>JAUKNK010000609.1:0-90331 GCA_030765055.1 Mantis religiosa | reverse complement strand
TACGCCACGTACGCACGTCAACCCCGCAGGGAAGACTACCGAAAACTTCGGTGGGGCCACCTGGTGGTCTAGCACACGTTCTACTAGCTCTGCAGGCTAGTACGCGGGACTTTTTAGGCAACCCTCTACCCCCTCCGGGTGGCCGTAGCCTGGCCGGAGGTACCCAATTCCCCGTGGATGTCGGGAACACACTTCCCCATCGAGTCCAACCCAATCCGAACAACTCCCCGACCGGAGGGGCTAGGCAGTTCGGCCCAAGGTTCCTCTGGTAACGTCAGATGTACCACGAGTGTTAAGGGTCAGCAGCGCCCGCACCTTGGCAGCTAAAGCGGACGGATCCCCTCCCCTACGGGAGGATGAGGCGAGAGGGTGGCCGTCCCAAGGAGCTATGATAATGCTGAGGGCAAGTTCACTACATTTTACTTAGAGACCTCTGTCGACAGGTCAGGGGAAGGGACAAGATATATTGCCTCCCTTTTGCGGTACGGAAACGGACCCAGCAGCCAGTGCGTAAATGGCCCCTGCAGCATGTTCGAAGACCGGCAACTGACCTACCGGAGGAAGCGGTAGTTTTCTTCAGAGCATATCATCCTGCCATGCACCACCGAGACAACCGCTGTCACTACTTACGCTGACAGTCACCACCAGTTGAGAGTAGAAGTGAAATGATAATGAAAATGAAATGGATGGTCAGTAAATTTGGGGTATGTTATTCAATTCAATTCAAATCATGCCAAAGGATCTACTCCCATTAATCCTGGACCCGTAGGACCAAGGACCTGGGCCTCCTTCTACCAGGCAGTTGCCGAGGTGTCCCAAAAGGGCGCCCGGCGCCTCCGAGGCTCTTTCCTGGGGCAAGACCTAGAGACTAACAAGCAGGTCCTGTGGACTCAAGACGGTATGGAAGTGGATACGCCACTTACGCGCGCCAACACAAAAACGGGAAGGCTACCGATATGATCTTGGTGGGGCAACCTGGTGATCTAGCACACCTTCTATTAGTTATGCTGGCTAGTACGCGGGAATATTGATGACTTCCCTCATCCCCATCCGGAGACGTACATTATTCCCACGGGTATCGGGAACCACTGCCCCCTCGAGGCCAACCCAATCCGAACAACTCCCTAACAGGAAGAGGCTCGAATGTTCGGCCCGAGGTTCCTCTAGTAGCGCCAGAGGTACCACGAGTGCTAGGGGTCCGCAGCGCCCGCACCACGGCAGCTGAATGGGACGGATCCCCTCCCCTACGGGAGGTATGTAATTAACCTACCCAGCATTCACCTAGCAACCAGGGAAAACCCCCGAGGAAACCTATGGATCAGGTAGGTCGGCCACGGGAATCGAACCAAAGGCGTTCCGAATGTGGGTCACAGACGAAACAGCCAGATCCATATTCTGACGTTCTCTGATGGTTTATTGCTGTTGCATCTTCCACACCTCGCACAGCAGTTGCATTAAATTTTCCATATGAATTACTTAGTGGAGCAATAGCCGAATGGTATAGGCTGAAGCAATGAATCACTACACATCCCAAATTTACCATTCACGATCGTAGTCTTTCGTCAGAGAGGTTCCAAGGATGCTTAATAAAAAATTAATAAAATATTAATTTAATACGATGTTTAATAAAAAATGGAAAGCAGGAAAGGCGCATAAGCAATTATTTAATTAGTTCAAGGACCAAACAAAACTGTGAACACATGGAATTTGAACTTCTAATCTCCAAAATTCATGCAGAACTAGTACGCCAGGTTTTTGCATTTTCGTTTAATAGATATTCCCACTAAACCCTTTAAATACAGGTATTAAAATGTACAAATCTGATACAACAGGTACTTTAAAAGTATCTTACTAAATTTCTGAATGGTAAACTCAGGAAAAAACACAGAAATGAGCGAAACGTGGACGTAAATTTAGAAAAATACAAAACAGGCAGAAAGAAATAAAGAATAAGAGAACTGCAGATATAAAAATGTTTGGAAAGCCTGAAGGCCTAAATAATTGAACAGGAATATAAATAATCACATA
The DNA here is from genome assembly GCA_030765055.1 of Mantis religiosa. Taxonomy (NCBI): domain Eukaryota; kingdom Metazoa; phylum Arthropoda; class Insecta; order Mantodea; family Mantidae; genus Mantis; species Mantis religiosa. The sequence goes on along the minus strand of JAUKNK010000609.1, from coordinate 88,303 downwards.
AGATGATAGCAAATGCATTAAGGAATTTTTTTACAATTAACAACAGACATTAAAAGAGCCATCGGTTCCATGTGAAATAAAACTCTTCGAGTACTTCTGAGAACTCGCATTTCCTTTGTCTTTAAACATTATCATGCAATGAAACGGAAGCCACTTTCTTAATTAGTGCTATATGTTCCGTCCGGCGTGAAACACCCTTGCTTTTATATTTCCCTTGGTGGCAATTTTATCGCCTTATGCCACCATTTTCTTACTCAAAGCACGAGTCCACCGGATTCCTTTATTGTCTATTTGGTGCCATTATCACTTCATGTGCAATTAAACAGTGCTTTCAATGGCTCTTCACAGTTTTAGAGGAACTCGTTCTATATACTACATGCATTCTACATCGAAATAACAGCGATAACAGCCAAGTTTCGTCGGAATGAGAGAGATTTTCATTAACCGCAAAGAGCAAACCTTAATATCGAATTAGTTTCCAGTATTTTCAAATTTACTTACGGTTTCTTCGGAGAGCACAGAATAGCTTAGAAAACGGAGTAGAGAAGCAAACCTAGTGAACGACTGGAACAAAGCTCTTTGAAAGTAACATCTCCATGTCATCAATAAACACATTAACAAAGGAAGAATATAGGAAATCGATATTTTGCTACCCTTATAACACAGTGTTGCTTGCAACGGCTATTTCAACTTTACGATTGAATATTTAAAATAAGCATGCAAATTTCATATGACATTCTAGTATGTACCATAAACTTTATATCGCTCTTCAAAGAACTTACATGTAGAAACAATAAATTTTTTAATAACGTAGCAAGATTTGCAGACTTAGTGAGCAATATAACTTAGAAAAATAAATACCTAAGAAAATAACTGAAAAAATATGCAAATTAAAAACAAATTCTATTCCGCTACGTTCGGAAATACGTTAAAATTTATTAAATTTAACAATATAAAAATTCTATAAGTACTACACTCGGAAATAAGGCAAGGACAGCAAAGACCGACCGAATTGGATCAGCGGTAGGGTATGAAGCATTTGGGAGTCCGATTTTCGGTTCTCGCCAACCGCATATTTTGGTTCTAGGCTTTCGTTGATTTTCCAGATGGGTAGGCAACTGCCTGGGTTAGTTCTCATCATACGATTTCCTAGGAATTCTTAGGCATATACAACAGTAGGATGAATTTTCGAGCTTAGAACTATTAGGGAATTCTGCGTCTCCGTAACTCGTCTGCTTGTTGCTTATAGTCCGTTGTAGTTCCTTCACGTCCTGTTAGAGTGTGTTAGACACAACATGTGTGTCGTAAGTCGAAGAGTGCAGGGTATCTCTCTCTATTATATAATCTATATGAATACCTTAGAACACATATAAGAAAACTAACAGTGAAATTTATTAAGGAAATTGTAAAGATTTCAGCTTGTAGATAAAGAATAGTAAGACAAATGCAAAAGTGCACTAAACAATTTTATTATAAAGTGAAAAAGTAATACAAAACGTCTAAATTCTCTATAAAATATAGAAAAATTACTTTAGAACAAACAGAAGGGCCAGAATTTGGAATATCTATTGGACGCACCATGTATATAGCTCACCAATATATACAATTAAAAAGCTTTTAAAGCCAAAAATTATGGGTTTCTCCATACATACAAATCCAAGTAAAAGTATACCTTTTCACTTGTTTATTGGGCTTCTTTTCGGAATCCACAAGGTAATGTCTGAACCATAGAGAGGTATGTCTTCAAAAATAAGCCATTAGAGGTAATTTTATCATAATCATCACCACAGTAAGCTATTTCTGGCAAATATAAAGTTAAACTCCTACAATTCAGGGATTAGGCTCATGACCTGTTGCGTCCATATTCCATCATTCCCATCTCTTCTTCCATGAGGTTTATAGCTCCACACAATCTTGGATATTCTATCTTCGTTCATTCTTTCCTCACGTTCCTGCCAATTATTTCTGTTTTCTCCAATATTTTCGTTTAAATAAAATATGTTCAATTGATCACGTAAATCTGCATTTCTAACAAGGTCTGCTCTTGTACAGCATTTCACAATCCACAGATACCTCGTTTCAAAACTTTGTATCTTACTTCTATCCCTCTGTTTAAGGATCCAAGACTCACTTTCATATAATGAACCAGGAAACGCTTTCGTCTTATAACATATAAATGTTGTTTCCTTTCCACAAATCTGTTAAAATTATTAATTTTATATTCCCCATCATTTTCTCTGTCTACACTTACAGAGTATTTAAAATGGGAGATCTGTGCCAAAACCTTTCCTTCTATGCTCATCTTTGAAGAACGATATTGCCCGTAGTTTGCCATTACTTTAGTTTTCTCTTGTGATATTTTAAAAATATATTCTATACTTGCTGCATGCAATTTAAATACCACCATTTGTTGATTTTCTTAGCTATTATGAATAATCACAGCATTGATCTGCATCAAGTAAAATATTTATACATTTGGTTTTTCCTACTTCTGTTCCTGAAGCAATGTCTTACTTCCATTTCTTGAAAAAAAAACGTCTAAATATAAACATCGGTCATTCAGAAATTAGTGGCAACACTGCCTGCATTTGGCGTATCAGCGGTAAATCATATAAGATGGTAAAAATGGAAAATAAGAGCATCTAATGTTTGTTAGCTGTGATTTTGAAGACAGTAATTCTATTTAAGAGAACACTTTTAGTTACTTTAATTGTAGGCTGTTATCTTTAGTGCTTTAAATTTGTTTAGTAAATACGAACAAAGATGCTTCGTTAAAATTCAGGTTTCAAGAGGTATCAATGCTCTACAATGCCATACGGAATTATTGGTAGCTTGTGGTAGACAGACTTTGCGATATCGTACCACGGCTAGGTGGGCGAATGCATTTCGTAGAGGTTTCGTAGAATTAATTTCGTCTATCAAAAACGTGGAGCTGGCAGACCGCAATCAGTAAGTGATGATATGCATGTGAATGCTGCTAGAGCTCTGCTAGAAGAATGTTGTTGTTAACAAGGGAAGCTAGAGTTGCTGCTGGTACAATCCTCCACATATTAAGAAGTTGTGTTACATGATGGTGCTCACTCTCACACATCTGCCACTGTTTTTAGTTTACTTCGCAGATGGAACTGGGAAATTCTGGGTTATCTATCATTCATTCTCTCCAAATACGAGCCAATGTGATTTCGACATTTTTGCGAACATTTAATTGGAGTAGTTTGTTTCGAGATCAGAAAGGCAATTATGGCAGCACTAGAGCAGTCTATTCGAATATTAGGACAACAAGGCGCTGTGGATGGCATCCGTCGGCCCCCTAATGTGTGGAGGCAAGTTCTTCATGTTGGAAGAGATTACTTCTATGCATGCAATAATTTAACGGTCCAAAATATTTTATTTGCCGTTAATTCAAATTTTGCCGCTAATTATTGAATGACCTGTTTATTAAACATTTTGGAGACAGGCTGCATCCTTGTCTGACCCCCCCCCCCCGATTCGTCATAGTTTCTTCCACTTTTATTTTATATACATATATATTAATTACTATTCCTTTAACTTTATATACATTCTTTTACAATTTATTAAATGCAAAGAATATTCCTTTTCTCCATTATTTTCCATAATTTACTTCTATCCATAATATCGAAATCATTTGCAAAGTCAGTGAATGCCACATGCGTTTCTAAACTGACATGTTGTTTCCTCTCTAAAATTATTTTGAAACTCAAAGTACCATCATTAAAAGATCGAGCTTTTCTAAAACCAGCCTGCTCTTCCTCCATAGAAACTTAATAATATATAAAATCTGTAAAAGTTTTCGGCATTTTGATTCAAAACGACTCATTTATTCCTTTGTTCCTACAATGCTTAGTAGAATTTCTACAACAAGCCACTCCTTGATTTGCTTCCATGCAAGAGGAGGGAACTTGCCTTGAGCAAAATGTTGATAGGTATCGCGGCGGCATTCAGAGAAGCCCTAGTGAATAGCAAATGGTAACGTAATTTGCATCAGATTGGTACCTTTATGTATGCTTGGCATTTCCGAGACGTGGCAGAAAGGAAGGGTTTGACAAAGGTAAATTAATTTGGTTGTAAGCCTGTTTCGTGATTGAATAACCTACATACATGCTCACTCGACATTATTCCCTAGTGAATAATACCCTCTTATTATTAATACGCTAATTTAAGCTACGTCTAGGCCAGCACTGACTGAAATATAACACGTAATGCGGCCTGGTGCAGTCACACTAGCGTTTCCATTAACGGGACGGCTGCTCAATAAACCATGATGAAGGCACTAGCATTATTGTTGCGGACTGAGGTACTGTATATGAAGTGAGTCACACTCTACATGAAAGTTGACAAGGTGAACAATCAGTCCACTTGTAACCAAGTTTAGTTTCTGAAGTATATCTTAACATTACAATTAATGATAAAACACTAATGCCCCATTTCATTAACAGATGTTAAAATAGATGTTAGCAAGTGTAACGTAACAATTGTCACAGCGCTAACACTAATGATAATTTTCTTGCATTTCACCAACCTGTTTTCTGAAAATGTTAACAAACCTGTGTTAACGCCAAGGAACTTGTAAATATCACACCTATAGAAGGCTATGGGTGAGTCGTATTATTTTCTGAACGTACTGTGATATGCTTTTGTTTTCATTTTCGTCCGCACAAGCTGAAACATGGGGGATGAAAAAAAAATCATAAATAAAGCCGTGAGACAAAATGCTCATCGATTGCGAAAGAATTGTTAATTGAATTGGTGAGGAAGTGTAAGGATATCGTGGGAAATAGGAGGAAGGATGCGGTGAATGTAAAAGAGAAAGATGTCACGGGGAAAAATTGGAAACGAATTTAATTCAAATGAATGTGTCACTACTACAAACACCAAACAACTTGTCAGTATTACGTAAATTTAAAACGAGGTGCGAAGAAGGACAAGTGACTTGAACGTTTCAATACGGCAGGTGGAGAGTGTATTATCCACATAATTCAGCGAAATATAAAATCCCAAAGTTATTAATACCTGAAGCTAAGGCAAGATCGGCATATTCCTTTCGATGCATGTCCTAACTCTGTATTACGTAAATTTAAAACGAGGAGCGAAGAAGGACAAGTGATTTGAACGTTTCAAGACGGGAGGTGGACAGTGTATTATCCACATAATTCAGTGAAATATAAAATCCCAAAGTTATTAATACTTGAAGCAAAGGCGAGATCGCCATATTCCTTTCGATGTATGTTCTAACCTCTCTTGTACTTCCGCAGTAACCTTCATAGCAATTTGTTTCGACAGTCTATACCTCCGTAAAAATTTTTGTTTAGAGAGCTACTTAAAATCATTTATCCTCATAGGTCGTGCGCATTATGAATGCTATTTAGACGGTCTTAAATATAGCAAATCGACATCAACAGCTGAGTTCATGCTCGCCGTCTTGACTGTTTACAATTGTTAAGGACTTAACATCAGAAATTTGGCTTGTTAGTTTAACAAGAGATTTAACACGAGTGTTACTCTAACACTTGTTAGCGAAATGTAATTTTTGTTTTAACTATTGTTAAACTGGTGTTATGTCTTAACATCAGGTGGTGCAATCTGGCATAAGGAGGATATTTTATAAATTTTCATAATCAAAATTAACCTACTTAAGCAACTGAATATGCACTGCATCCATTCGCTTTTTACTCAAAGCCTTTGACATTAATGAATTTAATGCAGGAGTAATTTGAGTTGAACTAATCACGGCGTTCATTGCTGTGAAACTGTGTAAAAGAAATTATCATACATATTCACCTCAAAGTTATTATCTGTCTCGAGCTAGAACGACCGTACTGTGTAAACATGTGGCAGCCGAGAAAGAGAGAGATACAGATATACAGAACGAACGCTCTAGGCTAATGATTGGTGGAGAGAATTCCATTGGTGTTTACAATTCGTGGGTGTGTATGTAAACTCATAAACGAAATGCCAGACACAAATCAAACTACATATTCCAGTTCTGTGTGTTTCAAGGGCGGAAAGAGAATATTATCAACATAACCCAGACAGGCACCATAAAAAGTGGATCTATAGATTGACCAAATGGAGATTTAGACGTACAACACGCATGTCTGATAGTTTCCGAACGTTACCTGGATTACTCTTTATTCGTATTTAATTTTCAATTTTTTGAGGAAACATAATAGGTAAACAAAGGTACCTAAAATAAAAATATGACATTTCCCTGATACACAGTTATTTATGTAAAGTAATTATTAAATTTCCGAAACACTCGTTCATTACCTTTACGGAAGCTATGTAAGATTTATAATTTCAAATTTTTCACAAATAAAACAAAAACAATGGCGTATCGAGGTAAAGACACTATTAGAACCAAAATAGTAATTGATGATATTATCTTAGAGCAAGTTATGGGTTTTAAATATTTGGGAACATATTTCAGTTATAAATATGAAAATGATTTTAAAACTAATTACCAATGTTTCAACAAATATGCGGCATAATAAATAGAAGCCTAAAAACTAAAACCAGAAAAGAAACACGGATGAAATTTTATAAATTAATGGCTGTGACTGCTTTTCTTTTTGGTTCTGAAACATGGACATTAACAAAAGCAGACAAAAACAAGATACAGGCGGCCGAAATGAGATTTTTAAGAGCAGTAAAGGGATGTACTCGATCAGATAAAATTCCAAATGAAAAAATAAGAGAAGATTATAAGTTCTTTAGAGGAAAAAATAATAAATTATAGAAATGAATGGAGAGAGCATATTGAGAGAATGCCGAGAGATAGGATCCCAAGAAGAGTTATAAACTATAAACCTAGAGGAAAGAGACATCCGGGAAGACCACGAAAACGATGGTCAGACATGTTTTAAGCCGGAACAGGCAGCATTACCTAGCCCTTGGAGTGAAGAAGAAGAAGAAGAAGAAGAACAAGAAGAAGAAGAAGAAGAAGAAGAAGAAGAAGAAGAAGAAGAAGAAGAAGAAGACTCGTTCATTTGTTTCTACCAACAGATTCGTAAGACGTTTTGAAGTCACTTTTATTTTTCTTCTCCTTAGGACTCGAAAATGCGTCTTTGTCAGTTAGTGCAAGCTGAACTAAAAGCAAGTGGCTTGAAGTGTCTTTGAATAAGTAACATAGTAATAAGGACTCTTACGTCAACTCTAACAGGACCTCCTGTACCCAACCCTAAGTAAACTGTTTTTAAAACGCTAATTCTTCTATTTCAAGTTAATCCAAACAAATTTAAAGAAATTCTTTAATCGCGTGTGTATTTCCTTGTTGGTATAATGGAAATGTAATGCAGTAGGCTTAAGCGAAGTCAAACCTTTTTAAGATCTGATGGATTATAAATTCGTTCACTTTGTATAACATATATGGAAAATCCAAAAAGATTCCTATTTGAAAAAAAAAAGTTGCCATTTGAAAATCCAAACTATAAATTAAGAAACATTTTCGAAATGTTTGGCTAAGAAAATATGTCCCAATACAAATTATGTACTTGAATGGGAAATACACTTGGTCTTGTCTATTTTTATGGTTTTCCAGGCGTTTATTGAGCAAACGAAAATTTTCGAACATTTTGCCATATAAAGATGAATGGTTCTTAAAAAATCTTCCAGTCACATTCTTCAAAAATGTAGAAATTAATACAAAATTTGGTATTTTATTGAAATTCCGTTTTTGATATGCTATTCACAGACACGCGCGCACACACAGCACATTTTTCTAAAACTGCCTTGTTTTTGCATTTGGGAGTCTGTAAACCTTCGTATTTTTAACGCAATTCGATTATTTGTCTGCATACAAATAGAGAAAGTAAAAGACTAGTTAGAAAAATTAACGCAATTGTAATACACCATACTATGAGCCTAAATACTCATTGAGCTAATGGTCTTCCCTTTTCAGGATCATCCTCTTCTTTCTTTACCTTTTCCCTAGTATACCACTTATCGTGGTGTTAGGAGATTCTTCTTTCTCTATCTCTTAAGGTCGGTCTGGGGAACCGAAAGTATTGATCTAATAGAGAACTAGGATGGATGATCAGCACCATGCTTAGCGTGTGGATGATAGTGGATGATAGTGTGAGAAAAGGATGAATGATAGAAAAGCTGATGATGGAGCATCTGGTAGAATGATGGCGGGGGAAACGGAGATTTCGGAGAAAATCTGCCCCAGCGCCGTATTGTCCAGCACAAATCTCACTTTGCGGTCGCCTAGGATTGAACTAGGCCACCTTGGTGAGAGTTAAGGGGTCTTTCAGGATCATAATAACAAATCCAAGATTTACATTCTAAAGCGGGCTTGAAGTGCCACCATCATACTCTACTCCGTTTGAGCGGTATCCAGTTTATGTAAAATCTATAACAAATAAATGTGTCATCTAGTTTTTGATGAGATATGTTTTACTTTTGACTTACAACAAAACTGAATGTCACCCGAATAAATTAAGATGCTCATATGTTCATATATGTTCATCAGTTGCACCAGTTTTAGGCGTGTTAACAAAATTCATTGGTTTGTTAGGAAAAAAGCGTTCTATATGGAATTTTATGTACCAATTATAAGTGTTTTTTTTTTTTTAGCCGATTCTCACATTTTATTTATTTATTTATTTATTTTATTTACGTCCCCCAACGATAAGTCATATCGGTCGATGAATGAAATGGGTGAAATGATGCTCAAAGGAGTCCGGGGTCCATGAAGCTTACTGTTACCTGACATTCGACTTTTAGGATAAGGGAAAACCCCGGAATATACCTTATACAGGTAACTCACCCTGACAGAGATTCGAACTCGGGACTTCTTGAACGTGAGGCAGACACGCTACCATCCACGCTACCGAGGCGGGCTCTCACATTTTAGGCGATAAAAATGGTTTAAAGTAATAAAAAGGAAGTAGCCTAAAATCTTTTAGTCCAATTAATGTTTGGGTGTACAGAAAGTCTTTGAATGATTACAGCAGACAAAGTGTTAGAGGAAATCGAGCAAACTAAGCAGCAACCAACCTGAAGTTGTCAAATATGTAGAAATTTTCATTTATTGTTAGGAATATGGCGTTCTGAAACTGTTCAATACGTCGCGTATACAGTTTTAACTTATCGGAGAGAAGTGCATGATGCAGACCTGAGACATTTAGGAGAGCAAGTGTGTCCGTCGGCTGTTATTTGTTCTGATAGTATGTGCAGCAGGTATACTGTTAAATGAGTGCAGAAAGTAGAACCTTCAACATCTCTGGCGGGCCAGCTAGAGCAGAGTTCTAATTTGTCTTAAAGTCTAAGCAGCGACTATTAGTTATTTAAATTTATTAAGCTAATTTGTTCTGAAAGATTAGATAGGGAAACATAGCGTCACATTTCCGTGTTAATTCTCCAGTACATCAGTTTAATTATGCGTTTGCCTCAGGTACACTCCCAAATGTGTCCACGAAGGTTTTATTTCGTTTCAGGTTCTCCTGAATGTAGGTTCAAGCAACATAATAAAAAATGTGGATAAATATTAAATTTGGTATTCAAATTCGGTGTTTCCCTACTATGTCACACAAAATCTCACACCCGATTTATCGGTTAAGTAAAAAATGTTACATAATGTTTTTCTTTAAATGTCAACACAATTTTTATTAATATATCATGCATTTTAAGAGATTTGCTATAAAATGTGTATTTTGAATTTGTCGTTAATGGCCAGCGAATTCTTCACTGCATAACTTTGTATACAGGATAAACCAGGGGTGGTTTCTGAGGTAGTGCCTCTGTGCCATGGCACCATCAGTATGAAAACGAAAGAAAGAGAAATGTATAGGAATTGCGCGAAAAAGATTGTTCTGAGTGTCTGCTCCCTCGTGTGAATAGGCGCATTAAACGCAAGTGCTCTGTCCTGGTTGTTTTCCGTGGCTTGGCGCCGATTCCAGAACGGCACCGTCTACGCTCATAAGCGAATGTGTTAAGGGCTAGGATGTCTGCTTCTACACGGCTTCTTATGGCAGAAGGTGGTGCCGAGATTTCTCCGGCGCATAACTTACGTTTTATCCGCTAGAGTGCAGTAAAGCACAGGACCTAAGATAACTGTCTCTCTGTTGCGAAATCGTACACAAACGCCTTGTATCACATTTTCCATGAACTGTATTATCAAACTTACTGTACTCGTTGCACTTGTGCGTAACAATAACACGGATATAATGTATATCTATTTCTGTTTCCCTGTACGTTCTGTTTGGTACAGTATATTAAAAAATAGGATGGATTATTGATAAGATTACCTAAATCGTTCGAAATTGGTGCACATATTTATATATCAGCAACCTTTATTTTGTTTATTTTTATTCATTTACTCATTCTTTTATCATTTATTCATTCATTTATTAATTATTTATTAATTATTTAATATTTATTTATTCAGGGCGCCGGGGTAGCGCGGTGGTTTCGTTCGCGGCTCCCGTTCTAAGGGTCCCGAGTTCGATTCCCGGCTCTGGGGTTGGCGATTTTAAGTCGGCCCTATCCACGCCTTCACCTCTGTCTAGCACACGTGAAGTATCCCCTATGCCCAACGTGGTTCGGAGTCCACGGTCAAAACTGTAGGTCCTCTCACCTCACCGCCATCTTCACTATCACCCTATCATCGGAGGTAATGGACACCGCCCTCTGGGTGCCTCCACCTGAGAAATGGGTCCGGTCATCACTTGGTGGGGTGAGGTTACCCCGAAGGCCAAGGTTGCCATGTGGGGAGTGTTAGTAACTAACTAACTTATTTATTTATTCATTAATTCATTTATTTATGGAACCACCAATACAAAGCCTTACCAGCCGCCTCTGGGATAAACATTAAGTTATATACAAAACCTTAATAAGAAATGTAGATATATTTAAAATACACAATTTATATAAAACATTTTTTCCTACATAAGCTATATCTGGGATAGTGCATACTGATTTTGATCGTTCAATAATTTTGTAATTATTTTTGAAGTGCTCTCGTTCTTCACTTGTTTCTCACAATGTTATAGAAATTGTTTTATCTCATTTATGGACGTTTTATGCTATTTAGTTCTCCGTGATCCATTCTATATTGCGCGTGAAAGAACGCTTATTTTAGCTCAGATGCCTCTGCACCAGACAAGTTGTTCTTTCTCGTGATACCGAAATTAAGGTTTGCCAGAAGTAAAGAATCATGATGGATGTCAAAGGAATGTTGGTTCTTTGTTACGACAAGGGCAAGGCCAGTTGAGTCCAGCAGTTGTAGGGAAAGTTATAACAAAAGCAATGTAAGAAACAGCGTCCTTAGCAGTTTCTAAAGTGGCTCGCTTGACTTGTATGAATAGGGAAGTCTTTGGATCGTTTACAATGGTGACAAAACAGCCACAAATGAACTTTGGTTGAAAAGGAGTTTCCCGAGAGTGAAAGCTACATATACCCACACGCGCAGCTGTGGTCATTCAAGCACTCTTCGGCGTGGAGCCGATGTGGCCAGTTAGTGGCTAGGAAGCCATTAGAGCAGTCTTCGGCGTCAGGCCGATGAGAGCGGTCCGAGGCGTGAAGCCTATTAGGGCGGTCAACCTGTTCTGTGTTTGATATTTGTCGGTTCGTATATATATGAGGAACGTATAAATTTATCGAGTAATAAACATTCTGCAGTCAGTGACTCAAAACAGAGATTGGTAACCCTTGGTCGGCCACTTTCATTTCGATGTTTTAAAAGAAGAAGCAGTAAATAAATTAGTTGGAAACGGGCATTCCAGTGTTATTAAAATCTCCTTCTCACACATCCACGCATACCCTGAGAGAAACCTCATTGCTCGCCGACTTATTTGCTCGCCATTAAATTATTGCTTCAAATTGGCGTCCACAACGTGGAATTGTGTGAACCTATAAACATTTTAGTTACAAATTGGCGCCACAACGTAGAACTCTTTGTTCGCCACATAAACATTTTTGCATCAAATCGGCGCCTCAACGTAGAGCTATTTGCTCGCCAATCATATGTGTCATCGTTCGCCAATCTTTTAGTTACACTCGTGTGGTTGATCTATATCACTATCTTCATCATCACCATCATCATCCACGTCATCTCCTTGACATAGGAAAATAATTTCCTTGAACTTCACAAAGACAGAAAGGTATTTGATTAATTCTGTGTCCATCACTATCATCATCATCATCATCATCATCATCATCATCATCATCATCACCATCATCATCCACGTCATCTCCTTGACATAGGAAAATAGTTTCCTTGAACTTCACAAAGACAGAAAGGTATTTGATTAATTCTGTGTCCATTCAAATCACATTTACAAACACAAATTGTAAAGAACGTATCCTAGTATCCGGCAATATTTGACAACGATTGTCTGTCGTTAAATATTCGCAGTGTTATAGTGCGTTCAGAAATTATTTTTGTGTCTAATCTTCGAAAGGTATATCATCATACTTCATAAAAGAATTTCAGCCTTGATAACAAATGATAAACCTTACTTAATAAAATATGGTAATGCTTTTGCTTTGTCGAAAATAAAATAAAGTGCATGTGTTTTAAAATATGGTAGCTTTGAAGACTTTGGCAAGAAGTGGAATGTCTTTATACTTTGTAAAGCTCTTTTTTTTGTAATTTACGTCCTTCAGAAAATTCGCCGAAAATATTGAAAATAATGGAATTTTCTTTTTTGTCATTTTTGGTAACTTAGAGTTTGTAGTAATATATGGAATGCTATTTTTATCATTTGCACCACTTAACAATTTAAGGAGACCTTCAAAAATCGTTAAAAGTAACAACCATGACTTTAAAATTCATTTTCTGAGAAACGTTTTTTCCAACACTTTTCAGTATACAATAGGCCCCACGCGTCAAAGTTTTCCATTTAACCTGGTGAAACTTTCAGGATAGGTCCAAAATATGTAAATAAGAAAATTCACATTCCCCTTTTTGTTAATGCTCATGTTTTGAAAATTATATGGTGTTAAGTAATAAAATAAGTTAATATTTTCAAAATTTTGAGAGCTAACACGTGGAACATATTTTAGAAGAAATGCTACAAAAGTATTCCAAAAAATAAGAATGTGGGTCTTTTAAAATTGCTCTTTACTAGCCAAAAACAAAGATTCAATTAAAAATCTCAATTTTTTTGACGCGTAGAACATTTTTAATTTTTACAATATTTTCACAGAAAATAATTAATATTCAATGAACTATTTGGCGTAGAAAGTTAAATATTTACATTCAAGTTTGAAATGATACAATAATTATGTGGCTAAGTTTTTAAAATAGTAGGTTTATTATTATAAAATTTGGAATTTTCAGTGTAGCCTGGCCTTAAAGTCATATCGGATGATGAATGAAATGGGTTAAATGATGCTTAAATGGGCCCAGGGTCCATGGAGCTTAGAGTTACACGACATTCGTCTTTTAGGATAAGGGAAAACGCCGGAAAAGACTTATCCAGGTAACTCACCTTGACCGAGATTCGAACTCGGGACCTCTTGAACGTGAGGCAGACATGCTGCCATCTACGCTACCTAGGCGGTCTTAAAGGTTTTGTTTGTCGAAAATAAAACAAGGTTTATATGTTCCATAAAATTTTATGTATATTTTCATATTTAGTTAATAACCCGGTAGAAGATTTAGAAATAAGTTCTTTAGAAGAAAAAATAATAAATTATAGAAATCAATGGAAAGAGCAAATTGAGAGAATGACGAGAGATAGGATCCCAAGAAGAGTTATAAACTATAAACCTAGAGGAAAGAGGCATCCGGGAAGACCACGAAAACGATGGTCAGACATGTTTTAAGGCGTACAGGCAGCATTACCAATTAATCAACATCTTACACAGCTTTCTAAAACATCGCACTTTTAAACTCACAGTCGCAGGACAAACATATTCTCTCAGACCCGTGAGAGGCCGAGTCCCCGAAGGCTCTGTATTATCTCCCACACTATTCAGTGTACATATGGCAAACTTCCCAACCGAGCCGCGCGTCGAAATGACACAATATGCTGACGACGTGCTGCTGTTCTGCAAAGACAGGCACATTCGCAGAGCCTTCAATCCAATTCAAAGACGCCTCCGTCTTACACAAGAGTGGTGGAGGCGTTGGCGGATGTCCGTTTATCCGGACAATAGCCACGCTATTCTCTTCACCGAGCGCCACACCCCCGCAGACTACCCAGATTTCCATTTCAGAGGTCGAAGGATAGAATGGGTAACCTCTATCAAATACCTGGGAGTTGTGTTAGACAAGGGTCTGACTTTCCTTCGACACATCAGGGAACTCTCGGCGAGGGTTCAGGGAGCTATTGCTTCTCTGTATCCTATGCTGGGTTCTCGATCGATGCCAGTCCGCGTAAAGCTATACCTCTTTCGAGCTCTCATAGTCCCGTTGATGCTGTATGCCTGCGAGGTCTGGGTCATGGCCGCAGATTCCTGGCTCTCATATCTTCAACGCGCTCGGAATAGATGACTCAGGTCCATCTACTCAGTAGGCCGATTCTTTCCAGTAAGGTTTCTCCATGAAGCCTGGTGTCTTCCATACGTGGAGGTTGAAATTAGACGCCGGGTTACAAAATTATACGAAGAGTTACCTTTGCACAGAAGTGCCCTGGTTAGGTCTCTTGGAGTTTACGATCCAACCAGATGTCGTCGTCGACTATACCTGGTCACCCGCATGGCTTGCGGGCATCCGAGGTAACCACGGATCAATTCCAGTAGCAGCAAAATCTGAGCTCCCATAATCTACCAAAAGTTGTTGGTCTCAAAATTAACAAAAATCAGTTCAAAATCAAACTAAATCCTTCAATGCCAGGGTACTAAAGGAAAGCATTCTGTTCTTCTTACAGGAGTACTAAACTACCTCGAAATCATTCCACCATCCTCAAACAAAAACAACCATCCTAAACCATCCCGAAAAGAAAATCCTTTCTGTGGTTAAACCCTCTCCTGGGTAAGCACACAGCAACAATCTTCGGGCTAACACAGCCTGCCAGTACCTGCGATGTGATTGCCTAGCCCTTGAAGTGAAGAAGAAGAAGAAGAAGAAGAAGAGAACCCGGTCAATTAACACTTCAGGTTTTTTCTCACTTTATAAACCTCTTTTGGGATTGTATAAATATTTCAAAACCAAAATTACGCGTTTTGGTTCAATCGTTCTAGAGTTTTTTCAGGGCAACAACGTCAATTCACACCCACCCACACACACATACACACACACACACACACACACACACACACACACACACACACACACACATATATATATACAGAGAGAGAGGGGGGAGGGAGAGAGAGCTGCTTAACTGTTGTTGAACATAAGGATTCATATAACACTGGTTACAGATTAGAGCTATTCAGATAAGGCCGCTGGGAAGATCTGCTTTTGGATTAGCAATAAAGATTTTTTTGAACCTTTGAAATAAATGAAATAACCATGAATACGTTGGTTAAGAATAACGAAACTGTTTTGTTACTATAGGTAAACAGCCGATTTATTAAATGTATTGATCGTGTGGCGTGTGACCTCAGATGCGATTTATTTCCAGGTATTCATTTAAAGTAACATTTTGTCACGAATATTATTTCAAGTAATATAATATTTTATCATTATGAAATATATCTCTGAATCCTATTCTGCCTGATTATTTTACATTCTAGTGAATATAAGCCCAAAGTATTTCATTGAACAGATGTAGTAGATAAATGGGATTGCTATAATGTAAAAATAATTGTGATCCGGTAATATGATGCAAGAGTTCTCTTATTGCGTTTAAAATGTTGCTCTGAGTGACATGAGTACTGGAATTAGTGTCAAACTTCGTTGCCATTGTCATCAATATGTTTGCTTCACCCTCGACTGGAGGTATATAAACCTGCAACACAAAAGGTGGGCTGTCACTTGCATTGATGCGGTTCCTGACGTGTGGTGTGTACTATGCCTTCAGGATAGTAAGCGCTTGTCCTTTTGTTATCCAGAGTGATGTCCTTCATAATACCACCACCAGCATTATCTCTAGTCACTGTTTAGGTAGCAGCCATGCTCCTATCCTCAAGTCGATCAAACACAATGTTTGTTCCGGCTTCACACCACCTGGAACTCTGATTCAATGTCGGTTCTGATACTATTGTCATAATTGTACCAATCTATTGAAAGGGGACACCACCTATTGTGTTCTATCACATATCAAAACATTCAATTTTTTGTTTATTTCTGTTTCTTTGTTTGAGATGATTGGATCTTCAGCCGGTTAGATGTTCCTGAGTGTAAATATTATTAGAAAGAATGGACCTACCACGATTATAAAATCTCATTTGGTAAGGGGAATCAAATATTTATAAAATTTTAAATCTAGGGAGAAAAGGATGAAGCTTTATTTCTTATAGACACTCTTTAAGTGTTGGTTCTGAGACAGTTGTTTTAATTTAAAACCCCAAACTATAGCTATTATTTTTATATATATTATTTCAAATTTGTTTTTAAAATATTTCAGAAATATCTTTTTGAATAGTTGGAAATGTTTTCAAAAGTGAACCAGAATAAATTAATGGAAGATGCA
Organism: Mantis religiosa; assembly: GCA_030765055.1. NCBI lineage: Eukaryota > Metazoa > Arthropoda > Insecta > Mantodea > Mantidae > Mantis > Mantis religiosa. The sequence goes on along the minus strand of JAUKNK010000609.1, from coordinate 71,756 downwards.
ACCGCAGTATCAGGCAGCGATTAGGAGGCTGCGAATTAATCAAAGTCAAATAATTAAAAGAGAAGATAAATTAACAGAAATGCTTTGCTAAACTAATATAACAATATTGTTATAATAATATGAAATTAGAATGATTAAAACAACAGTTGACTTAAAGAATAAGAAAGGAAGAATATAATTTAATATAACATATATACTAGCATCCGGGCAAGAAAGAAAAAATATTCTTGTAAAAATCTGTACACGTCGCAGAGACAGGAAAGAAGAGCCGTTACCTTCTTTGTGTTAGTAACAGTTCGATATCTGAAGACTATTGTATTCTTTCAGCTAGGAATGTTTTGGGACAAAGGACTTTCAAAATGCAGTTGAGCATGAACGATAAAGAGATTTACTTCGCTGATTTGGTAACGATGCATACCGTTACAAGCAGCTCAGGGTAGGCGTTCCACAACTCAGGGTGGGCGGAACGTTAGTGAGTCATATGAGTTTTGAAAACAAATGCGAAAATTCGGAATAAAATGAAAAACCAATAATAATGTAACATTTCAGAACGGTGAGCTAGTTTAGTCATGTGATAAAGTTATAGAGGGGGTTGGAATAAGTTTGGAACTGAATGGAGAAGTAAGAAAAACCTTACTTACAAGTTGATACTACGACAGGAAGAACGTGTATAAAAACCTTACTTGCAAGTTGATACTACGACAGGAAAAACGTGTATAAAAACCTTACTTGCAAGTTGATACTACGACAGGAAGAACGTGTATAAAAACCTTACTTACAAGTTGATACTACGACAGGAAGAACGTGTATAAAAACCTTACTTGCAAGTTGATACTACGACAGGAAAAACGTGTAGAAAAACCTTACTTACAAGTTGATACTACGACAGGAAAAACGTGTAGAAAAACCTTACTTACAAGTTGATACTACGACAGGAAGAACGTGTACAAGAACTATACTTGCAAGTTGATACTACGACGGGAAAAACGTGTTCATGTTCATTAAGAAGAGAAGCGAAGATTTCGAAGTCTTAAAGGTGGTCACCGGTCCAAGTCGATAGGTCAACATAAATTCAAGAATTAAATCAAATAATTCTACCACAAACCAAGAATTATTAATACGACTGAGTAGCCAACGACAACCACAAAAAATCCATTTCCTGCAACCATTCACCTGAGGACAAGAGAACTCATAGCTCCAATTAAGCTGCAATTAGAACCCAACTAATTTAACTATTGTATGCGGGTTTGTCGCAAAGAGGAAGACGTATGATAAAGTTAGGAATAGAAAGGAATAAATAATGTTAATTTGCTTTAACGATCTGATTAGAAGTTTAAAATTGTTTCAAGCAATATTTCAGTATGAATTCTTTAAATTGAGTTTCAAAAGAGAAATAATTATAAAAGCAATCAAACAGAGTATGATTGTATTGGTCGTTAGAAATGGCATGGACATTTCATCGCAAGGTCTACCCAAAAGTCCGACTACTCCCGCTTCTAACAACCCGGGAGCGATGGAAAACTCCGGGGCTCTTTCCATGGGACAATATCTTGAGTCTAAAAAGCCCCCCATCGACAACAGCATACGCAACATACGCGCGTCAACCCCGCAGGGAAGACTACCGAAAAACCTCGGTGGGGTCGCCTGGTGATCTAGCACACCTTCTACTAGCTCTGCAGGCTAGTATAGTAGCCGCGTCCATTCCATCACACGTGTCATCATAGCTTTCCCTTCTGACCACACCTTCTCACATTTAAGTAATTATAAGGGTTTTACACCCTTAAAGATATGGGGTGGTCCTTCTTAATACGTTCATCAAGTTAGAGGGCTGTTGCATCTGTGTCCTCAGAAATTAGCTTAGACTGTGCAAACGTGCTTCCTATGTGTATTAATTTATAGAAGTTACACAGTGTTTTACTCAGTATAGTTAGTGTAGTTTTATAAATTTATTAGTGTTTAATACTTATTGGCGTTTAGCACTTGCGTAAATCAATTAAGATATGGAAACCGTGGTACTCCAATCTAACATGGATATGCTAACATGGATTTCCATTCATGCTTGTAATATATACCTAGCAGTGTTTCTGACCCTTCTCGAGTTCTAAAGCGTTTATGACATTTAACTATTATGCGGAATGTACGTGATTTTTTATTTAAATTGTGTTTAACAGAAGGGGCCTCCCCCCCAAAAAAATACACAGCTTAACTTTATTCAAACTTGTAAAATTAGTAGACATCCTCGTAAAAAGCTTCCAGAATTTAAAAAGAATAATAGAGTTTCCTTACTAGTTTTTATTTAATTCCTTGTTTCGTTTTTTTTTTTTTTTTTTTTTTACTTTAAATTACCAACTACCAGAATATCCAAAATCCTTCTTTAATTTGCAAGTAAATATCCCTCGCAAACTCATGCACACTGATGCAATTTAACTCCTTTGAAATTGTAATGATGTTTTACTAAACTTTCCTTAGATATTATGCTAATAATCTGCATTTAGTTCTTGTACGTAATATAAGTACTAATACCATAACAGCATGGGTAATATATCTCTTTTCAGTTATGTTATAAAGAGTTGTAACATTATGTATTATTATTATAGGAAACATTAATCATTTAAAATGAATATGAAAAGATCAATGACAGTTGAATGTTTCTTACAGTAAATTCTGCTTCATTTATTTATTCGTCTTTTGCTTCTAAACGTCATTTTAACCAACGGCAACCCTGGTTATTCTCAGTTGAAAACACGTGCCTATCGTTCTTCATCTCTGACCCCGGTTGGTGTTTCCTAAGATATTCATGACATTGTGGTTAGGGGGAAGAACAGTTTTTCTCTACAAAGAGAGTCAGTTGGGGATGCTTTAAGCGCGGTCACTATACCCGGGACTTCTTAGGCAACCCTCTACCCCCTCCGGGAGGGCGAAGCCTGGCCGGTGGTACCCGATCTTCCGGGGGGGGGGGGGTAGAAACACAAATCACCCTCAAGTCCAACCCAATCCGAACAACCCCCATTTAGGGAATGGCTCGAATGTTCTGCCCGAGGTTCCTCTGGTAGCGTCAGAGGTACCAAGGGTGTATAAGAAAATGTTTAATTGCCATGGTAACGGTAAAAATAAATGAACTTAGTTTAGTAAGCAGAGAAAATCAATCAGTGTCAAGAGGCCGCAGAGAAAAAACGTGAGAAGGGAAAGCGACGCAAGTTTTTACAATGTGAGTGGATTGTAGAATATATTTAATGTTATTTTGTGTATTATTAGGTCGGGATAAAGTTCTTTGTCAATCTATGTTACGATTATGCACACATTCACACTCTCATTCATACTTCCAGACTCTGGGAAAGATGGAAAATCATATTCGTTTGGAGAAAAATCCCCACCTACAGCCCTGAATCGAACACGGGATCCCTCGCATGGAACGCAGGTGGTCTGTGACTGAGCTACGGGGCCAGCCTTCGTTTTTTAGAAGAAAGGAAACCTTGGAAAAAGATCAACCGACTTACCCTAACCAAGATTTGAACTCGTGACCTCTCAAATGTGAGGCAGAGGCGCTACCACTTCGCTCTAGATGTAAGCATTCGTAATAATTGTTTTGGTGTATCGCCTTTCTCTACTTTTAACTATGCTTATATTATTATTAACCTCATTAACCCTAAATCTTCACATATTCATGTAATAGAGAGATTTAGTTGCGTAACATACAGCCATTTTATGGTTCCTAAAACAAGTGTAGGAAGTTTACGCTCCGTTTACTTGTAGAGAATTCATTTTACAGGCTATTGTTAAAAATATTCCGTGCTACGTATGCAGAATTGACAGTCATGCCTTTAGTTTATAGTGACACTTGGGAAAATGTGAGAAGAGCCTAAAATATTTATGTTGAGTTTTACCCAAGAATACTTCTCCCTCATCACATCACACCTTTACTGCCGCATGTGAAAGAGCGCGAGAAACAGGAGAAACAAGAAATCCAAAGAAACAAGGAATGGGGACTTTATAAGAGGAGGTTCTTTATAGGATATGTCCAAGTACGAGTAACATTAGCGTATGCATATTAACCCCTACGGTTTCTATATAAAGGCATTCTTCTACTAAGATATCTCTTCTATGGTTTAGGGGTAGCGTGTCCATCTCACAGAGAAGAGGCTCCGAGTTCGAATGCCAGTCAGGTGAGATAACTGGAGAAGGTTTTTCCAGGTTTCTCCTTATCCTAAAAGATGAGTTTCTAGTAAACTATAAGCTCTATGTACCCTGGTCTCATTTGAGCATTATTTAAACCATTATGACGTACTCATTATGGAAGACGTTAAAAAATATGATTGGAAATACTCATTTCTTTCACAATAGGCGTGTATAGGCTCAGGTTTGAATGAATAGAGCCAGACTGAAAAATTGAATGCACAGACGGGGTTTGAACCACGGATCCCCGCTCTCCTTTCGGTTGCTCTAACCAACAGAGCTAGTATGGCCAACGTGTCGACATGATATTGAATTCCCCAACTGACTCGTATGTTTCCAGGTAGACCACTAATGTGCGTGTCTCATAGCATAAAAATAATAATTATATAGCGCAGCTGTATAATGGACCTTTGAAGTGTACCTTAAGCGACTTAGTTCGTTGTTTGTGTGTGGTGAAGCAGCAAGAGACTACTGTTTGTATATCACGTCATTTCTAGAGCCTGTAAGGGGTGCACAAAACGTCTTTCTACTGAAATAAAGAGAACTTTAATTTCTGCAAATTAGACATTTAATTTTACGAACCCACAAAGTCAAAATATTCATAATTTGTTTGTCGTTTAACTGAATGATTTCATGTCTTAAACTACTGGATCATTTTACCACCATATATCTATACTTTCACCGTGTGGCATTGTTGCGCTACTGTCACGGGCCGGAGGCTGGCCCGTGGGCAGGAGGAAGAGAGACAGAGAGAGGCTCCGGAATGTCCTGCCCATTGTTGCGGCCGCGAACGTTCTGAGAAGGTCTGCGGCTTTCTAAAAACAATGGCTGGGAAGGCATAAATACCCCGCAAGGTGTTAGAGGGGCAGTTGTTTGTTGCTTTTTGGGACAGTTGACGATTGAAATGTACCGCAGTGGTGTCATTTATTTGTTTTCGTGCAGCAAAACACCGAGTCAGCCTTGAATATAGCTGATTGTCAATTTAACTTCTCTTTACTGCAGCAAAAGTTGTTTTAGAATCTAGGTAACCCGCAGTCACCTCACGATGAATTAACTCAGATTAATCCCATTTGTTTAATTTTGTAGTTCTATGAAATAAATAACATTTTCTTGCAATTGATGGACAAAAATGTCCACTTTAGCTAGAATTTACAATCTCACCTACATTCTTGGATAGAAGGGAATAAATGCTCATAAACGTGTTAGACATTTGTATTTGAATCTCTCATCACAAATAAGACATCTGTCTCGTTATATTTTGTCAAAGACGAAGAGCTGCGTGTCATAATTCCTTACTTAGAGACATCAATAGCAAACTTGGGCTGAAGTAAACTTCTTATCTGATTTAGATGTTATTATCCATTGCGAATAAATCAGCGAAAGGGCTTTTCATTATACCTACGAAGGCACGGTTTTAATTAGATCACAGCACTAATTAATGGCACAGTAGTTGCAAGTTCCAGCATTAGAGCAAATCCAACAGAAACACACGAACGTGAAGCTACACACGCACGTTGTTTCTCATTAATCTCATGCTGCAGGTTAATCCATTGCTTTTGAAATACAACATTAAAGATGAGCCCTCTTAAATATAAATGCAAGCCTTTCTTTTTGTTTAAATAGGTTAGAAATGCCATTAAACAGATAACTTAATATTGAACACTAATTTTCAGTATTATACAGTGATATGCAACACAAGGCAACAATGCTAGTTGTATAAAACACGTTTTCCACTGCTGAGAAATAATTTGTTTTATCCTTTTAAAAGGATTAGTTCTTTAAGGATTAATTCCTCAATATAAATTTACATTAAAGTATTTAAAAAGATTAATTATTTAAGGATTAATTCTTCAATATAAATTTAAATTAAGGTATTTAAAAGGATTAATTCCTTAAGGATTAATTCTTCAATATAAATTTACATTAAAAATAATCTACGATAAAGATTCTGGTAATTAAGTACTTACAATAGTAAGTCGCCACAAGTGATTGTTTCAAATATGAGAACCCTAAGAGGTCTACCGGGAAATATAATGAGTCAATTTGCGAATTTAATATCAGGAAGGCACGTTGGCAATGGTAGCTCAAGGGGAAGAGCAACTGAACGCTAACCAGTAGATCCGTGGTTCAAATCCCGGCCATGGCATTGAATTTTTAAGTTGGCTCTAATTAACTAAAAATCTCCCATATACCGGAGTAATGTATTTAAAAGGATTAATTATTTAAGGATTAATTCTTCAATATAAATTTGCTGATTTTTGTTTGGATCATTTTTTTCTAATTTTAATGGTGAATTTTTTCAACAAACCTCTGGCTTAGCAATGGGTAATCCCCTTTCACCTTTTCTTGCTGATGTTTTTAAGAGTTTTTTTTTTCGAAATTCAAGTTACTAAAGCTTTCACTTTGATTTTTAAAACATGGTATACATATGTTGATGATATATCTGCTAATGTTCCTGAAAAATAAATTAACCATGCTTTAAAATTACAAAATTTAAAAGATAAAGGTATAAAATTCACATTAGAAACTTAAATTAATGTATTTCTTCTTTTTCTAGATTTCAATATAATAAGAAATAATAACAAATTAGATTTTGGTATTTATAGGAAATCTAATCATATTGATAATTACATAAAAAATAAAAGTTTTAACCCCTTTTCACATAAATTTGCTGTATTTAATATTTGATTTATAGATTAATAAATACACCCCTGAATAAAGAATAATTTAATAAAGAATATAAACATATTATTAATACTGCTTTAATTAATGGTTTAAATAAAATTTTATTCAAAAGAAGACTGAAAAGTTTAAATATGAAAAAACTGCTAATGACATTTCTACCCTTAAAAATACAACATGATTATAAACGATTTGTTGTAAACCATTAAACCATTAAAAAGCTTATTGCCTTATTTATAAGCTATTCATTCACATGATTGACATCGTGTATTTGTTAAGTAAAATATGCGGCAAATGGCTGACAAATACTCACTAAATATGGAGCTCTATTTTTACTGTCTAAAAGCTATGAAACAATTCAAGAATGAAAAAAAGGTTTATGGGCTCCATTACCCAACTTCACCTATTGAGGTTTTTGTATTCCTTTTCCACTACCTCCCTATACACATTTTCTAAATAAACCGTTCCAGAACAGAAAAATCGTAAAAACTAGCCAAAACTACACAAAGGAAACTTAAAATCTCATCAAATCATAGAATTGGTGTTCAATATATATTTTTCAAAGTTTTAGTACTTTTCACACTAATGCTGCTAGTTTATATTTCTGTAAATACAAATACCTGATGCAGCTAGTGAGTCCATGTTATTATACCATTTGCACCGTCGGTCTGCACCGCTACATAACTTTCCAGGGCTATTTCTCGAAGTTGTATATGACAGAGAACTATTTGCTTACTTAAAAGGTATTCATTGGCAATAATATTCCCAAAACATGGGCGATAGATACATTAAAGATACAGGGATGTGACTTTACCGTAAGTGAAGAAAGTTGAATGCTGCTCACAATTTGCTTTTCTTTTCGAAATTACGTTAAGAGTATTTCAAAACTATAATTGGACATTACACTTTTATCTTACTTTTTTGAAATGTAAGATGCTAAATACTTAAATAAGATGTGCATAAATAGATTATGCATTGTTTGTTTCACCCTGTCAATTGAAAGGAGCCTGCCTCGATAGAGTGGATGGTAGCGTGTCTGCCTCACGTTTAAGAGGTTACGAGTTCGAATCTCGGTCAGGATGACTTACCTGAATAACGTTTGTCCCAGGTTTTCCCTTATCTTGAGAAAAGGGAATGTCAGGTAACTCTAAGCTCTATGGACCCTGGGCAAATTTGAGCATAATTTCATCCATTCCATTCATCGACCGATATGACCTAACGTTGGAGGACGTATATAGATGGATGGATGGATGGATGGATGGACGGACGGACGGACGGACGGATGGACGGATGGACGGATGGACGGATGGATGGACGGATGGACGGACGGACGGATGGATGGAAGGACGGACGGATGGACGGACGGACGGACGGACGAACGAACGAACGAACAAACGAACAAACAAACGAACGAACAAACAAACGAACGAACGAACAAACAAACGAACAAACAAACAAACAAACAAACGAACAAACAAACAAACGAACAAACGAACAAACAAACAAACGAACAAACGAACAAACGAACGAACGAACAAACGAACAAACGAACAAACGAACAAACGAACAAACGAACAAACGAACAAACGAACAAACGAACAAACGAACGAACAAACGAACGAACAAACGAACGAACGAACGAACGAACGAACAAACGAACGAACAAACGAACGAACAAACGAACGAACAAACGAACGAACAAACGAACGAACAAACGAACGAACAAACGAACGAACAAACGAACGAACAAACGAACAAACGAACAAACGAACAAACGAACAAACGAACAAACGAACAAACGAACAAACGAACAAACGAACAAACGAACAAACAAACAAACAAACAAACAAACAAATAAATAAATAAATAAATAAATAAATAAATAAATAAATAAATAAATAAATAAATAAATAAATAAATAAATAAATAAATAAATAAATAAATAAATAAATAAATAAATAAATAAATAAATAAATAAATAAATAAATAAATAAATAAATAAATAAATAAATAAATAAATAAATAAATAAATAAATAAATAAATAAATAAATAAATAAATAAATAAATAAATAAATAAATAAATAAATAAATAAATAAATAAATAAATAAATAAATAAATAAATAAATAAATAAATAAATAAATAAATAAATAAATAAATAAATAAATAAATAAATAAATAAATAAATAAATAAATAAATAAATAAATAAATAAATAAATAAATAAATAAATAAATAAATAAATAAATAAATAAATAAATAAATAAATAAATAAATAAATAAATAAATAAATAAATAAATAAATAAATAAATAAATAAATAAATAAATAAATAAATAAATAAATAAATAAATAAATAAATAAATACATATATATATAAAAATAAAATGCAAAGGGTAAAACGCTATAACCTAGCATATTTAAATTTCTAACAAACTAGAGTCACGTATGAGCGTAAACTATAGCTTTGTCTAAGCTGAATCTGGTACATGATAAATCTGGTGAGTCAATGTATGTGCATTCTGTTCTGGGGCAAGCACGCCTACTGGACAGCAACGTGTCAGAATTAGAATTACAAGTGGAGGGGAGCCTATCTTAAGAGTCTACACACAGACCTCTGCGAGAAAGGGGTCCGAATACTGGGGCCTGGGAGGAAAGTGTAAATAAGTAGTGCTCTACGGCTTTTTTTGGAACCCGAGCTAGGGATAGGAGCCAGCCTGAGTTTCCCTACTGAGCTCGATTCCTCTCGACACAAGGGTTCGCCAACCATACGGGGCACACACCGCCCCGGCAGGACGGATGACTGTAATTCCAAATTTAGGACAAAAACAGCAGTTACAGCGTGCAGCGTTCCCAGGAGGCAACACCACACTCGCCCATCGCCGACACTAAGAGGACGTATCTATTGAAATGAAAATGAAATTGAGGAATGGGAGTCGCAGAAAATACAGTATCTAAGACAGGAAGTAACTTTAGTCAGATTGGTCCATCAGAGGACAGCGAACCTATGGCTTTCCGATTACGAGTCCCAATGCCACTTTCTGATTATTCCTGGTTATTAGTGTTGGCACTACATAATAGAGAAGAAACGACATTCTCTGTAAAGCTCCGTTCCCTCGGCCTTCAGTGAGATGTACGAGCCTGCTGGGACGGAAGAGATCCGTTATGCTGAATCCTTCGGAAGCTTCAACCGATTCAACCGCCCTTTGTTTTCCTTCCCGTCATCCTCCTGAGGCACTCGCTTGTGGGACACATGAGCCAGATTGCCGAAGTCTGCCTGCGCTTTTATCTTTCATGAATCGGAGATGATTTCGCCATATTCCCTGTAAAAATGTATTGAAATATGCACTTTAATAAATCCCGTTGAATTGTATTTCTCTCTACCCAAAATAAAACAAAACTAAAACTTCTCCAAATAACGGACAACTTAGACACAAATATAAAACGCAGGCATCAACACGGAGGTGAGCAAAGCCTTCAGCAACATAAATTAGCAGTTTCAAAGGGTAAGTAATGTTATGGGCATACACAGAAATTATGAATAAAACCCCTGGTAAATAACTTCACAGCTATATGTACGTAGGCATTTTCTGTTTGAATAAAATATCTAAATGACCACAAGCAAGTTTGCAAATTTGTTGACAGATCTAATTTATATTATTACACGCATTGCAAACAGGAAAGAAACCAAAAGAGACTTTTATTTTGGCGATCATACCTAATTGACAATGATAACTTTAAAGTGGAAAAGCCGCAGCAATTTATACTTGCATAGTGGGATATAGACAAACTCAGTGGAGGGTGCCATAAACATGCGGAACTCCATTGTCTAGCTCTGCTTTGTGAAAGGTAAAAACAGTTCTATTGTTACTCAGTGAAGTGGTCTGCGGTGCTCATAAACAACATTGTTTGGAAAGAGATTTAAGCCAGACATATTGAAGAGCATAACCTATTTTTATAGTGAGAAATGTTATTGGCTCATTCAGAAAAGGGAATAACTTATGTGATATACTTATGAAATATTCATATCTACCAATAGGTGTGAAAGCTTTTAACAAAATTATCTGTTGCCTAGTGCAAATAAATTCTCTGAAAAATAGAGCAATAAAATAAAAATAGAAGAGATATGAAGGGAAAAGGTATATGTTTACGGGAAGAAGATGCACGTGAGGTATGGAATAAATTTCTTTATGAAGATAAACATTCTATGGCCAGTGTCGTTTATTCTTATTACAATTTCTTCAAGTTGTTCTTCACGTATTTTGTATGTTTATTGCTAATCGAGAGCTGTTACAGAAATACCTTTGTTTCACATTTCTTTGTATTTACAATTAGGTTACAGGAAAGTCAATCATTGTCAAAAGTTTAAAAACAAACTACCTACTAGTACAAACTACTATAAAATCGCGAGAAATTTGTAAATTTTGATAATACGATTAACATCCAAGTCAAATACTACTGTAAAGTTATCTGAAATAAATTTTGTGTTGTAAGTGGACCTACAGTTGTCATCTCATCATCATCGTTATCATGATTATCATTATCATCATCAACCTTCAAGATAGGCCAGATAGGCACGTTTCGGCTCAGAAGGAATCTTCCCAGCGTCTCCGTGGTCTTCCAACATCTCTAATACCAACTGGTTTATACTGCAAGGCCTGTTGGTGAGTCTTTCTCCTGGCATTCGAGATAGATGATCTTGCCATTTCAGTTTGTACTCCCTGAGCTAGTCATTTAAAGTAAATATTTTTAGTTGTTCTCCTAATGTTTCACTTTTAATGTGTTCTTTAAGACGACAGCCAGCTACGTACCTCAAAATGTTCATTTCAGCCGTTTGAATTATTCCTTTATCAGTTCTGTTCAAAGTCCAGGTCTCGGCTCCATAAGATATAACAGGCACTGCCATAGTTTTATAAAACTTTAATATGGTATCTCTTCTTGTTTTGTTTTTCAATGTTCGATTTATACTGCCACATATGTCTTGAAATTTATAGACCTTTAGTTTTAAAACTCTGTCACATTCATAGGAAATATCACATCCTAAGTAATTAAAATGTTTAACTTGTTCCAGTATTTTGGTTTTGAGGAGCATTTTAGACTGTGTTGGGTATTTACCAATAAAAGCCATCACTTTCGTTTCCTCTGCTGAAATAATAAAATTACACTTTGACATTGATTTGTCTAGTTGGTACAAAGCTATTTGTAATCTGTCTTCAGTATCTGCCAGAATGACCTGATCATCTGCAAACAGGACTGTATTTAAGATTGTACGACCTAACTTAAAATCTACTTTCAACTGAGCTTGCCATTCGGCAACTGCTGTGTCGATATAAATATTAAAAGGAGTAGGCGACATTGGGCAGCCCTGTCTTACACCTAGGTTGATAGTTTCTGTCTTAAAACCATTATCTATGCTAATACAAGTCCCTTCGTACATCTTCTTTATCATTAAAATTATATGTTGAGGATATCCGTTTTCAGTCATTATATCCCATAGCTTTTGTCGTATAACTTTGTCAAATGCTTTTACGTAATCAAAAAATAATAAATGGGTCTTTAAATTAAATTCTCTTCTCATTTGCATTAATTGTTTTATTGTTAAGACGCACTCAGCACAGGATCTGCCTTGCCTGAATCCGCAATGTTCATTATTGAGTAGTAATGCAGTTATATTTAATCTTTTTGCTAAACTTTTGCAAATATGTTATAGCTTCTATTTAAGAGACTGATTCCTCTATAATTTTTTACATTCATTTCTATCTCCTTTTTTAAATATTGGCTTTATTACAGTCATTTTCCATTCTTCTGGTATCTGTAGGCTGGACCAACAGATATTTAAAATGTATTAGTCGTACCTACAGTTGTGTAGTAGGATATTATGCATCTATAAGATATCAAAAGTTATTGAGTATTCTCTAACGTAATGTACTTTCACGCAAATTGATAGGGCGTGTATGGGAAAATAATTTTTCTTTAAAGCATATAAGATGTGTATTTCGGTGGGGGAATTTTCTGAAAATGTTCATCTTATCTTTGAAGATGCTGCCTTAAGTACGAAGTTTGATATCTATACATTTTTCGTATATGAAAATACACACACTTACGCACTATACCAATAAAGTTCTAATGCTTACCTGAAAGACGGGCAGTTCAGCCATCTGGTAGGATATTAGTTCGTTTGTTATAAGGTAAATCTATACAAACTGATTTAAAACAAGAATGAATAAATATTAAAATTTTCAAATTACTTATTAATTTAGGGAACCAAACACTATAACTACGTGTTTCAGAAATGTTATTAAGTTCCACAGTTATCTTCAATGCCTACACTCTTTTCCCTTTGGAGCATAGTGCTTATAGCTCACTGTGTTAACTCTTATATGGTGCATTTTTGTCTAGGAATTCCTGAGAATTAAACCACTCATGTATTGTCATTCCCTTTAGTACCACCACAGTCTGGGGAAGATAAGGAACAATTTTGATTAAAAGAACATTCCACTTTACCAACAGGAATCGAAACAATTTTCTATTTAATAAGCTGCATTTAAGACTTTATTTTATTAAACTTTCTATGGATTTAAGGTGAAAAGTACAGAATCAATATGTTACTCATACATTGTTACCGAGTGGGAGGCTCAAGCGGTTTCGTCTGTGGCCCGATTCGGAAGGCCCGGGTTCGATTCCTGTGGCTGACCTACCTGACCCATGGGGATTTTCGAGGGTTTCCTGGGTCGCTAGGCGAATGCTGGGTAGGTTAAATACATCCCCCGAATTTCCTGTCTCTCCATTTCATCTCCATTATCCTTTCATATCATCTTTTATCTGGTGGTCTCTTTTAGGGTAGAACTGTCGGCGGGTGTCTCGGGGGTGCATGGGAGGGTGATATGCTTTGAGGAAAAACAACTTCCTCCTCCAGTAGGTCGGTTGCCGGTCTCCACTTCTCTGCTGGGACCATTTCGGGACCGCTAGCCAGGGACCTTTGGGGCTCGGATCGCTTACCTGGGGCTTTTAGGGCCCGGCTGCTGGGCTCGTTGCCGCCCCGCTGTAGGGGAGTGAGTTCGTTGTCCTGGCCTGTCGGGGGAATTCTCTATCCAAGTAAACTGTAGGGACCCTGCCGTCTGTACTTTCGTGTGTCCTTGGGTCGGCCACCCTCTGTCTACTTCGCCTCATCGTTCCTCTCAGGGGTTCCCCCACTTGGGGGCATAGGAACAATGAGCCCAGCATGATGGCCTACGTATCGAATCCCCTCCGTAATGAAATCCCAATCCCTATACCATATGCATTGGTTCGGGTTAGAAAAATACTTAAGTTTGTTAAAATAGAATGACTTACTTAGCCGTTCACAACTTTTTGTCAGCCTGAAACTGCAACCTTTACATTATTTTCCGCTCACTACGATAGGTTTTCGGGAGTCAATATTGGTAACTGTAAAAGAACTGCTGGAAGACATATCCTGGAGGTAATATAGATTCGTACTATTTTCCCTTCACTGAGGGAAAACAATGAACTTGTTCCTTGAAGGGAGATAAACTGCAGTACATATTTCTTGGATTCCTAAAGGCTTTCGGAGACGGAAGGAATCGATATGGCATTCTAGAGTGGCTAACGGGTCACAGGATCTGGGTACGAGGACAAAGGTCTACTTGGTGTGTTTTCAGAGAATCGATATCTCTAACAAAAGAACTAGAAATAAGGGTGGTGCTTTGAAACACGAGAAACAACTCATTGTTCTCTATGTAGTGCCTTCTAAGGGAATGGCGCTGCTGTAAGTTTAAACCTGTAAGCATATTACAAAGAAAGAAAAAAGGAAGTGGTTGGGATTGGAAAGAGACCGAAAAGGAGGGTTTTTTTTTATTGCGAAAATGTTTTTCTGGCTTTAAATTGTCCCATTTTTAAAAGTCCTTTAGCAATCTTAAAGCTTAAATTATAGGCTATTGGCGTTTACGGAATGCAATAAATACCTCACTATATACAAGTTGAAAATAAAAGGAATAAGTGATGAATTTATAAAATAAATAACTAAGATAGAAGAGGGATTAAATTGTCTATAAGATATGAAATGAATAAAATCACAGAGATGATAGAACAGAGGTTAGTTTTAAGACAAGGCTGTAAATTAGGTCCCAATTTATTCAGCTTGTTTATAGATGATACAGAAATCAACACAGTCCAATAATGATATACATCAGTAGGATTACAAAGAGCAGTAAATGAAATTCAAAAGTTCTGTGTGACGCAGTCCCTGAATTCCATTCGTGCTTCTGACAACAGACCTTAAGATTTTGACTGACGCTCAGAATGCATGCTTCCGCTTACACATTTCCATGCGAGCGTTAGAGAAAGCGTCTCTGATATTAGCTCCGAAACTGGAAGTTTTGAACACTGATCGTAAGTGGGGATAGGTACCAGCCAATGGAAAATTAATATTTGTTGATGTGATTTTGCAAACTCTGAGAAATACCTAGAGTGGGGGTAATTCAAAGTGATGGCAGAAAGTAGGTTTTTCTTGTAAGAGCACTTGGGTCCTGAGATCTACGTGAGACGGACGCGTATTTGGTGCCACCTAATAAGTACACTTCCGCGCCATGCATCGAGACAAAGTGCCGTATTTAACAGTAGCTCCAGTGAGAGTTAGCGCAAAGAGTAATATATAGGGAAGACCATAAATATATCTAATTCAACTACGCAGTGCTACTGCCTCTGCACTTGCCATCACACTACTGACAGTGACGCTAAACACAGCAACCCCACGGACGACGACTTTAAATTGGCGAGCAAAAGAGTCTAAGGACAACAATAAACTTCTGTCTACCAGATTCGAAGTGTCATGTTCATTCAGCCCACAACCAGTCAGGACGCACCCACTACCTGAAGTACAGATGAGAGTTCTCACGCGGGAGCTACAAGTCACCTCGAACCGGTTACAATCTCCCTATCCTTTAACCTCCTCACGCCACAGATCCGTAATTGTGAGGCGTAGAGCACAACGGAGAGCTCGACGTGGTTCACTACAGGCCGGACTGCCTCATGTGAATAGTGGGTTTTCGAATGAGGTACAGAATTGAAGAAAGAAGAACAATGGTCTTTAGAGGGACAAAAACTAAAACCTCTAAAAGAATTTGAGTGCTTAGGGGTTAGGACGAATAATAATGGAGAATGAGAAGCGCGTCGCACGAAGGTGGGTTCCAAAGGAAAGGCAGTAATGGCAGGAAAGTTGTACAAAGCAAAACTCAAAAGGATATACAAAGCAAGAAGTAACCTCAATAGAATTAGGAAAAACTAAAAGAAAATGTACAATAATTGAAAAGTTTAAACATTTTGGTATAAATGCATGCTAACGGATGATAAAATCGTAAAGATATGTATGAATCAACAACAACAAAAATGGGAAATAGAAAACATTTATGGTCAGAGACAGAAAAAAAGGACTGGAAGAAACAGGAATGGGGAATTTATTGAGACTAGAAAATAGGAATGTAGCAGGCTTTTGGACAATATTCAGAAATACGAGGGCTCTTCAATAAAGAAGGATCACAATTTTTTTTGACAACGTACCTTTACTCATCCTCATAATTTTTATACTCCTTCTCAAAATAGCCTGCCCTAAATGCGATGCACCTGTCCCAGCGTTTCTGCCAGTCTTTAAAGAAATGTTGGAACCATTTTTTAGAGATTCTTCAAAATTGCCTCCGCAGCCTTCACCACTGCTTCTGATGATGGATAAAGCCTCCCACTAAGGCGTTTCTTTAAGTTAGGAATAGAAAAAAGTCACATGGGGCTAAATGCGGACTATAGGAAGGGTGAGGAATGCACCTCAAGTTGATTTTTGCAAGATATTCAGCAACAACATTGGCGCGTATTATCGTGGTGCAGCCTCCAGCCTGCTTCTCGGAAATGTGGTCTTTTGCGCCTGATATGGACTTGCAATGTTTTAAGGACATCTATGTAGTATTGTCCACTTACTGGTATGTGTTCAGGTACAACATGCTGCTAAACTTTTCCATGGCTATCAAAGAAAGAGATGAATTTTCCTTTTTTGGAGTTTGGTGATGAAGGAGATTTTCACACTGAGCTTTGCTGTTTGATCTCAGGATCAAAATGATGTAGCCAAGTTTCATCCGCAGTGATTACGATTGAAAGAAACTCCGGATCTTCCTCCATCGTCAACTTTAACTGCATGTTACCTCCATTGCAGCGGTAGGCGATACTGAACATGTCTGAAATTGCTTGGTTCTCTCAGGTGGGAACCAGGAGTACTAACAATTGAATTACTACGGCGTATATGTTTCACATTAAGCTCACAGAACATAATAAGATGAATTTTAGTGTGAAAAATTATGACCGTAAAAAGATTATGATCATTCTTTATTGAACAGACCTCGTAGAATGGAGGATATAGAAAGACTAGAAGTATGGGGAGGTTTAGAAAACAGAAAATAACTAAGGTTTTAAAGGTTAATGAACAGAGGATAGGGAATAGAAACATATGTAGACCAATATTACAGGCAGGAGAGAGAAGGAACAGGATGAATGTTTTTAAGGGTACTAAGAAGTATCAGGGTAGAAATATGTGAACTATGTGGGGAAATAGAAAGTACTGTACACATTCTGACAGTGTGCAAAGAGTTAGCAGTATGGAGACAGAAATTACGGGAGCAGAAATGTAAAAAGATGCAAAGCGAGCTGATAGCTATAAAAATGGTTATGCGGAAAAACGAAAGTAGAAATAGAAATATCGGGAACTCGTTTTGGGAAGCTCAAAAGAAATGGACGAGAAAAGTAAAGAGTGGGAAAGAAAAATTGCTGGGGCAACTACAGGAGACAGATAGCAAGCAAACTGGAGTGGATGACGGAAGGATGACTACACTGCTGAGCAATGCTAGAAGGACTGGGAGCCAAGCAGGCAGAGCTAGCAAGTTTAAAATATGGCACCAAGCAATTTATATATCTAGACCAAGAAAATATATATGGAATTTAGATGAAAATATTGCAAATAGCAAGTTGTATAAATAAATTCTGTTTTATTGTATTCTTAATAAATACGTTTTGAATACAAAGTCTTTATTTTCGTTGAGCAAGCATATACACCTCACAGATAAAGATGATTCTTACTTTAAGGTAATTAAATTGCGTAGCTGAATTGGCATGTGTGTGATCTAAAGCATTCCGTAACGTAAATAATTGGTTAAATAAATTAAAGTTACTGAGACCAATTCTTACAATTTATCCAAGAAGTAAGCTAACCTAACTTTCACCTACCTTGCCATCGTGGGGACACATTGTATTCCTAATTTCTAAAAAGGAACCCAAAATCAAACCCCTGTTTCTATTTCCGGAAAAATAAGAAACAAAATTGATATGCTGCACTCATTTGACTTTCTCAGCTATCCATCCTATATATTCCGATTCCATAGCAGCACCTCCATTTTAGCGCCAAACTGTATGCCATTCACCGAGTCATTTTATATGTACATAGATGAAACCTGGGGACACCATTATTTTAAGTGATTTCCTTAATGCACTTACGAGACTTCGCCTGCTGTACAACTACCATCCTATTGTGCAGCGTATCCAGGATACCCTCCACGTTTTACACGCCTCTGGCGTTAGCGTGGTTTGCGTTTGGGTTCCTGGTCACGTAGGCCTGGCAGGGAATGTACTGGCGGACTCGGCAGCAAAGATGGCGACCATACATGCAAAGATTACCATACCGATTATCACAGATTGAGTTACTGAGTGCAGAAGCTCTACTCCCATCAGTCCTGGACCCATAGGACCAAGACCCGGCCCTCTAAAACCAGGGAATATCCAAGCTGTCTGCGAAGGGCACCCGACGTTCTCCGTGGGACTTTCCATAGGACAAGACCTGGGTTACTAACAAGCCTTCCCCATATGGTCCAAGGACACAAGACGGGATAGAAGTGGATACGCCACTTACGCGCGCCAACACTAAAGGTGAAGGCTACGGATATAACCTCGGTGGGGCCACTTGGCGATCTAGCACACCTTCTACTAGCTTTGCAGGCTAGTACCCCTGAATATTGATGGCTTCCCTCAACCCCGTTCGGAGACGTACCCGATTCCCATGGATATCAGGAACCACTGCCCCCACGAGACCAACCCAATTCGAACAACTCCCAGAGGGAGGGGCTTGGCAGTTCGGCCCGAGGTTCCTCTAGTAACGTCAGAGGTACCACGAGTGCTAAGGGTCCACAGCGCCCGCACCACGGCAGCTGAATGGTACGGATCCCCGATTGTCACATCGGAAGATTTCAATCTGCCATTGCGGAGAGCTGTGCCGTCCCCCTGGCACGAGAAGTGGTCCGCTGTCCGTATAAACAGGCTTCGCTCCATGAAAGAACTTCCGATTCCCTGGGTAACCTCCTGGCGCTCCTCCCGTCGTAAATAGGTGACCTTGACTCGATTGCGCATTGGCCACTGCTATTTTACTCACAGATTTTTACAGACCAAGCAACTCGCTCCAGTTTGCCCGCCTTGCGATGCATGTCTCTCGGTTCGTCACGTTGTTTTAGTGTGTTTTCGCTTAGCCCGTCTTCCCAAATCTCTGCCCGCCAGCTTTGCATAGATACTGGCGGACGACAAGAAAGCGGTGGCCAAGGTTTTAAAGCTGGTTTTGTGGTTTTAAGTTTCTTCTTAGATTTTAGATTTTAAAATACTCTGGTCTATTGTTCTATCTGGATTTTATTTAGGAGGAATGAATTTTATCTCGCTTTTAGCACGCTTAGCTTTTTAAGGACGCTGATGACCCCGCAGCTGAGTACCCTCAAACACAAATATCATCATCATCATCATCATCATCATCTTCTTCTTCTTCTTCTTCTTCTTCTTCTTCTTCTTCTTCTTCTTCTTCTTCTTCTTCTTCTTCTCAGTTATCTACAAGCTGTTCCTGCAAACGTGTATGGCTCTATCGATTTTATAATAATCGAGATAAACATTTGCAGAAGTTATCTTATTGCAAATTTTCTTTAGGTGTAAGGAGAATATGGAAATATAGCTTCAAGCGGTAATTACCTGTTTTAAAGCTGGTTGCTATGCGATGGTTTGGAAACTAGCATGACCACGAGATGAAAAAAAAATGAATGACGCATTTGAGAAAGTTATAAATATTGGAAAATTCGTTGAATAACACGGAACATTATCTAATAGAGAAAATGAAATAAAAGACACCTGAAAGCACTACATATCTATGCAGTAAGACTTTGTTGAGCTCTCGGTTTCTATTTAGCTAAAACTCTTCCTGAGTAACTAGGACTTCTGTGAACATTCCCAGAATACTAAACATATACGTAATTTGTCATGAAA
The DNA here is from genome assembly GCA_030765055.1 of Mantis religiosa. Taxonomy (NCBI): domain Eukaryota; kingdom Metazoa; phylum Arthropoda; class Insecta; order Mantodea; family Mantidae; genus Mantis; species Mantis religiosa. The sequence continues at coordinate 51,580 of JAUKNK010000609.1, read as the reverse complement.
ATACCCTAAAGAATGGCATTGAAATTAAAATCATTACAGCAGATTTAGGAACTAAAAAGTAATTTCCAAAAATGCTCCATGTGAAGGTTCATTTGTAGTTGGGAAATTTTATTGAATACCTTCGCTTCTTCATTAATTTGTTCACACACAGAAACGTAAAATACACACCATTTTATTATAAATATTTTGAGGGAGTTCCAGTGAACATGAAAACGTAAATTTCCATTGTAACCTCGGTATCGAATTTTCCATTGAAATAAAACACCATCTCAATCAGTATGTAGGAGATTGAGAGAAAGAAAAAATGGATATTGACTTTCTGTTTGAGGAAAGACTACCTATTGGAAAATTCAGAAATTTATTTGACTTAAGGTTTGTATTTAAACGATATATGCACTTCTTGTGTATCTCTTACGGTTTAGTAGCTATTTAAGTAATTTTGAACGATAGAACATTCCCAATACATTTAATATATATAATTGTGCAAGGAAATATCTTAATCAAAATTCTTAAAGGTAATTTTTGATAAAATCGATCTTTTTTTAAAAAAGTTACATTCTTGCAGTGAGATTTTCTAGAAAATATACGTGTCTTGTTTTGGAACCTATATTGGGATTGGGATTTCATTACGGAGCGGATTCGGTACGTAGGCCACCATGCTGGGCCCATTGTTCATATGCCCCAAAGTGGGGAGGAAGGATGAGGTGAAGGAGGCAGAGGGCGGCCAATCCAAGGAGCCACGACAGTACAGAGGGCAGGGTCCTTACAGTTTACTTGCTTAGAGACTTCCCCCGACAGGCCAGGACAACGAACCCGCTCCTCCGGAAGGGGGCGGCAACGAGCCCAGCAGGCGAGCCTACTGCTCCCAGGCAGGCGGTCCCGAAATGGTCCCAGCAGAGAAGCTGAGGCTGGCAACCGACCTACCGCAGGAGAAAGTAGTTTTCCTCTGAGCCTATCAACCTGCCATGCACCGCCGAGACACCCGCCGACACTTCTACCCTGAAAGAGACCACCGGATGCGAAATGATGTGAATTGATTATGGAGATGAAATGGAGGGACAGGAAATTTGGGGGATGTAATTAACCTACCCAGTATTCTCCTAGCCACCCGGGAAAACCCCCGAAAAATCCCATGGATCAGTTAGGTCAGCCACGAACCCGGGCCTCCCGAATGCGGGCCACAGACGTTACCGCCTGAGCCATCCCGCTCGGTGAACATTTATTACCAACTCGTGAAAGCTTGGTTCTAATTTTGGGGTGGAATGCAGGATCCTATCTAATTACCGTATACTAGTTTTAAGCCCGAAACATTTTCATTGTTGCCCTATGTAATGTAAGGTCTCCGACTAAACATATGACAGTGAATGGTGTTAAACCTATTTGGCATCAGATGCTGATACGTTGTTGAAATTATTGGATTGTGATATCTTTTAAACTACATCGCGATTACAGAAGTATAGATTCCCATAAGCTTGCCATTGGCAATCTCAAGATCTCTCATATCTCGAACTAATCGCTTGCCAGGGTGACACTGAACAACTGCCTTCTTGCATCATGTGGCCCTCTGGTGTTTCTGCAGCGATTCTGGTGGCCGAATGCATCAAGCCAGAAATTGGTGTCGCAGAGATCATTTGATCGGTTCCTGTCATTTAGTGATTTTCTTCTTCGTCTTTTTTATAGGACAGCGGTGTGACGTCAGGTCCGTCAGCTCTACACGCCAAATATGGTTAGCATGTAACGTCATTGCCCTGATTTCTGCTACCCAAGAGGAAGGAAACAGTTTGGTGTGTTGGGGATCCGACAGCGTAAGAAGACAGGAAACGTATCGGGTATTAATAATATGTACAACTTACATCTCGGGTATTATAATATTAATGCTGGCAGATTTAATTACACAATTGGTCAGAGTTTATAAACATTTACAGTTTAACCCTGTGTTATGAGTAAACAGTAAACTTCAACCAGTAGTTTATCTAAAGGTCAAGCCTGTTATAAAGGGAATAAAATAAAACATAAAATAATTTTCTCTGCAAATTAGAGGAGATCCATTCAGAACAAAATCACATGGACATTTTCCGACAATTTCTATTTCGTTTTTCTTTAACTAGTTTATCAATGTCAAGACGTAATGACTAAGAAATTTGTAATCGAAGGCTGCATGTTAGATTGCGATACGTCAAGGCACTTCAGGGTTTAGACTTAGCTAATTTCATAACAGAAAAAAAAAATTGTTCGCACACATATGTCGAGCCAAACAAATACAATGTCCGTGCGGCAAGTGAATACAACCTCGGGAATCTGGTTTGGGGAACATTCTTGTAAAAATCAGCCAAGTCTTTCTTGTGTGTATATTTGTCCTTCAATAAATCGTCACATTGTACATTCAACAGTTCCATTTGGCACGTGGCTGCTACATTGTTGTTATCGAGTGCGCTAAACCTGACTGAACTCTCAGTTTCTGTACTCACAGCGCCATTTATACAGACAACTTGGTACTACATGGCTCTTGCCTGACGTCACACACCTTAGGCCTCGCTCCCGACTGAAATACGTGACAACTCTGGAAGCTGTCTTCCTCTGAGGTAAAATGGGATAAATCTAATAGTGTGTACATCTAATAAGCTGTAAGGGTTGCATTTACTTTTTATTTTGGGTAACTTCGTTGATTCTTTAAACCAGCTTCAATATAGACGTACATGTGAAAATGTTAAGCTGGATTCAAAAGTGAAATAACTCCGTAAAATGCATTCATTTATACTAGAATTAAAAGCTTAGACAAAATATAAAGAACACCAAACAAACAAAAGAGAAATAAACAAAATACAACAAACAAGTGAAGGAAAGTCGAACTCGTTTAACTTTCACTTGATGGCTTCTTTAATAAATATTGTGCCAAACGTAGTGCTCCTACAAGTCTCTTCTTTAACGTGTGTTGTGCACTCATGTGCTATCATCATTATCAGTGGCCTACTGGCACTTTATAAACTTATAGCCGTAACGATGTACATTTGAACCAATCTCCTGTCTCAACTAAATTGTTCTGGATGTCTCCATTTGCTCTGAAAATATTACTATGTGGTTTACTAACACTCTGTATATTGAGAGTCACTAACATCATTTAATGGAGACACCTGCAATTACCAGTTCAAGACTAAAATTTTTATAAAGAGACTTAAACTAATATTCGTAGCTTCTGATTTTGTTGCGTATCTTACAAGTGGATTTATAAATTATAAAGAGCAATTTAAATTAACAAATGCATCGCTGAGAGCATTTAGAAAATGATCAAGTAGCTCAAAGGTGATATATGTTTGACATTTTGAACCACATCAACCTCTCCAAACCGAGCGGATAGGTCAGGCGTCAGTGTCTGTGGCACGCATTTGGGAGGTCGTGAGTTCGGTTACATTGGCCAAAGGTTAATTGCATCCTCTGAATTTCCTGCCCTTACCTTTGACCCCACTTCTCATTTGATTTCACTGTTCATCCTGGTTAGGTACTTCAGGTTTCCAAGTATCGACAGGAATTTCAATGTCCGTTGCTTTCGGTAAATGAAACGGAAGGTCTGGCACGTAATTATTTTTCCCAAGATTCGCCTAGCGACCCCGGAATATCTCGAAAAAAAAAGATGGATTAAGAAGAATGACCATGGGAAACAAATCCATACCTCCATAATGCACGTCGCAAATGTTACCGCAGTAGACCTCCAATTCGGTTAGAAGTTTCAGAAACTGTAAAGGCCCGGAAAATAGCAACTATCCCTCGACTTATACTCCATAAAGACTTTCTTTTGGGTCCAAATGGTCTCCCCTTTCTGGGCCCTGGAGGGTAGTCTAAGCCCAAAGGGAGTCGGAAAGCTGTACATGAATCATCATGGATTCGTAGTTGTTAAAGATCCTTCGCTCTGCTTCCATCTCTCCTCAGTCCCACCACACTTAGTTAACTCTCAACTCACTCCTGTCTTCCAGAGGGCTATCAAGAACGAGAGCGGACGATGGATTTTATTGGTCGAGGTGATAATTTCATTCACCAAAACTTTTAGTGTCATAATCAACCACTCCAAGGATCTTTCATGGTATTCACAGCAATGTGCCTGCGGATTTGGATCTTCAACCAACTTTGACTTTTTTCTTTTGGGGTAATGCTTTTCCTGTTTGTTATTCATTACTTTTCAATTTATGATAGGTAGCAATATTTATACCTGCCACATATGTTTCGCTTTTATTCTGTATATGTCCTTGATTTTCTATAAGAATTTTAGAAGCTTAATTTAATGTAACTTAACACAAAATGTGATAAGCGATTTGGTATCTTAGGTAACCTATATGACAATATATACTGCAGGGTTATAAGATTTAAATAAAGGCATAATTTGAACTACATGTAAGCCTCATATTTAAACTTAACTCAAATCTCTAGGCATAACTCTAAGCGGTATAATGCATTTCTGTATTTTGGACACGTTTTACTGAGAAATTGCTAATCAGCTGAAGTTATAGGCCAACATTCTGGCTCCACAGTAAAATAAATATTAAAGGAAGTAAATTCTTTACATTACGAGTTATATCACATAAGAACCGAATACTACCAGTGGCTGAGATTGCCTGCTCACTGAACAACGTTACGCTGTTTGCTCTATTGCATATTAAACAGACATGTGAAGCGTACAGCAATTATTATGTGATAATCAAAGTATTTATTTCATTCAATACGACTTCACTTGCAGAAGGCTTATCCCGTTCTACTATACACAGTAGATGGTGAAGTGTTGTCATGGAGACTTGTTTATGTTTGTCGTCTGTCTTCAACTTTCCAATTGTGTTCATGTAGTAAACTAACTCAACGTGCTTTTTTCAACCATGACCGTATGTTCATTTCGTGAACAGGCAAACACGACTTTTACCATTACCATTGGTGTAACCATACAAGAAAATCATCAAATCATTTATAGGAAGTTGTGGTGTTGCAAACTGAAAGCAGTTGAACGCACCTTTTCTTTGAGTGGTTAATAGCGGGAAAACAAATGATTACACTGGGCAACAATGAAAATGTTTCGGAGTTAAAATAGTGAATTTACATGTATTTACATCTACTGAACTAAAAATTACCATAAAGATGGCAGATTAGCTCTAGTTTCGAAGATAAAGTAACATTGCATCCTGTAGAGTTAAGATTTTAAATTTTGAAGAATTTTTTGGAAGTTGGCGCACCTGTCAAATAACAAAACACAATAAGAGAAAAATTTTGCAAACTAAGTGACGCAAAAGTTAAGGAAAGCATTTTTGTTGGACCACAAATTAGAGAAGTTGTAAAGGATGCTGCATTTGACCAAATTTTAGTGGGGAAAGAGAAGGAAGCTTGGGGAGCCTTCAAGGGTGTTGTTCATGGATTTTTAAGCAACAAAAGAGATGAAAACTACAAGAATTTGGTGACAGTGCTCCTAGAAAAATACCTTAACCTTGGATGCAACATGTCCATTAAGATCCATTTTCTCCACGCCCACCTACACTTTCTCCCTCCTAGTTGTGGAGCTGTTAGTGATGAACATGGGGAGAGATTCCATCAGGACATTTCTGTTATGGAGCAAAGATATCAGGGCCGTTGGAGTGAAGTAATGCTTGCGGATTTCTGTTGGTCTTTGTATAGGGATTCTGCGGAACTACATCACTAGAGGCAAGCTAAAAGACGACGAATTCAATAGGCCACCACATGATTCTCTTCAGACACGACTATCTGCGAAGTATTTTTCCAGCAATTTAGAACTCTTAGCATGTAATTACCAGTTAAAAAATCAAATGCACTTTCACTGTTGTTAGCAGGTATGTAATTAAAATGTATCATTTTCTCTCAATCCGTTAATATGTAATATTTCTACCTTGTACATATCATAGAAACTAGAGCTAATACAAATTTTTTCATTGTCATATTTGTTTTTCTCAACCCAAAATTAGTAGGAATTGCCTCATGAATTGCTCAAAACCTTCAAAAATATATTTTGTCTCCAAGTGGTATTGGAAATATGTTAAAATTAACTGTTTGTTTCTTGAGGTACAAGGAATTCATAGCCGAAGTTTGTAAAATTGATTCTAATACACCCTGAAAATTTCACTCAACTAATACCAACATAACTCAAGTACTTCAATAAACTGAACTGTATCTTGTAAAGTGTTAGTGAACAAATGTTCTACATAGTTCTGATCAAAATGCGATTGGTATTTAAACCTCGTAAGCATGATGAATGTGGAGCGGTGTTAGTAACTGTTATTTCTTAATGGAAAGTTCCATTCGACATGATTAATATATTTTACTGCTCCTCGAGACTACAAACCTCATACAAATTCATTTCAAATAACTTTACTTTCGCTCACCTTCAAACAATTCCAGAAGCCATTTTCACTAACTTGCTGCCAAGAGTGCTCTTTATCTGGAATTTAAAAGGGCCTTCAAACTGGTACAGCTCTTGATAGAAAATAAAAATACAACATCATGTGTATTAATTCATGAATACAGTGTCAAATTAGAGCATTTCAAACGCGACAGGCTGTACATTCATCCAATGAGAATTCAGGACGTTAAACTTGAATGCAATTGCAAACTATGGCGATAATAAGCAATAAAAACACGCCATGTGTTTCATGAGAAGTCGGGGTTTCTGTTTAAACTGACAGAGCAATATCCCTCTTTCTGATTTCTGTCAACATAGCTGACAAAAATATAGCGTGAATTTTTCCGTAGAAAGTGACGATACAGCAATCAGACACTTCAAATTGTCGAAAACATGACTGTGATGTAAAAAATAAGGACACGTTGTTCGAGCGCCCCATGTCAAAGCTCTCACGGGCGTAATAACTGTCATCACGTACACAACTTGTTTTGCTTTGGTGCATTTTTACCTTTCAAATGTGACAGCTGCATCGCTTACTCTTAGACGCTACTTTTACAAGGGAGAGAGTACATCAGAGGAGTTCCAAGGGAGGTACTACACCTGCTCTTCCTGTCCGATGCATAGGATATCCTGTAACAACGTGACAAGCATGAAAATACGATGACTAGTAGCAGAAAAAAATACTTTTGTCATATGCGCAGTTCAGACATAGCGATTTTAGTGTACTTTGCTAACTTTAATGTATGCCTTAAGAAATATTGTGTGATATTGGTGAAGCTTTTTAATCATGTAGAAAGTCAAACTTCGAAATAAGTGTGGCTATGAAAAGTTAATATCGGAATAAATACTTCAATGTCATACCCATTATTTTATTCAATGATCGATCAGCAGTACATGCTTTACAGATCCTTGTTGGCTAATTGAATCTCTATGAACTATATAATAACATGTAAGGAAAACCAAGTTGGCTCCTATTATCTTAACACTGTGAAACAAGAGAAAAATTAATTAATTAAAACAAGCAAGTAATCAAACAGATAAGAATAACAGTCATTGTGAAACAATATTCATAGTTTTTTTTTCAATCAGAGTCACCAAGGAGGAGATCCTGTGGAAGTCGTCTCTTCAGGCGCGTGGGCTGGTGGGTTCGTACGCCGATGTGTACATCACAGCTCCTGGAACATCTGGCAGGTTTGAGAAGAAGCGAGAGGCGATCTGACGTATGTACTGGTGAAGAGGAAGGAGACCAAGTTCTTTATGCAGTTGTTGATTTCTTACGTACCAAGGGACATCTGTGGCGATGCGCAGAAATCGATTTTGCAGGACCTGTAGCCTTCGGAGATGAGTGTTGCTAGCCGTACCCCATACCTGGGAAACATATGTGATAAGTGGCCGGACAAGAGATTTGTAGAGAAGCAGAGAGCATTCAATCCCAAGAGGAGTGTGTCTGTGAAGTAGCGGACCGAGTTTTGAAGGTCGTCCTGATGCCAACGAGATAAGTCGATCAATATGGGCTCGCCACGTAAATTTAGTGTCCAGCATTACTCCAAGGTATTTGACGGAGGTGGTAGGAGGTAGCCAGAGAATTGATTCATGCTTAATATGCAATTCGGGAGAGTTGGAGCTGCGACGTAAGCTAAACATTTTAGCTACGGTCTTTTGAGTGTTTAGACGTATGCGCCAAGTATCGAACCATTCAACGAGGCAGTCAAGAGAGGTTTGTAGTGTGTGAATAGAGGTAGGGAGATCTGTGCCGGAATGATATAAAACAGTATCATCAGCGTATAAGGCTATGGAGGTAGGGGCCAAATCAGGAAGATAATAGGTATAGAAACTAAATAAGATTGGGGCCAATATGGATCCCTGAGGAACTCCTGCTGTAATATGGCGCTGAGATGACTCCATGCCACCAATGCGAACAGTAAATGTGCGATCTGATAGAAAACTACAAATGGTAGTGAGCAGACACTGTGGAAGTCCAATGCTATATACACTCCTGGAAATTGAAATTAGAACACCGTGAATTCATTGTCCCAGGAAGGGGAAACTTTATTGGCACATTCCTGGGGTCAGATACATCACATGATCACTCTGACAGAGCCATAGGCACATAGACACAGGCAACAGAGCATGCACAATGTCGGCACTAGTACCGTGTATATCCACCTGTCGCAGCAATGCAGGCTGCTATTATCCCATGGAGACGATCGTAGAGGTGCTGGATGTAGTCCTGTGGAACGGCTTGCCATGCCATTTCCAGCTGGCGCCTCAGTTGGACCAGCGTTCGTGCTGGACGTGCAGACCGCGTGAGACGCCGTTTCATCCAGTCCCAAACATGCTCAATAGGGGACAGATCCGGAGATCTTGCTGGCCAGGGTAGTTGACTTACACCTTCTAGAGCACGTTGGGTGGCACGGGAATCATGCGGACGTGCATTGTCCTGTTGGAACAGCAAGTTCCCTTGCCGGTCTAGCAATGGTAGAACGATGGGTTCGATGACGATTTGGATGTACCGTGCACTATTCAGTGTCCCCTCAACGATCACCAGAGGTGTACGGCCAGTGTAGCAGATCGCTCCTTACACCATGATGCCGGGTGTTGGCCCTGTGTGCATCCGTCGTATGCAGTCCTGATTGTGGCGCTCACCTGCACGGCGCCAAACACGCATACGACCATTATTGGCATCAAGGCAGAAGCGACCCCCATCGCTGAAGACGACACGCCTCCATTTGTCCCTCCATTCACGCCTGTCGCGACACTACTGGAGGCGGGCTGCACGATGTTGGGGCGTGAGTGGAAGACGGCCTAACGGTGCGCGGGACCGTAGCCCTTTTTCATGGAGATGGTTGCGAATGGTCCTCGCCGATACCCCAGGAGCAACAGTGTCCCTAATTTGCTGGGAAGTGTCGATGCTGTTCCCTACGGCACTGCGTAGGATCCAATGGTCTTGGCGTGCATCCGTGTGTCGCTGCGGTCCGGTCCCAGGTCGACGGGCACGTGCACCTTCCGCCGACCACTGGCGACAACATCGATGTACTGTGGAGACCTCACGCCCCACGTGTTGAGCAATTCGGCGGTACGTCCACCCGGCCTCCCGCATGCCCACTATACGCCCTCGCTCAAAGTCCGTGAAATGCACATACGGTTCACGTCCACGGTGTCGTGGCATGCTACCAGGCTTAAAGACTGCGATGGAGCTCCGTATGCCACGGCAAAGTGGCTGACACTGGCGGTGGTGGTGCCCAAACGCTGCGCAGCTAGCACCATTCGACGGCCAACACCGCGGTTGCTGGTGTGTCCGCTGTGCCGTGTGTGTGATCATTGCTTGTACAGCCCTCTCGCAGTGTCCGGAGCAATTATGGTGGGTCTGACACACCGGCGTCAATGTGTTCTTATTTCCATTTCCAGGAGTGTAGTTTACCCACACATTTGAACCATGAATCATCCGGTTTCGTCCAAAATCTGGACATGTTGGTGCCAAAGGAAATTCTACAAATGACTCATATTTTTGCCGCTAGATATCAAGGAGGTGTCAAATTGTAGAAATTATCTCTTGCTTTAAATTCTGATTATAGAATGAAGTTTATAGACTGATTTTACCTTTGCCACCTTGTTCACAGAGCTAGTTGTAAAGAGCAATTAATTGCCAAATCTGATAATGTTTAAAGATGTGCTAATGTCAACATACGTATGTCATCAAGCTAATCTTAATTTAGTAATACACTTAAACCTGCACCTTGCAGCATACTAAAGTTTTGATTCCATATCTTGTAAAATAAGATCTGAAGCTTTCCTGGCGACGAATACGCTCACCAGTCAGCTGAAAAGATGATTAGATATCAACGATTCGAGAGTGTGCATCTCTCCCATCATCAGGATGTTTATAAAACGGAATAACTACTAATGAAATATTAGATATAACACAACTATAAACAAAGGCAAAACACTATCAAAATTCGCATTACTGAACAAAAGACTGTTTTCAGTAAATTAAATGCCAGATCAGGAGATGGCGTGAGTAAAGAAAATTGTGTCAAAGAAACGTAACTACTTAACTTGATTATCAAGCTGTATTGATCTTTGCTTCGACATCTTCTATTGGTGCTAATTGTATTAAAGCGGCTACGCTTTGAATGGAAACGTGTAACATGCACATAAATGGTACCCTCCACTAGGAAGGTTAGAAAGCGTGATAACATGAGGAAAGTTTCCCATTGTAATGGGTCTCTCCAAATTTTAGGATAAGAAACGGAACGTTGTGTAAAGGCACTCTGATCCAGCAGTGTTAGTTTACTAATTGTCGAGAGGTGACTCGTGCCTTCCCCACGGAGGGGCTTGTGTTTCATGCCAGCGGGGTTACCTTCCCACCCACTGCGATGCTATTTAGTGAGCCTACCGTACATTGTGGGACCGAGTCACCTGGCTTACCGAATTTAATCCGAATCGATTTTGGGCTTTTCGCTTTAGCGCTCAATAATGTTCTATAGCTTTGTGCAGCACTCTTAGATCAGAGAACGAGCTACATAGGCGCAGACTGTCGTACCAAGCTTACTTTGCTAATTTATCTCTGAAAAAGAACGCTTTTTTTAATCACATTGTGCTTTTCTTTTCTCCACTGTTTTTGTTATATCCTATCCTATAAAAGACGTGATAGTAAATGCCTGTGGGATAAAAAAGAGAAAGAAGCAGGTGTTGGTTCTATTACGTTTATGTACATAGTTTCAAAGTAAAACATTGTTTTAACGTTTAAAGATTAGAGCTAATAACGTAGCTTACGGATGGGGTTCTTTGTGCTTTGCAGTGCTGTGTTGATTCAATAAGCGTTTGCATTGTCAACTTACTAATAAAGGTTTTTCTCATTGTAACAAAAAGTACTCAGGCTAAATCCCCTTTCTTTCAGGAATGAAGCTCTTGGTTTGTTACTTTTTACCAAAGACTGCGCAGCTGTTTATAAAAATATTGTTGTGGGAAGTTTGTCTAGCTGAGCATTATAATAGAAAACACTGTCGATTATTGAAACACAGTTATGAAGTAAGTTTTAATTAGCATTTTTGGAGACAACAGTTGTTTATCAAAGTCTCCTCTTATCCTTTCGTATCTGTAATTAAGGACACGATCTGTTATGAAATCGAACTTTTCTCCTGATTGGATCATAATAATAATTCGCTCATATCTGGATTTAGGCTCAATGAAACCTGAAATGCGGTCAACAGACCAGATTCTTGGAACAGTGTGACAACCTTGCATGTAAGTCTCTTCTTCGTATCCTAGAGGTCATCCTATATTTGCGTACTTAGTCAGGTAATAAGATGACCATATCGTATACAATAAAAAGGTTTTTAATTGCACTTGTCCTTTTAATTCATTTCTCCTCATTTGAAAGCAATTTTAATTTTCTCTACCATGTATACGGTAATTATAGAGGATACCGCATTCCACCCCAAAATTTGAACCAAGCTTTCACGAGCTGGTAATAAAGGTTCACCAAGCGGGATGGCTCGGTGAATTCACATGTATTTCCATCTGATAAATTAAAAAATTACAATAAAAATGATGGATTAGCTCTTTGTTTTGAAGTTAAAGTGACGGTTCATTTTTTAGAGTGAAGATTTTAAATTTGGGGGAATTTTTTGGGAGTTGGCACACCTGTCAAATAAGAAAACACAATCAGAGAGAAATTTTGCAAACTAAGTGATGCAAAAGTTAAGGAAAGCATTTTTTGGACCAAAAATTAGAGAAGTTGTAAAGGATCCTATATTTGACCAAATTTTATTGGGGAAAGAAAAGGAAGCTTGGGAAGCCTTCAAGGGTGTTGTTTATGGAGTTTTAGGCAACAAAAGAGATGACAACTACAAGCATTTGGTGTCAGTGCTCCTGCAAAAATACCGTAACCTTGGATGCAACATGTCTCTTAAGATCCATTTTCTCCACTCCCACCTAGACTTTTTCCCTCCTAGTTGTGGAGCTGTGAGTGATGAACATGGGGAGAGATTCCATCAGGACATTTCTGTTATGGAATAAAGATATCAGGGCCGTTGGAATGAAGTAATGGTTGCGGATTACTGTTGGTCTTTGTATAGGGATTCTGCGGAACTCCATCACAAGAGGCAAGCTAAAAAATGACGAGGTCAATAGGCCACCACATGATTCTCTTCATACACGACTATCTGCGAAGTACTTTTCCAGCAATTTAGAACTCTTAGCATGTAATTACCAGTTAAAAATATCAAAGGTACTTTCATTTTTGTTAGCATATATGTAATTAAAATGTATTCTTTTCTCTCAATCCGTTAATATTAAATACCTCCACCATGTGTATGTCATAGAAAGCAGAGCTAATACAAATTTTTCATTGTCATATTTGCTTTTCTCAACCAAAAATTAGTAGGAATTGCCTCATGAAGTGCTCGAAATATTCAAAAATTATTTTTTGTCGCTCTGTGATTATTTTTCTCAACTTGCTTATATTAGTCACATCTAATTGCTGAAATCATTTAGATGTAGTTCATTAACACCCTGTATAATAAACTAAGAGAGTTCAGTACAGCATTTAATTTATAGCTCAATATAATAAGAAAACAAATAAAGGAAATTAATTGTTCTTTCACACTGGCCGTGTGTAACCTAAATTGTGGAAACATAGAGTCAGACTGAAAAATTCAATGCCATAGCTGGGATTTGAACCAGGGATCTTCTGGTTTCCGTCCAGCCGCTCTACCATTGAGCTACTATGGCCAATGTGCCGATATGGAATTTAGTTCTCCACCTGACGTATTTTCCCGGTAAACCACTTAGCAGTCTGACTCTAGGTTTCCACAATTTAGCCTACACACGGCCAGTGTGAAAGAACAATTAACTTCCATTAATTGATCTAATAGTGGTTAACTATAAAGCCCGGGCCTTAAAGTACTTACAGCATAGTAAGTCGCCATTGAGGTAGTTGTCTCATGTGTTTATGAGAACTCCTAAGTGGTTTACCGGGAAAATACGAAGTCAGTTGGAGAACTTAATGTCATATCGGCACGTTGGCCATAGTAGTTCAATAGTAGAGCGGCTGGACGGAAACCAGAAGATCCATGGTTCAAATCCCGGCTATGGCATTGAATTTTTCAGTCTGACTGTACGTTTCCAAAACAATTAAATTTAAATTCTTTCATTAATAGACTTCATATGTCTTTGTTTCTGTACTAAATAACCGTGAGAAGTGCAAAATAAAAATGTTTCTCTTTAAGTCCGCTTGTATTATATGACTGCTTACAGTTGTTCTTAATGCACTTTAAGTATTTAATTTATGTCTGTTATGACTCACTAAAGTAAATTGTGACATAATTCTTGTGTGGCGAATCGAGGAAGTAATACGCACTCTCATTCGTTCGTTGTTTTCTTGATAACAAAGGGACTTAAGTAGTGAATAGAGACGTATGTCGCTCATTATGAACCGTTCCCACTGAATTCCGTATTTATAATTAACTCTTGCCTCTGTTATTGTTCCTACTCAGACAAACCATCCTTGCATTGTTCCCTACGCTGTAATTGCTTGCGAAGAATTCCTGATGTAAGGCAAGTTGCTCTGGTACCAAGAGACAGCTCAACTTGCAATAAAATGTTCCATTTGTCACCTTTAATTTTGCCTTTCATCCTCTACTGTTGCTACGCTTTGTTGCTATTAACCTTAGCCTTCTTTGCTGTAGCGTTATTTTGGTCCCCATTTATTTACTTAATGGGTTTAATTTTGAGAATTATTTCTCACTACTAAGTTTTCATTGTAAATCTTTTCTGTAACATTCACATAACTATTACTCTCCTCTTATTACTCTTTGCTAAGATTAACCTTCATTGTACATTTATACACTTTGTTTTAGGTACAAGAAGGACCCATAAAGCTAATGTCACACCTAAGGCATATCGCTATGTGATGGGTTTCAAATTCTATAGTTCTTGCAGGACTGCTAGGTATATAGAAGATAGGATGGAATAGAATTTTACGGAGGTGAACTGACTGAACTTTTGTACTATTTTCAAGTGGGGCACCCTCGGGAGGCAGAATGAGAGGAGAGAGAGGGTGGCCGACCAATAGGAGCAGTGTAGTACAACCGGCATCTCACCTACCGTGATCCTCAAGGAGCTCGCTAAGGCGACGGAGAGATCATCTTGCCCTCGGGCCGAACTGCTGAGCCCCTCCCGTCAGGGAGTTGTTTGGATAGGGTTGGACTCGAGGGGGCAGTGTGTTCCCGACACCCACGGGGAATTGGGTACCTCCGCCAGGCTACGGCCGCCCAGAGGGGGTAGAGGGTTGCCTAATAAGTCCCGGGTACTAGCCTGCAGAGCTAGTAGAAGGTGTGCTAGATCACCAGGCGGCCCACCGAGGTTTTCGGTAGTCTTGCCTGCGGGGTTGACGCGCGTAAGTAGCGTATCCACTTCCATCCCGTCTTGAAGTTGTGCTCAGCGAGAGGGGGGGCTTTTTAGACTAGAGGTATCGCCCTATGGAAAACCCCCCGGAGTATCCATCATACCCGGGTAGAAGGAGGCCCGGGTCCTTGGTCCTACGGGTTCAGGACTAATGGGAGTGGAAGCCCTGCACTTAGCATTTAACTGCCTGAGGAGGCCCTGTAGGGGAGAGGATCGCTACCCTTCAGCTACCGTGGTGCGAGCGCTGCGGACCCCCATCACCCCTGGTACTTCTGACGTTACTAGAGGAACCTCGGGCCGAACATTCGAGCCCCTCCCTGATTGGGGGTTGTGCGGATTGGATTGGACTCGAGGGGGCAGTGGTTTCCGATACCCATGCGTGATCGAGTATGTCTCCGGACGGGGTTGAGGGAAGTCATTAATAGTCCCGCGTACTAACCAGCATAGCTAGTACAAGATGTGCTAGAACACCAGGTGGCCCCACCGAGGTTATTCGGCAGTCTTCCCATTTTGGAGTTAGCGCGTGTAAGTGACGTATCCACTTCCATCCCGTCTTGAGTCTACAGGACCAGATGGAGGGGGAGGCTTGTTAGTCTCTAGCTCTTGCCCTATGGAAAGCCCCACGGAGGCGCCGGGCGCACTTTTGGGACAGCTTGGTATCTACTGGTCGAAGGAGGTCCGGATCCATAGTCCTACGGTTCCAGGACTAATAGGAGTACAACCTCTGGCATAACACAACATTACGTGCCTGAGGAGGGAGGTAACTACTAAGACCAGATCATCCTGCCATACAATGCCGAGACTCCCGTCGATACTTTCTACCCTGAAAGAGACCAACAGAGGAGAGCTGATGTGAAATAATAATGTAAGTAAAATGAAGGGGCGGAAAATTCGAAAGATGCAATGAACCTAGCATTCGTCTAGCGACATGGAGAGACGCCCCCGAAAAATCCCATGGTAGAGGTAGGCCGTCCATTAGAATTGAATTCGGACCTCCCGAATACAGGACACAGACGATACCGCGTGAGCCATCCCCCTCGGTGCGAGATATATAAGAAACGGAATAGCCTCATGAAAATGTGTTTATATTTAAGAAAATCAGAAATAAAGAAAAGGTAATATTAAAGATAATAATAATAGAAATAATAAAAATTTTTATTTTGGGCGCGTCGTAGAGGGCAACTGGAACTTGGGAATGATCGACGTGGAAAAGAATGAGGTACGGATGACGATATGCATCAACAACGGCAGGAGGGATGCAAATACGCTCTACAGTGTAATTGCAGCGCCCGCTATGAAACTTACGTCGTTCTATTTTGCATTCGTCGATTTGAACGACGTGACCGGGACCACCAATTTTACCCTTGCAGTATACTTGGTGTCATTTGACATCATGCACACTTCGCGGGCAGTAGCCGAACCAGTCCGATACATTCGGTGAGTTCATACATTTAGTCTGCTAGATAGTGTAATTTCGGGACAAGTAAGAATGTTGGCAGCTTTGCGTTCAGTGGAGAAACAAGCATAGTTTGGCTACACTGAATTTTTCTATATGGCTACATTACGCAGTGAGTAAATAAACAAAGAATTAATAACGTTACAAGAATGCCCTCCAACACGAAATTACACTAAAAAGTAAATAAATTATATTAAAATCATGGTTGCATATAAAAAAAGTACGAAGGAATTAGAAAAAAATCGCGTCGCATATTAGAAATAAGAGCCAATTTTTTATCTATGTAGATAATATGCTACCGTGAATAAAAGAAATGATTAAAACGGTGCAGAAATGTACTTGGGACCCCAGAGCTCATCTATCTGACATAAAATTATTCTTCCGGGTAAAATCCAAATAAAACCATATTCAGGTAGCTCACTCTAACTGAAATTCGACCTCAGGTCGTCTGGAATGTCAGGTAGACATGCTACCCTCGCATTTATGCAAAAAGTTGGAGTTTCTAAGTAACATATCCGTCTCAGACGTCAATGGCACGAATTTAAACCAGAGAGCACAAAAGTGATTTATATTATAAATTATTACATGTGTTGAAATATCAAGAAATGATCACACAATATTCTTAATTACATCTGTTTGGTTGTGTTGGAAAAACAGAATCAGTTTTTTGGAAATGTACCATAAGTAGGGAAGTAATGTTTGAGATAGGTACTTCTGAGAGATATTACATTGTCATTTAGTGTGTGTTAACATAATGAAGACACATGATATGTAACATACGAAACTTTACTTAACTGAAGGTTTATAGAGAATATTTTGATCGTTCTCTTATGGCCACACTACTAATAGTGTGAAACTGTCACGTAGTCACGTTCCAGTAGACGAGAGACCCTCCCCTAATTAACTTGGAAACAGATAGAGAAAAGCAACACTTGGTCGAAGATGTAACCAATTTGGTGCAGTCAAGTGCACGGCACGTAGCTCAAGTGCGCTAGCCAAGTACCTACCACGAGGGACCGAAGAGAGGGTTGGCAGCAAGAGCTTGTGTGGAACTCATGACAAGAACGTCCGCTTCATATGGAAATTGAGTCGTTTTTATTCTTGCCGTGGGATTCCATTGATCCTGACTAATGGCCTATGACCACAAGGTATTTTCTACCAGCTCAGTGATGCATTAACACATTTGTGACTGACATCCATTAGTTTTGTTCACCGATTCCGCTTTACTCTGCCGTAATCCTTCCAGAGCCTACAAGTATATTTTAACATGGGCCCTTTAATGAACTCTAAAATGAGCACAGCGTCAGGTTACATAGTAGCAATCAGAGCTTTCTGGACAAAGGCAACATTTAATCCCTAAAAATTAATATAGGGTACTTACTTTGAAGTAATATTAGGTCTGATGAACTTTCACATAGCAGATCATTGCAAATAACATATGGTGTATTACATTTTCTGTACTGCCTTCAATTTAAACTATGAACACTACCTTGAGTAAAATTAGTATAAATAACGGTTTCGACTATTCTATTATACGTGTTAGAACATACTGATTTAGAATAGTGCAAGCCTTCAGGCTTCAGAATATTTGGCTCTCAACCTCTTCATTGGCTTTCTAGATTCCTTCTGGTGTCCCAAAGTTTATATTTAAAAATATATTGTTATTGGGATATCTAATTATGCAGGCTGAATCATTTAAAGCTTACTCCGCCAATATTTCCGAAACGCAAAATGCTATTGGTGTGCTTTTTTCACAACATTTTTGGTAGTTGGGGACTCGCAGTTTTAGCCTATAAATATATTTTAATAACACTTAGTAGTTGTACTTCTGGAGCAAACATACACTTTACTAAATGGAGCAATACCTAATTACATCATAAATCAAACTTATGGTAAACTAGAATGTCAATGGTGTTTTCCGCAGGATTCTAGTGCCGTTAGTTCACGAGATATCTCATTTTGAAGCTATTACACATCGACACTCGTTCAAAAGTGAGTGCAGTGCCTCTGTGGATCCTGGCAAGTAAAGCTTGTGCTCAAAATGACAACCTGCAGCTTGAATACAAACTTCTAATCTCCTGTGGTAAGACTTGTAACAGTTATTTTAGATATTTCATGTTTTGCTAAGAATAGTCAAAGTGGATAGAATTTGAAACAAAATAAAGAAAAAATGTAAAGTAGGTAATGGTGTAACCATAACAACGTAACATAAGACGTAAACTGTTTTAAACGATTTTGTGCTTATACTTATGAAGGCCTTAGGGGTAAAACGTGTAATTGTCCCTCCGAGTGTGTGCAGAAACAGTTTTTTGTGTGTGCATCAAAGATGCATAAGTGACGTGTGCGCAAGAAAAGAAATAATTCAGCGTGGCATCTACCGCTGGTTGTAAGAATATTACATTAATAATAAGTATTTGTAATTGTATCAAAGAATTTAAAGATGTTTGTGAGGAATTAAATTTCGATCTTTGAACAAGAAAAGTATTATCCATTCTTCAAAAATAGTAATACTATCTTTATCAGCCACGTTACCGCGACCGTGGAAAAAAAAAGAACTCATCGCTAAAAAAAAGGTGCCTTATTATTCCAGAGTTGCAGGGGAAACTTCTGGATTTCTTCAAGATCATCACCAAAGGTGAGAAACTAATCTAACTTCATCACAAATAATCATGCTTCAAGATGGTGCCACAACATGGTGGATCATCACAGCATCTGAAAGCGACGCATGTGTGTAAAATATTGCTTCAGACTGCTGCACACGTTCTAATATTTCAGCGGAAATTTCAGAGCAGGCAGCAATAATGCGTTGTTTCATATCATCTGATGTAGTTGGTATATACTTGTAGAGAGTGTGTTTCAGTTTTCCTCATGGTCAAAAAAGTCTAACGGAGTCAAATGTGATGAACGGGCTGGCCAAGTTACAGGTTCTCTTCGTCCAATCCATCGATGTGGAAACAATAAATGAATACCAGCTGTAGTAATTCGTGCACTATTGGTTGGACAGCCATCATGCTGGAACCACAGGTTCGCCCGCCTCGGTAGCGTAGATGGTAGCGTGTCTGCCTCACGTTCAAGAGGTCCCGAGTTCGAATCTCGGTCAGGGTGAGTTACCTGGATAAGGTTTTTTCCGCGGTTTTCCCTTATCCTTACAGACGGGTAGCTCTAAGCTCCATGGACCCTGGACAAATTTGAGCAGCATTTCACCCATTTCATTCACCGTCCGATATGACTTAACGTTGGAGGACGTAAAATTACAAAAAAAAAAAAAAAAAAAAAAAAAAAAAAAAAAAAAAAAAAAAAAAAAACAGGTTCCTCCTAGTCTGCAGAGGAAGGTCTTCTAGCATCTTTAGTGCTCCTAGTGTGAGTTTAGTGCTTCTTCAACAAAAAGGGACCTATGGGCTGATGGTTCACTATCCCACACCACAGATTTAAACTCTATGGACATTGACGTTCCACCTGACAAAGCCAATGGGGATTGTCAACAGACCAATAGTGCGTGTTTCTGCTCTGGCCATGATTAGTAAATGTTGCCTCATCACTATACAAATTACATGATATATCTGGAGTATCATATCTTAATGTCATGTACAAAAGTTAACACGTTTCTCAAAATTGTTTCCATGCTGTTTTTAATGGAGAGAGATGTGATAGGGATGCAAATGAGGAATGCGAAATACACTTGCCTGACTCATTCCACTTCCACGTGCGATGTGTGGGAACTAACTTGCGGATCTACAGTCAAAACATTAATTTCTCCCACATCTCCAGTCACCTGTTTTTTTTTTTTTTTTTTTTTTTTTTTTTTTTTTTTTTTTTTTTTTTTTTAAAGTTACACTACCAATTTTACGTAACTGGTTGAAGAAGTTAATGAATAATTGTCGAGATGTTTGACGTCTTTTGGGGTATCTTTCCCCTATATACCATGCAAGAAGGAACTGCATTCTTCCTATACTCTACGTACACCATGAGCATGTCGGCTTTTCCTGCATTGGTAAATTCCATCTTCATTTACAACCTACTGCTTGAAATATCACTGACTAGAACGTCGGAATGCACACATGAACCACAAACATGTGTAAACAAACAATAACAACATCATATTTAGCGGCTAAGCCAGTTGAATGGAATAGATAATTGTCGATGTGTAAAAGCTTCAAAATACGATATCTCGTGAACTACTGGCACAAGTATCCTGGGGAAAACACCATTAGCATTCTAATTTATCGTAATTGTGATTTTTATGTAAATTAGGTATTGCTGCATTTAAAAATTGCATGTTTGCAAAAAATAGACCTTCTAAGTGTTATTAAAATCTATTTATACGCTAAAACTCCGAGTCCCTAACAACTAAAAAATGCTCTGAAAACCGCACAACAATAGCATTTTCCATTTTGGAAATACTGGTGATACAAGTTTTGGGTGATTCACCCCGTACATTCCTTACATTTAATCAATATTTTCAGAATATTTCATTCAATAAAGATATACTTACTTCTGTATGTATTTGTTCTTTTTACTTTTCCCACTATAGTATAGTGGAGAAATTAAATAGGATATAGCAATTCGAGGAAAAACTGAATTCTATCCAAATATTCGATATCGACATTTTAGTGGTGATAAATGTTTTGAGAACCTCTGTATCCAGAAAAAGCGTTTCAGAAAATGGAACCGTGAGCATGAGTGTGTGTTTTTGTGTGACTGTGCTCGTGTGTACATCTATGGACAGCATAACTCAAAAACGAAAAGTTGAGTGGTACTAAATTCAGCATCTTCCAAGGGTGAGATATGGCGATTTTTCAATATTTTTATTTTATCAAAAATGGCTTTAACAATTTCGATCGAAATACTATATATTTTTTGTATTTTTATGACAAAGGAAATGCATAATTTGAATGTTCCTATTTTTTTGGAATGTCCTCAGGAGTGCTCTTCATTCTGAATGGCTTTAGCATAACCCGTAATCCACGAGAGTTAGACAGAATCTTCCTATATAAAATGCAGATCTCTTTAGAACACACAATTCATGTCAAATATTGTTTTTGTGGACTGAACCATTTTAGTTTATGCCTTATTACTTGTCTCAATTTTCGTATATTAATTCTTAACTCAAATGGGAAGTCATTCATTTTTTTATCTCTTAGGCATACAAAGGAAACGGAATTTCAAAGCCGTTACATAGCTTAAAAAGATCTGACCAAGATTTTAAGCCTGCCATATTCCAATTGAACTTGCAACCACACAAAATAAGCAACACAATATTTTCTGCAAATGTTTATCTCGAGGACCATGAAACAAAAGTAAGAATAAGCGTTTGTAAAAATAGTTTGTTCAAGAATAGAGAAATTCATGTGTGTTTTTCCTTCCTTTTTGGTATATTTAGAGTGCATTCTGGCACTGTTCTTAAAACGTAATTGCTGCTGCGATTATTCACATGTCTTTCTTTGTTTATAAAAGCGCAACCACAGGCCTAACAGCCCCAAGTGGTCCTGAGCCTACCAGTCCCGACTGCCGGCCTCACGCCCATTTATGCGCGGTAGAGGTGGTCGATCATCGAACCGATACGGGGAGGAGATGCGGTTAGCATCTCAGCATTCCCCAGCCGGAATATTGGTTTTCGTGACCAGGGCCGCTTACCTAGCCTAAGCTCTTCACTTTCCTCACGATGCTGAGTGGGCACCGGTCCTATATCCGGGACCTAAAATCCACACCACATGAGTGGGATCGAACCCGGGCCACTTTCCATGACCAGGGACCAAGGCATGGTGCCTTAGCCCGCTACGCCACGGCACAGGACCTTCCTTTGTTAATATGCACTGAAATATGTCAGATCAGTAGTACCCTTATGGGTCATAATTTGGTATCTGCAGATTTCTTGATTTTTATGTTTGTTGTCCGACAAATATGAGAAGAAAAATTACTCTATTTTAAGTCTGGAACAATCGAATTCTTCTGAACTATTCCCCTATGTGCATCACTTTCCCCTTAATTGTATTCTCACTATCGCCTCCATAACATAACCTATTATAATGATACTTGGCTTCCTCTTCTTTTCTTCTTCATGTAGTAATCCACTCTGATACCAAACTTGGTAGTCCTTGGTCATTTATTCTCGTTACGTGCCCCTACTATGCTAACTACCTTGTGGATATAGCTCCTTGTGATACCCCTCATGCTTAAATATTTTATTTTCCAGTTCTTCAGTGTACTCGTATGTCAGGAATCATAAATTAATGATGAAATGCATATTTTTTCTTTAGAATTCTGCTATAAATAGAGCTGAAGCCTTGACCTCATTGTTCAGTATTAGTTTAATAATCACACTATAATATATTTTAGTTTATGATGGTTATGATGAAGAGGTTTATTCCAGTTGAATGATTTTATACTTATGATATGTACTGCTTCTTATGAATTTAATTCCCTCTACGAACAGAAGTCGTTTTGTTGTTTTAGAATACAGCATTGAGCACGATATTCGAAATAAAGAACATATAAAAGTTGGATTATTTAATTACTCATACATAGGAACAAAATCTTGGTGTAACTGTCACACCGTTTCTACAACGTACTGTGCCATCATTTATAGAACTTATGTGTATAAAACTGAATTTTTATGTAACTCCCGTCCATCATTATAAATATTCGAAATAATGGTTTCAGTATGTTAATATGCGAGTTCGTAGGTACATTATATGCATTAGAAGATTGGTATACTCCACAAATAAATTCCAAAGTTGTAACTTTGTCTTTGCATAGTGTTTAGCAATGGCTAATGAGAAACAAAAGAACGGATACTCACCTCTATGATGTTGCGAGTATCAGCTGTCTCGCATCCAAGATGTTACTATTTTGATTTCAATTATGACAATTTCCCTAGATAACCCTTTTCACAGGTAGAAGTAAACAACGAAATGGAAAGGATGAAATTGTGACTCCTTGGGTTCGTAGAATTAAAAGTCCAGTTTGCAGAAACTCAAAGATGCTCTATATTCCCGTAGAAACGCACTTTCGCCAACACTAACAGCAGCAGATTTACGTAATAAACAAATTCAATCGTCATGGTCGTGGACCACAAACAAAGTCTTCACTTTCAAAACACAGCTGCAGGCGGACGATTCTCAAGTTCCAATTTGACTCTCTCTCACTGTGATTCGCGGTTTCTTTTATAGCTCCGTTCACTGTTAGAGAAATTGCCAATATTCTCTGCAACAAACAAGACGGCATTAGAACCTTCCACTTATTTATCTTTATCTATTTCACTTTTTACCTCCGTGCTGCACCTTCCAGTTATCCATGTTTATCTATTTCGGCAATCTTTTTATCTCCGCCTTGCACCCTCCAGTTATCTGTCTTTGTCTGTTTCTGTAAGCTTCTTATCTCCGCGCTGTACCTTCCAGTTATCTATCTTTATCCGCTTCGGCAATCTTTTTTCTTAGCGCTGCACCTTCCAGTTATCTATCTTTTTCTGTTTCGGCAAGCTTTTTCTTTGCGCTGCACCTTCCAGATATCTATCTTTATCTGCTTCGGCAATCTTTTTTCTTTGCGCTGCACCTTCCAGTTATCTATCTTTATCTGTTTCGGCAAGCTTTTTCTTTCCGTGCTGCACCTTCCAGTTATCTATCTTTATCTGTTTCGGCAAGTTATCTATCTTTATCTGCTTCGGCAACCTTTTTTCTTTGCGTTGCACCTTCCAGTTTTCTATCTTTATCTGTTTCAGCAAGCTTTTTGGCTCCGCGTTGCATCTTCCAGTTTTATATCTTTATCTGTTTCCACAAGCTTTTTCTCTACGCGCTGCACCTTCTAGTTATCTATCTTGATCTGTTTCGGCAAGCTATTTATCGCCGCGCTGCACCTTTAGCTTATCTATCTTTATCTCTTTCGGCAACCCTTTTATCTCCACGCTGCCCTATCTGACCCTTTGTGGGTTCCAATAATGGGTTCGCGACAGTATTAACAAAAATATTTTTTGAAAATTCAAAAGAACGACAAATACGGTTATCTTTAAGCACATGTGTTAAACTTTATACCAAAAACAGCTGTTCCGAGCTACATATTAATTATTTTTAAGATGTATTCTGTAGTTCCGTATTATTCTGTATGTCAGTGACTTTCAGTTGTGAAAAACTCAATAGTAAATGAGATTAATTTATAAATATGTATTATACTCATCGTGAAATTATTTGAAAACAGTTGAATTCCTGGCAATGAACTTACTTTTATGCCTTACGAAAAATAAAATATTTTCCATGCAAACCTTGTGCAGTATGGGCGAATTATTGTGAAAATCTTATATTTTTAAATATATAGTTCTTAAATACAACATTTATATTCATTAGAGGTTTATTTTTACTTCCTCTAATGTTAGTAAGGGTAAGTGCTTGAAGAAAGAATTGAAGTCCACACAAAAATGAAATATCGAAATGTCAAAGAATATAAATATTTCAAGGACCACAAAATTCCCTACAGTATGTGCTTATGAGGATGTGGTTGTGTTTCCGAATGGGAGTAGCATGACTCAGAATCCAAGTCTTGGATAATTCAATTTACTGTACCAATGGGTAAGTTCAGAGAATTTAAGGAATGCAACACAAATACTTTCAAACCCAAGCTGCCACTTACACGGAACTAACCTGTGCAAAAATGTGAAAATTTATCAGAAAACATAATTTTTAAGCTTTAAAAATAATCTGGGCATTCTATTTATTAGTTAGAATTCTAAAATATTTATAGCTTTCTTCTATAAAAATTGCTACTTTTTTTCTAGCGGTCGTGCTAGCAATTCAAAGCGACCTGTGGAATTCTTAAGCATATATATATATATATATATATATATATATATATATATATATATATATATATATATATATATCCCACAAATCTCCTGGTATGTACAAGGAAATATGTAGTGGGGGCATTTCAAACACAACTTATCATACGTTAGTATTAAGTAGTTACAAAACTATAATTTTCTGTCAATAGTTTGTTGAAGAATAAGGACACAAAGTCATGCAAATGCAACACATCCACTTTGTTTTTTTTTCTTGTCTATCACGTTCATAGTTTGGGCATTGAATTCCAAACTATGAGGTCTCGATATCGAACTTTAGAATGGAATGCAATACTTGTTGTATACTATCGTAGATAAAAGAAGAAAAGAGATAAAATATTTATTGAAATATTCAGTATAAACTCAGATATTGCCCTTCATTTATTGATTACGGTCTACCTTTATTACCCTATATAAGGATACCGAATATGAGTTATCATCCTATAATTTTCAAACACTTTGATTACGAAAGTTTCATTGGATCAATAATAAAAGTGTTAATAAGTGGGTAATATAATTCCAGTAATCTCTCTTCTCCATAGAAGCGGCTACAACAGAAATTGCTCGCTTGGATACGAAACTAATTACCACATGCAATTTTGTAATATCTCTCTCCAATTTAGCAATTTTGTTAAACATAGCTCTCAGATTCCTGACTATTCAATATCCTTCGGATTACAGAAGCAATTTAAAATACACATTGCTCGCATCTGCTTCATCGATACGCAATTACTCAAATTAGGTTTATTAGAGTCGTATATACAATGGAGTAATTGTTTTAGAATTCCAGCGGAAGCAAGTTTCAAACTTTCAGCCATATAAAGCTGCTATAAATTTTAAGTTTTATGTGTTCTCCGTTATTCTCGATCTTAAATGCCATAGTATATGCAGCGCTTTGACACGTCTTTATATTTTCGAAGTATATGTTATCCTTAACAAAAGATTTGTCTATTTCATTCAATTTCGCTGGTGCAAAGCAAATAGCTTTTGCTCCCACATTATTCTAAATATACATTTTTCTTTAGATACACATGTGTTCAGAAATGACCTTATGCACTGCACGAGTAGGTAACCGACTGAAAATTTCAGCGATAGTTAACTATCTGTAATAATTTAGATATATATTATGCAATGTCACTTCATTCTGTTCAGTATTTATTACAAAATGTATGATATTACTAACACTGTCGCCACCGAGTGGGATGACTCAGGTGTTTTCGTCTGTGGCCCATAGTCGGGAGGCCCGGGAGTGATTCCCGTGGTTTACTTACTGATCCATGGGTTTTTTCGAGGATTTCCCGGGTCGGTAGGTGAGTACTGGGTAGGTTGATTGCATCCCCCGAATTTCCATCTCCATTATCATTTCATATCATCTTTCAACTGGTGGTATCTTTCAGGGTAGAAGAGTCGGCGGGTCTCTCGGCGGTGCATGGCGGGATGATATGCTCTGAGGAAAACTACTTCTTCCTCCTGTAGGTCGGTTACCGGACCCATTTCCTCAGCTAAGACCATTTCAGGACCGCCAGCCTGAGACCTTTGGGGCTCGGCTGCTGGGCCTATTGCCTTCCTGCTGCAGGGGAGCGAGATCGTTGTCCTGGCCATGTATCCATGTAAACTGTAGGGACCCTGCCCTCTCTACTGTCGTGGCTCCCTGGGACGGCCGCACTTTCTCTCCTTCGCCTCATCCTTCCTCCCAGGGGTGCCCCCTTTTGGTGGCAAAGGAACATTGGGTCCACCATGGTGGCCTGCGTACCGAATCCCCTCCGTGATGAAATCCCAACCCCAACACTGTCACCACGTACGAGGCAGTTGTCTGTGATAGATATAGCTTTATCTGTTACATTGAGACGTACTGCTTGTGTTAAAATTTGCGCTTTTCCTATTCTAAAATGGTTATTGTATAATTTAAGCCTAATATTTAACATGCAGTTAAATATATAATCATAATAATAGTAATTCATAAATCTATAGTGGCTAGCCCCGTACCTCAGTCCATAGAGCACCTGCTTATTGTGCAAGCAGTCCTATATTCGATCACCGGCTGATTTTTCTCCAACTAAGGTGATTCCACATATTTCCCAGATTCTGGAAGTATGAATGAGAATGTGGACGTGTGCGCGATCTAATGATTAAAATACAAAGAACACGCAACTCGACGAATACGAATTAACACCGGCGATATTTTCCAAAGAAAATGGCCGCATATATAGGCCATTTTTACTATATATATATTATAATTTACGTCCTCCAACGTTAGTCATATCGATGAATGTAATGGGTGAAGTGATGCTCAAATGAGCCCGGGCCCATGGAGCTTACAGCTACCCGACATTCGGCTTGAAGGATAAGGGAAAACCCCGGCGATAAACCTTATTCAGGTAACTCACCTTGACTGAGATTCGAACTCGGAACTTCTTGAACGTCAGACAGACATGGTACCACCACGCTACCGAGGCGGGCAGCCGCCTATATGGCCACTGCAGTTAAAGGAGGGGTATCTTTTTTTTTTTAATTTACGTCCGCTACAACGTTAAGTTATATCGGAACGTGAATGAATTGGGTGAAATGATGCTCAAATTAGTCCAGGGTCCATGGAGCTTAGAGTTACCCAACATTCGTCAAAAGCGAGGTATAAATGTAATATAAATATCTATATTTGGTTTATTGATGAAAGTCTCGTATACTTTCTCTAATGTAGGGAATCAGGCAGAAGTCTAATTGACGCATGATTTACGTAAGTCTATCATACGTATAAAATAAAGTATCCTTTTCTTTTAGCATTTAATCTTGTCCCTCTTACTCTGTTTACTCTCCCGTTTGAATTTCTTCCCCTCTCCCCCCCAGAACTTCCAAGTTTCTGCGGACAGATACCTAGTGGAGAGTAGACAAACTCGAGCAGTGGCCAGGATGGGAGCAGTTGGCATGAGAGTGAAAAAGGAAATGATATAAGATACGGAAAACTTCCTTCTCGACGAACGAGAAGTGTTGATAGAAAATGGGTGGAATGGATGATGCGGTAAACTGGAGAACCCAAAGAAACCCGCTCAAACGCAATTCACCCCTCCACGATCTTGAGGTCAAACCTGGGCTCCATTAGTGAGAGGTGAGTAAAATCACTCCACTATTTTTTTATAAACATGCCGTTTTAACTGTAAGCTAGCGCAACTTTCCTCATTAATTTTCAATTACTAAACAGTGAGCATATCAGAGAGCTGTGTTGCGATTTCGCAGATATATACATTAAAATGAATTACACCCTATGCATTAGTAGATGTGTTCAGGTGTTGCATGTGACATAATAAGCGCAATTTGCAGGCAGTGTAAGACTCTGAAGCTGCCCTGCGTATGCTTTGAAGCGTCTAGTATTTTCTAGTTAAAAGAAAATATGAATAACGCTTTTTCATCTTCTTGCCTATGAAATTTCGTTTACAAAAACACATACTAATGATGTCAATAAGGGACAAATTCTGGATGAGCGAAACACTTCCATTTGATCAAGGGAAGGCAAAACAAACTATTATGCGTTTCAAATGGGAAGCTGTTTGTCCTTGAGCGCTACTAGGTAAGCAAGCAATCGAAGTCCTGCGGTGTTGACGTATTGCATTCCCCCTAAGAACTGTGTGATGAGCGGCAAACTAATCATTCTCTAATAAATACTATTCGCACTAAGACAAAAATTCAGATTTTGCAGACAGTGATCCATGAGAAAGGAGAGAGTAATGTATTTAACATAACCATAAAAACCCATATTTATAGCTCAAATAGTTTTCCCAATACAAATAAATAAAGTATATACCACTATATTATAACAATGCATGGCGACGTAAGCACTGTAATGGATATCATTATTGGTTGGCATGTATGCCTGAGCGTATATTTAAATTACTCAGAGCTGAAAAGTAAACATTTGCCATGATGCGATAAAAGAGATATGTATCTTGAATAAGCCAAGGTGTTTGTAAAATTCGATGAGAGGAAACGATACACTTCCTGCTGGTCTGGCAGAACGTGTCTGGTCACATTATATCTTTGTTTATGAATGGTTCTTAATCTCTCTTTACTCAAGAGAGTTCAAAGCAGCATTATTCAGTTACTCTTCCATGAAAATGGGTATCAGCTGGATCAATGAGACGCGATCCATCTTCCTCCCCCCTTACTACTGCTATAACAATCAATTAGAGTGAATGTGGGCTCAAATTATGTCGCAAACAGAAATAATATTTTTAAACTGACTGACGAATGACTTATTCTCGAAGACATTGACAAGGAACACAACAGAACTGGGAAAACTGCGTGAGATAAACTACAAGAAGACGACTTTTCGAAAGAAATAGCACGTAACGAGATTTTGGAACCTATCATCATAACTTTACAGTACTCAGATGTTGAAGACAATCACAATGACGAATAATCTCTTAACATAAGTAACATTCACAGCTATATGGATGCACCGCTGGTATTTTCGTTGGATAAGAAAAATAAGTAATTCATAAACTATAATTAACTTGAAACTAAATATTTCCGTAGTATACGAATATTAATGTTGCATTATTATAAAATTTTGTAAAATTCAGTTTGCGGTCTTTACGTCTAGCGCTAGGAACACTCGCAAGTGTGCGAGAGAGAGGGAAATATAAAAAGGGTGGGGATAACGAGATGGCAACGGTGAAGGCTCTAACGCATCTGATTCGCTATAGGCGAGAACTCTTCCCATTTAAAACACATTATAGTGTCCTGTTACTTTGATTTACTATTCAGTAATATATTACATGAAGTGACTACAATATTGTATTTATCGCAGTAAGTTTTATTAATGAAAAACAAATTAAAATTAATAATCTGATTGCAGTAACTCGTGTCAGTTACATGTGTAGAACAACAAGCAATCATTAAAACAATTTTAGACATGTAACTCGTCAACACACGTCGCTGTCGGCATGGAGAGTTGCGAACGCCAGTCTGCGTTGAATTCGCTAGGGGAAACTAATATGCAGTATATCACTGAAGGGTGTAAATTCTGCGGTACTAGTGCTGAGGGCTAAATTACATTTCCACTAAAGGCTTACCTATCAGCAAACAATTAGTAGGATGGATATAACCCGTCTGCAATGTGCAATCATCTGGCAGCCTACTAGTGGGACACCTAGTGGCGTCTTAATCCACTTCGAGGACACTCATACTTATTTCTGCTTCATCTATCGCTTACTTCATGTAGGGAATAATGAGTGGCCATTTGGGAGAGAATTTGATATAGGAAGATACCTGTTGGAAGCTCATATAACTCAAAAATTAAGTGCTTTAAAGTAGGTACGCACAAGAATTCGAGATATACAATTTGTGGTGACTTACTATTTTAAGTGCTGAAGTCACAGGCTTAATCATTTAACTCTTATTTTTTAAATTAATTTTTATCAGTTAACTTACATACTACACTGCGAACTAAATATTATTGTTAATTTTTTTATTAACTTCCTCCAACGTTGTCATATCAGAAGGATGAATAAATGAAATGGTTGAAATGAAGCTCTAAAGCATCCAGAGCTCACAGAGCTATGATCGAACTCAAATTCCAAACATAGGAACTATGACAATTATCGTATGGCGCATTTGTTTTTTTTTTTGTTTTGATGCGACATAGCACACGCTCTAACAACCTGTACTTAGGTTAGAACAGACAACCACTAAACAGTGCAGTTATAGAGAGGAGGCAAATGCTCTGTAAAGAGGTCAAATGGAAAGTTTCTAGTTAATTTGCTCAGCGGTTCGCAGACACAAGTACGGTTGGATGCACTAAACAATGACCAGCAGGAACGGGAAAGTAAGTTAAAAGGGAACCGCAGGGGTGTGACTATGTTTAAAGTTTCATTCGGTTACAAAGTTCGGCATATGAGGGGTCTGTCTCTAGCGAATACCGAGCTCTAACTTAGGGTTTCCTTGGTAGATAAATTCTCTCTCAAGTTTAAGTAAGTTTCCACTTGTCAAATATTACTTGCAGAACTTTCCATAACAACTTTCGATACTACATACTTCAAAATATAGAGACAAAATCTAATATGCATCAGGCTCTGCTTCTTAGGATTGCCTTTTATTCGTTTTCCTTCTTTAAACTAAGTTTATAAACCTTTGTTCTGCTTCTAATCTACTTTTATTACATAATTTGTTGCAGAATCAAGAGGGAAAACGAACCAAATAAGTACAGATTATATGTTTTCTAAAGCGCTGTTTTTACAGATCAGTAATGAATAACATACATTGAGATGTAACCCGCTTAGAGGAATTTGAAAATATATAGTTTTTATTCTATCTATTTTGACTTTTAAAGCCTAAGTATCCATTGGAATTTTAATGGACTTTTTTTTTTTTTTTTTTTTTTTTTTTTTCATTTTTAGCCATTAAACCTTTTAGTTAATTCTCAATTTTTCAATCATAACCAAATAACGTTTAGATGATAAGATACTACTGGGATGTCCCTTACGTTGGAATGTGAAATTTTGTACCATAATGCCTTCTAAATGCTAAAGGTTTAGAATTTATATTTAAAATAGTTTCTTAACATCAAAGTGTATTGTAGAGAAAACATGTTGATGCATAGCGATGGTGAGTTGCTATCGCGTATAAGGAAACATTAGCTAAAATGCCTACATTCAATCATTACAAGTAAACTTCACGGCTGCATTATGGAATTTGATACCATATGTTCTCACTGAGGAATATTTATATTGCATAAGTAAATAAGAAGACGATCGCGAAGAAAGAAAACGGAAAAGCTACCACACAACATGTATTTATAAAACCACAAATCTGCTCTCTTTTCAAGTGGAGATGAAAATAAGGCCTTTTTTACACTACTAAACCTTAATCTCTGTTTCATACAACCTTTCCCCGCTGACAAGTATCACTCCCTACCCCCTCACCCTAATTGGCTAATGCTTTCGCGCCAATGGCCATAGGCGGTGCCTTCCCGTCACATTTAACCCTGCAGTAAACGTCATAATAATTGCCAGAAAGATAGATAAAATCATACAAATAAGGAAATGAAGGCATGCAAAAATACAAGTTTACAATGAAACTGAGCAAGTTGAAACTGAATGAATGAGCAATGAAACTGAAACAAGATTATAATGAACGGGATTCGGCCTTTTCAACTGGTATTTTTTAAACCAGAAAACATGCCTTGCAAAAATGCTTCTCTTTCAGTGTTAAAAGTCGTGTCATGCCATACTTTACTTTTCATGTGTTCTTCATTCACTCAAGTCTCGTCAAGGTATTATATTTTGCAACGTGTATCTCGGTACAGTCTGATTGTTCTTAAATAACGTCTGCGCCACATAGCAATATCGCCTCTGTCTCTCGGCACATTCTTCTTGCCTCTTTTTTCATACACAAACCCCAGCTGTGTAAGACTAGATCTGCTGAAATTTGGTAAATCTGCATCTTCATTTACAGCAGACAAAATGTTATTTATGTTCTGGATTTCGTTTCTAAAGTAAAATACTATGCAGATGACGACACACAGCACCTTTTACAAACTTATCGCATTCTCCGAGCACGCGCTTTTGTTTATTCCTGCTTTTGCCTGGAGTGGTAAGTTCTCCTGTAGTCTCAATTTCATATCGCGACGTTCCTACGGATCTAACTCTTATACCTATAAGTTCAGAGCACAGCTGTTCGACTTCTCTCACTGACAAAGACGGATTCTTCTCTGTGAGTGCATTAAATACATGCAACACAATTGTTTTTTCGCCGCTTTGTAAAGGTTTTCCTTGCGATGCTTCAGCGAAAAACTGGCGGTAGACTCTGCCATTATACATATAAGTACATGCGCAATAAACGATCAATAAAATAATTTAGCTCTCACACTCGGCACAACACACCTTCGAATGGCGATATATGACTAATCCAGTTTAAAGCAAGGAAAGTGATAAACGTCATATAAAAAATATGTCACCACTACAGCTAAAGCACGTGCTATCGTTTCAACTGAAAGGCTGGCAAAGGAACCTCCTCTTTACTTCATTTAAGAATTAACATGCATTTCAGATAAATCAACTCTGTTGCATAACATATTTATTTAAAAGACTTACGAAAATATAAATTTGACAATTCTCTTCCAACATATAAAGATATATCACCATGTTAAATAACGAACTAATTTTTACCGCACAACAGTCTGTACCACAACAGCAGCCAATGAGAGGGAAATAGGTCAAGTGACCGTTAAGAACTACGGGGCAAGCTTATGTGAAACAAGGATTAGTTTTAAACCTTATGATTTTTAAATTTAGTATGCCTTACACGCTTTTATTGCAATGTTGTCCATTATCTGTTTTCTATTATAACTCTATCTGCATTTATTTATGACTAAGATGACTCTGCACATAAAAAAATAAATGACGAGCGTTGGAAAATTCAAATCGTATCAAGAAACACATAATAAATTTTAAAACCATAAAAAGCATATTTCATTTGAATTTCGTGTTAGGACTTCTGCATTTTTGCTATAATATGTACTTTTTTCCGCGTTCCATCCACGCAATATGATACAAAATTCATTAAAATGAATTGAACTTAACAGAAAGTTCAACAGCAGATTTATCGCAACACTGCGTTCTACTTGGTAATAAATATGAATGTAAATAGTTTTCAACTATGCGGCGAAGGGTGATTACTTTCCCCAACCCTCTCGGAGTGCACCTACACCTGAGTTACGCCCCTCACTATTTACGGACTTCTCGAGGGAGGTTCTTACAATATTAAACACCATTTTTCTTAGAAAAGGGGCAAAATATATGAGTGGTATCTGGCTTTTCTAGGTTATCATTTCCATATTTAGATTTATATTCCTTGTATTAATTATACAACGGCTGTTCAACAAAGAAAGATCACTTTTTTTTGACAGCGTACCTTTACTCATCCTCATAATTTTGATGGTCGTTCTCAAAATAGTTCGCCCTAAATGCGATGCACTTTTCCCAGCATTTCTGCCCGTCTTCAAAGACATGCTGGAAACCATTTTTGAGAGGTCCTTCAAAATCACCTCCGCAGCCTTCGCCACTTCTTATGATGATGGATAATGCCTCCCACGAAGGCGTTTCTCAAGTTAGGGAATAGAAGTCACATGGGGCTAAATACGGATTTTAGGGAGGGTGAGGGATGTACTTCACGTTGAATTTTGCAAGATATTCAGCAACAACATTGGCAATATGCGGCCACGCATTATCGTGGTGTAGCATCCAGCCTGC
Source organism: Mantis religiosa (assembly GCA_030765055.1). Lineage (NCBI taxonomy): Eukaryota > Metazoa > Arthropoda > Insecta > Mantodea > Mantidae > Mantis > Mantis religiosa. The sequence continues at coordinate 17,261 of JAUKNK010000609.1, read as the reverse complement.
TTCATGGAAATGTGGTCTTTAGCGCCTGATATGGATTTGCAATGTTTCCAGGACATCCCTGTAGAATTATCTAGCTACTGATGTGTGTGCGGGTGCAACATGTTGATAAACTATTCCATGAATATCAAAGAATGAGATGACCATAACTTTCCCAGCAGAAGCAACCACTTTTGCTTTTTGGGGCTTGGTGATGAAGGAGATTCCCACACTGAGCTTTACTGTTTGCTCTCAGGATCAAAATGATGTAGCCACGTTTCATCAGCAGTGACTACGTTTGAAAGAAACTCCGGATCCTACTCTAACATCAACTTTAACTTCGTGTTACCTCCATTGCAGCGGTAGGCGATACTGAACAAATCTGAACTTGCCTGGTTCTTACAGGCGGGAACCAGGAGTAGCAACAATGAAACTATTACGGCGTGTTTGTTTCGCATTGAGCTAACAGAATATAATAAGATTGAATTTTAGTGCGAAAAACTATGATCGTAAGAAATTATGATCATTCTTTATTGAACTGCTCTCGTACTATGGAATAGGCTGGAACAAAAACGTAACTCCTAAACTGGTTTGGGAAAAATTAGTTTAAATTCTGCTATACCAATACATGCTATTACGGGTATCATAACGGCTAAGAGAGACCAAATTTATAAAATCTAACTTAGCTCTTTGGAAATTAAAAGAATATTTTCCTCCCACAGAAGGTGTGAGAGCCTATGTGTATTCCATCGTGCTATTCCCTGAGCTACTGTCACAAGAATTCAACCTTGACTTACCTGATCTGGAATAACTAATACATTTCAAAACCAATGTAAGTAATTTTATCATTGTAATACAGAAATGGAGTTGTTTGCAAGCACATTAATTTGTTATGTATGACAAAAGTAAGGCGTAGAGTTGTTACTAAGTAAAGTGCAAACAAAATAGATATTACTGCTTTGAAACACAATCTATAACGCTATGAAAATTCCAACCAAATTCTGTACTCCTTTACACTAAGTGTTCAAGTACACTATATATTTTTGGACTCCTGTTATATGTGATCAGATACATCACAAGTTAATGTCTAAGAAAAATTGGCCTGAGGTTTATCATACAGAGTTAAATTGGTGCATATTTTAATGAAGATACCAAAACAATATTCCTTGTCGGCGTGTAAATAATTTACAGAAATTTATCTTAAATTGGAGTATTTTTTCTGCAAACTGCTTGGCTAATATATGTATTTATTTCTATCTCCAGTTTAGATGAATTATGATTAATACAACATCTTTTACATAATGCTACGTAGAGGAACCTTCTTTAGGTTATATGGTTTTTATGCAGGCACAAAATGGACTTTCTTTTCGCTGTTCCATTTATACCCCGCCTTTAACTGCTACGGTCATATCGGCGGCCGTTCTCGTTATCCTTGGTTTTTAATCATTATATCACGCACACATTCACACTCTCATTCATACTTCCAGACTCTGGGGAAGATGGGGAATTATCTTGGTCGGAAAAAAATTCCCATCCCCACTACCGGGAATCAAACCCGGGGCCCCTAGCACGGCAGGCAGGTACTCTACCGACTGAGCTACGGGGAAAGCCTTATACCTACAAGTTATATGGGTAAATTTATGAACTGGGAACCACATAAATGTGCATGGTTTCATCCTTTTGAATTTTCACTTGCCTATTCACGCATTGATCTCACTTTTTCGTGCAGAGTTCTATAGGGCAGAGTCTTATTTATGCATGTCACATATTTCATTGTACATGTTAAGTGGTACAGTGTGATTCATATAAACTTGAACAATTTCAATAGCCCATAACTTTGTTACCAATAATAGGAAGCACGTGCAATGTTTAGAGAATGTAGTACACAATTGGGAGATTACATTACACTATTTACATCTCAGATAAAATGTTGGAAGCGTTTTCCACCAGCATCTATACATGTTTGCACTCGTATCACCATATACTCTGAAGTTTTACGGAGATGATATCAAATTGAGGGAAGTTTATTTCCAGCAAGATGGGGCAACGTGCCATACATCTAGTGACACCATGGAACTTGTAACCAGTTTCTTTGATAATCGAATAATCTCAAAAGGTCTGTGGTCCCTCAAAATCCCTTACCTAACCTCACCAGATTTTTTCTTGTGCGGGTATTTAAAAATAGAATGTACAAGAATATGTCAAGGACAATTGATGTTCTCAAGAAATCAATTCGAAACGAAATAAGTAACATTGCCGAGGATACTCTCCGTAAACTTCAGAGAATATGGTGTGACGATTGCAAACATGTATAGATGCTGGTGGAGGACACTTCCAACATTTTCTCTGAGATGTAAATAGTGTAATGTAATCTCCCAATTGTGTATTATATTCCCCCAAAGTTGCACGTGTGTCCTATTATTGCTTCAAAAGTTATGGTCTACTGAAATGGTTCAGATTTATATGGATCGCATTTTAGAATCTGTGGGTATATTTGTACAAACTCATATATGAAGCGTGTACGTAAAATAAGGTCTCCAAGGCGCAGGAACCTTGAGGAACGCTATTACGCGAGATCCGGCAACACTGGCGTGTAGCTCGGTTTTACCGCTTCAAATCCCTACCACAACGAACCCGTTGCAACCATTAGTCTTGACAGGGCAGCCGTTTGCGATGGAGCTTCCTATCAGTTCCACCGCCAATTGCGAGTTGCGTGCACTGATCCGTTTTTTTTTTTTTTGGTGCCAAGGACACTATCCCCACTGACATTCATCGTCAGTTATGCGAAGTCTATGGGCCACAGTGTATGGACGTCAAAAAAGTGCGAAAGTGGGTCAGAAAGTTCAAAGACGGAAGTACAGACGTCCATGATGAATAGCGTTCTGGTCGGCCTTCGGTGTCTGCTGAAACAGTTGCAGAAGTGGAGCAAGAAATGCTTAAAGATCGGCGTGTGACAGTTCGCGAGCTGTGCGAACTTATCCCTGAAGACAGTAAGACTAAGATTGACAAGATTTTGACCGAATATTTGTATTATCGCAAGGTGTGTGCGAGGTGGGTCCCCAAAATACTCTCCTGGCCCAGTTCGGATGGGACATCCTCACCCATTCTGCTTACAATCCAGACTTAGCACATAGTGATTATCATCTGTTTCCAGAGTTTAAGTCTCACCTGGGTGGAACACATTTCCAGACCGACGATGATTTGAAAAACGAGGTTAAGCGCAACCTGCGCAACTTGGCGGGAGAGTGCTATGACAAGGGTATACAAAAACTGCCACAGCACATGCAAAAGTGCATTGATCACAATGTTGATTACCTTGAAAAATAGCTGTAAGTTCCGCCTTTCCATCAATGTAACATTCACCGACAATAAACATGTTTTCTATATTAAATAAAATTGGAGACCTTATTTGACGGACAGGCCTCGTAAAATGAGATTTGTATACATTTTTGTTTTAAAGTAACATTACTACCATTTACCAGATTTGCGCAAACAGATTGAAATTTCCCATACATGTCAATCTATATAAGTTCAATTTCAAACGCAACTGTTGAATGCGAATGTAAGAAGCAAGTCTAATTTTATGGATTTTGTGAAGCTCAGGTTGGTTGGAAATAGTGCAATAATTACGAAGAGATCCGGTCCAGCTAAACATAAATTATAGAGAAGGATGTGTCAAGGGGCGAGAGCAACGCACTGAATATTTGAAGAAGGTATGTGACGGCAGCAGGCAGAGGAGCTGCAGTCTGAATGGAAAATTGATGTGCTTCGTACGCCTGAGAAAAATCGATATGGTTCCTGCCATTTACGTCTCTGCAGATTTCCTTTCGTGTCAAGTCAAGGTTCGTTTCGCTGAATGGCACGTAAGTGGATCGTCAGTCGGTCGTGGAGGACCGCTCTTCGAGACTCAGAGATACGATCAAGTATAGAGCCAAGGAAATGGCTGGGGACCTGCTCGCACCAGATAAAAGCTTTCCCTTGTAAAATAAGGCATAGCATCAGTGTTGAGCCTTCGGATACATATAAAAACATATTTGGACTTATTTATTGAAGCTATTTAAGAATGCGGCTTTCCAAATGATAATGTCAGCATGATCGTATGAAGTGTATATTCATTGGAGTTTTATTTTTGGGAAAGTTGATGCGCCCAAATTATTTGATGTGAAATTGTTGTTTCTATGCAACAAATGAAACGTTTTATGGAGGTCTTCAAAACTTCTTTGTCTTGTACCTTACGTACGAATCTCAGAAACTAAATTTTGTTAAGTTGCTTAGTGTGACATCTCCAAACACATTTGGGAATAAAAGACACCTGAACACCACGCTATTTCATTGCTATCCTTGTGGATATACTCAAGGTCGATATATACTCGGCTAATTTCGCAGTATTAATGTTTAATTACCAAACTTTTCTGGACAGAGTAAAGAACATCTTCAAATTTTGAAATCGAAATTTTGTTGTTTAATAATTTTTTGTTATTCGGTTTAATCACCAAGGTAATTAAAATACATAACTTATTATTATTATTATTATTATTATTATTATTATTATTATTATTATTATTATTATTATTATTATTATTATTATTATTATTATTATTATTATTATTATTATTATTATTATTATTATTATTATTATTATTATTATTATTATTATTATTATTATTATTATTATTATTATTATTATTATTATTATTATTATTATTATTATTATTATTATTATTATTATTATTATTATTATTATTATTATTATTATTATTATTATTATTATTATTATTATTATTATTATTATTATTATTATTATTATTATTATTATTATTATTATTATTATTATTATTATTATTATTATTATTATTATTATTATTATTATTATTATTATTATTATTATTATTATTATTATTATTATTATTATTATTATTATTATTATTATTATTATTATTATTATTATTATTATTATTATTATTATTATTATTATTATTATTATTATTATTATTATTATTATTATTATTATTATTATTATTATTATTATTATTATTATTATTATTATTATTATTATTATTATTATTATTATTATTATTATTATTATTATTATTATTATTATTATTATTATTATTATTATTATTATTATTATTATTATTATTATTATTATTATTATTATTATTATTATTATTATTATTATTATTATTATTATTATTATTATTATTATTATTATTATTATTATTATTATTATTATTATTATTATTATTATTATTATTATTATTATTATTATTATTATTATTATTATTATTATTATTATTATTATTATTATTATTATTATTATTATTATTATTATTATTATTATTATTATTATTATTATTATTATTATTATTATTATTATTATTATTATTATTATTATTATTATTATTATTATTATTATTATTTTTATTATTATTAGTATTATTAGTATTAGTATTATTAGTATTATTATTATTAGTATTATTATTATTATTATTATTATTATTATTATTATTATTATTATTATTATTATTATTATTATTATTATTATTATTATTATTATTATTATTATTATTATTATTATTATTATTATTATTATTATTATTATTATTATTATTATTATTATTATTATTATTATTATTATTATTATTATTATTATTATTATTATTATTATTATTATTATTATTATTATTATTATTATTATTATTATTATTATTATTATTATTATTATTATTATTATTATTATTATTATTATTATTATTATTATTATTATTATTATTATTATTATTATTATTATTATTATTATTATTATTATTATTATTATTATTATTATTATTATTATTATTATTATTATTATTATTATTATTATTATTATTATTATTATTATTATTATTATTATTATTATTATTATTATTATTATTATTATTATTATTATTATTATTATTATTATTATTATTATTATTATTATTATTATTATTATTATTATTATTATTATTATTATTATTATTATTATTATTATTATTATTATTATTATTATTATTATTATTATTATTATTATTATTATTATTATTATTATTATTATTATTATTATTATTATTATTATTATTATTATTATTATTATTATTATTATTATTATTATTATTATTATTATTATTATTATTATTATTATTATTATTATTATTATTATTATTATTATTATTATTATTATTATTATTATTATTATTATTATTATTATTATTATTATTATTATTATTATTATTATTATTATTATTATTATTATTATTATTATTATTATTATTATTATTATTATTATTATTATTATTATTATTATTATTATTATTATTATTATTATTATTATTTTTATTATTATTAGTATTATTAGTATTATTATTATTAGTATTATTATTATTATTATTATTATTATTATTATTATTATTATTATTATTATTATTATTATTATTATTATTATTATTATTATTATTATTATTATTATTATTATTATTATTATTATTATTATTATTATTATTATTATTATTATTATTATTATTATTATTATTATTATTATTATTATTATTATTATTATTATTATTATTATTATTATTATTATTATTATTATTATTATTATTATTATTATTATTATTATTATTATTATTATTATTATTATTATTATTATTATTATTATTATTATTATTATTATTATTATTATTATTATTATTATTATTATTATTATTATTATTTTTACAATTTAGAGAAATCGGGAAATTTCGCAGTAATGCTGTGGTAATATCGCTGTAATATATCTATAGTGTTAAAGCTATACTAATTCACCAAAACCACTTTTATCACAACTAACGATAACAATGCAATATAACATAACAACACTTTATCAGTTACTTTCTACTCACTGTCGTCCTCAGTGCAAGAATGACATAAGAAGTCCCTGCGGTAAGACACAAGACCCTGACATTTTTAATGGTACCAACGCATGCACATCAAACATTGAATCCACGCCTCTCTGTTTACATCATCTTCAAAATGTTTGCAAGAAGCACCACAAATATTATCATCAAGTCCTGGTCCTGAGTTTGATCATCTGGAAGCTCGCGGTCGTTTGGAGGTTCAAGACGTTAATGGATTTTCTTCTGCAACATGTAGACCTCCAATTGTTGTTTTTCTTTGTATGGGTGATCTATCCTGCTCTTCTGAAGAATGATCGAAAACCCTCGCAGAACTTTTAGCATTCTTCCGTTTCCTTCATGTTCTAATTGGAGTCGGAAGAGGAAGAAGAGCCTGATTTTATGAAGTAGAAATAATAATTTTCGAATTGGTAATGTTGTTCTAATAAAAGGCAAACTCGGAAGTTGTGCTGCTTCGTTCAGTCCTAGTTGCGATCTGGTTTCAGGATTTTTTGCTGAGTTCTCTGGGACATCTCCAGTCGCAATACCTGATGCTTGATGGACAGAGGAAACTTGAAGATGACTATCAGGGAAAGCATTTCTGTTAAAATGTCGCGCGCCTGACACTTGTCTCCATCTTGACAGTAAAATTCAGTAAAAGAAGGTTCACCGGCAAAAATAAATTACAAAGAAACTGTTCATTAGATTTTTGTAAATAACCACTTAAAAATTGTCATTCTATGAAGAACATAATTCATATGGAGACATACATACTTTTGTATTTCAATATTATTATATAAATAATTCACCAACCTTAAATAAGCACCCTCTTCTCACAGAATTTCACCTCGAACTAACAAATTTTTTGTAAGTTGCCTTGAAGGTTGATAGAGACGCTAGTTTCGCTGTAGAAGGATTCAAGGAAGTGCTGCTTTCTAGTGGAGCATTTTTAAATCACTTGATATACTCGGATAATTTCGCAATACTGAATAAGAAAATTACTGGGAACTTAGGCTTGCTGTGAATTTATTCGAGTTATATACTTAAAATACAGAAAAAAGGTGATGGTTTAGGTGCTAGTGGTAGTCAGATGAAGGAGGTTGCAGTTACTGGAGCACAGCACTGCTCATAGGCCATAATGGGCGTACCAACGCGTACCCTAGGACGGAGTGACGAAGGAGAAACCGAAGAGCGACCAGATATTGAGTGATGTGCGCTGCACTATTGCTCTAGCAAGCTTTTAGAGTTTTGAAAATATTAGATGTGTTATCATATTGTTTTAAAATAATATGCTTTTTGGACTCATTTATATGAAAAGATCTGTCTGTGGTGAAATGCTCATATCGCATATTTGAGTACTCAATCAAAGGATGTGCAGAAAGCAAAACTAAACTGGAATTGCTATACATTATTCTATTAAAAGTGGGCGCCGGGGTAGCGCGGTGGTTTAGTTCGCGGCTCCCGTTCTAAGGGTCCCGAGTTCGATTCCCGGCTCTGGGGTTGGCGATTTTAAGTCGGCCCTATCCACGCCTTCACCTCTGTCTAGCACACGTGAAGTATCCCCTATGCCCAACGTGGTTCGGAGTCCACGGTAAAAACTGTAGGTCCTCTCACCTCACCGCCATCTTCACTATCACCCTATCATCGGAGGTAATGGACACCGTCCTCTGGGTGCCTCCACCTGAGAAATGGGTCCGGTCATCACTTGGTGGGGTGAGGTTACCCCGAAGGCCAAGGTTGCCATGTGGGGAGTGTTAGTAACTAACTAACTTATTCTATTAAAATACGTTGTATTACTTAACATATGTTAACTGCATGTAATGTATATAATGTAAACAATACATAGGTCAACAAAGCCGAATAAGCATAATTTTAAACCGATATTGGAAGGTGTTATAAGCTGTTGGAATAAGCCTCTATCGTTTGATGTTTATGAACGGTTTTTATCGCCAGTTCTGAAGTAATTCGCACAACCTAATGATAAGGAACCAGTTATCTTGGAAAATGAATTCGATGAGCTAGCAGGTGGAATTTATTGATATATTACTGAATTGACGTAAATAATATCACGAATGATTTCCAAATCGCCCATTACTATTTGCACAGGAAATGATAAGAGAATTTATTTAGAGAATTTGGAAACGTTGGCTAAGACTATTTCAGGAAGAAAATATAAATTTTAAAATAGTTATCAAATATTTATATTTAGCTACCATGCAAATCGCTTTTTTTTAAAAAAGAAATCAAAATGATTTGGTCCAAAATAGTTTCATCACTGAAACCTGATTACTAAATAATGTATGGTGTGAAAAATGAAGTAAATAAATGCTGTAAGGAGGCTTTAACCAAATGATATTTTGTGTTTTACTATATTCTTCAATAGATATTTAAATACATAAAAATTGAAGAGGGAATTTCACAGCGTTATGCTTAATGTAAATAATGGAATAACAAACATACTGCTTCCTAATTTGGTGCAATGTCGTAATGCTGTTCTTTATCGAGTAACAATTTAAATCTATACTGTCCGGTTTATGACATGACATGTGTAGTGATTAACGCCCGCTTTTACTACATACGGCACCGCAGACGGTGACAATAAATGTGAGGATTTACTCCCATTAGTCCTAGACCCATAGGACCAGAACCCGGGCCTCTCGGGAATATTTACCGTAGGACAGTACCAATTTTATAAACTGCCCCCCCCCCCCACCGCTGCACACGGCAGACGGGTCGGAAGTGGATACGCCACTTACGCGCCGGCCCTTAATGAACCAGCTAACAAAACACCTTGGTAGGGCCGCCGGTGATCTAGCACACCAGCTACTAGCTCTTCAGGCTAGCACCTCCACCCCCTCCGGGCGGCCAAAGCCTGGCCGGAGGTACCCAATTTCCCGTGGGTGGCGGGAACACACTGCCCACTCGAGTCCAACCCAATCCGAACAGCTCCAGAGGGAGGGGCTCGAATGTTCGGCCCGAGGTTCCTCTAGTAACGTCAGAGCTACCACGAGTGCTAAGGTTCCGCAGCGCCCGCACCTTGGCAGCTGGAAGGGGCGAATCCCTCCCCCTACTGGACGCAGACGGCGACATTGATGATACATGAGATGAAGATGGAGCACCGGTGGATTGAGATGGCGGTGGAAACCGGAGGTCTCGGAGAAAACCCGCCCCAGTCCCGTGTTGTCCACAACAAATCTCTTTCTGCGGATCGAACCCGGGCCGCCTTAGTTAGAGCCAAGCAGTCTAACCAATGAGCCACGGCGTGGCCCTGTCCGGTTTAGAGTATTAAAAGCAAGGAAGTAATGAGTACAGCAGAATTAAAATGCAAAAACAACATTCTTGTAAAAGTGATTGGATATTATTCCGCATTAGGGGTCATGAGTAAAATACTTTAACCCTTAAAGAGAAACATCGGTCTCAGTGAGCCGAGGGAAATTTTATTTTGTTGTTGTGGCTATATAACTACAGTTTGTGCCTTGGCCATTTGAGTTGCTTAGATTTTCATTGTTGCCAATAGTTTTGCGTTATTGGCTTTCAGTTGAGATTTGTAAGTTATTAGTTACAGGCGTGAGTTTAAAAGCTTGGTGGTCCAGGAGACCTTGTGTTTCTGCTAACGTACAATTGATGTAAGGCTTCATAGACTGCATATTTCCTGTAACGTCATAATTAATATGTTATGCTCATAATCATCGTACAGTAGCTTCTCTTATATTACTGGTAGTAATATAACGCTTTATTTATTACTTTCAGGAGGAATTTCAAAATGTAACCTCCTGAGAAAAGGAGGTAGCTAAGTGCTCTTGACCCAAATTTTGACAACAAATCCAGGAATGGTTTGACGAAGAGGTAGATGAAAATGAAGATATTTTACATTCAGATGATGATTTTGTCATCGATCCCGATTTTTGTCTATCTGAAGAGGAGAAGAAGCACCAAAACAAGCCAGAGATCATTCACTACTATAATTCGACGACAAATCTGGAGTAGATATCTTGGTTATGAAATGGGCTAATTACTGTACTAACAGAAGAACAAAGCGTTGGCCCATGGCAATGTTTTACTCTCTGGTAAATATAAGCTGCATAAACAGCTTCATTTTATATTTGTGTTACAGAGGAAATCCTCTCATCATTAGATTTAGTTGTATGCGTGATTTGGCATCGAAGCTGATAAGACTACATATCCTGATGCGTGCTAATATTCCTAACTTGCCAAGAGGCATAAAAGGGCTAATTGTTAAATTGCTTGCAGAAGTGAACTTGAACACAGATTCCGAGGTTGTCCCAGCAGATAGACTGGATAAGAGGAAGACATGACAGAAATGTCCAGATCACTGCAGAGAAAGACACAGTAAAAATGCATTTACTATCAGAAGCCAATAAGCCTGGAATGTACCAGGAAAGTTTGTGTACGCTGTAGCTAATAGCTTAAAGCCTTGAAATATTATCCTGTATTAATATACTATTAATATTGTTGTGTGTAGAGAGAAGGACATGTTTATGACAGCACGAATTGTTCTGTAATGTTAAAATCTAGCATATTTGTATGCAATAATTATATCTAAACATATTAGTGCATTAAATGAACAAAGATGAGCGTTAAAGTTTAAATTTTGCTGTATTAATATGTTAGGATCTGAGAGACCTCACGTCTCTCCTTACGTTATAATCAGTCATATTTCTCTTTAAAGGTTAAATAAATAAGCAAATAAATAAATATATGTATTACACCAAATTCTGAAACCTTCTTCTTTCAATATTCTTGATAGATCTATGAAGGTGTTAACGAGAGACAAAGGGAGAGAAACACATAGGGAAATGGATAACTAGAAATAGGGAAAGGGAATGAAGAGGGAGGAAGAGAAATAGAAGGAGAGACAGAAGAGATAGAAGGAGGAAAGTGGAAAGAGAGGGAGGTATTTGATGATCAGGCGGGCGGTTTCAATTTGTAACGTAAAGGCCAAGCAGGAAACTCATGAACGTTGCTTGCGCGATGCAACGGCGAAAGGGTTAACCTGTGGATACAGTAACGTTGGTAATGAAGTCATTTTATGGCCTTATATTCACGGCATCTCTAAAAGTTTACTACAGTTATTTACGAAAGGTATATGAGAGAGATATAAAAAGTAAGGGAAAATAACGATCATTGCTTACCAGTTATTACACGTCATATGAATCGTCAAAATTTGTTACATACAAGCAAGCGGGCAACTGGGACTAAACCGTCCATATATGTAAGCTTTAGCCAGACATAACGAGCCATAACTTCCGTTATGATCGCGAGGTGAATTTCATATCTCTACCTCGGTTCGCTGTTACTATGTGAATTCCTAGAATATTCTACCGGTCTGCCTAGAAACACTGCTTTTTAGAGTTACTATTAATATACTTAAAACCCTTCTTAGAATTTTTCAGCTATGAATTTGAAACGACAAAGAAACTAATAAGAATTTGTGGAACGCAAAGTGTAACAGCTTCGCTTTTTATATGCTTAGTGTTAAAACTTGTGTTTTCCTGGTAGCATAGGTTAGAACAATTAAAACAAAAACATTGTAAAAGATATTAAAAATCATATGGATATCTGCTACATTAATGTGTACAAATATCACTCATTATTGTAAAATATAATTCCTGCTTCCACTACTCCAGGAGTTTGAATCCATCATGGAATCAGTTTATACGATGCAACTTTTCTTGTCGAACTCAGCTTTTGCAATTGAAACACGTGTTTTAATGCATAAGCTTTTTATATTTGATCATGATCAGTAATATTATACGATATGAACATGATAGTTCGATGGGAAGGGAGGACTCACTACGACTCGGTCTGAACCTATTGTGGTTCTACCTTGTTGTGGAGCTACCTCCCTAGGGGGAAGGAAATGAGAATTTTGGAGACCATAGGTGGCAGAGCCAGCAAAGCCGCAGAGACGCACAGTTCCTAAGGTTTGTTAGATGAGTATCTGATATAGCTGCTAAGGATAACATTGTGATCGTCACTGATTCTTATATTACTCTGTAATATTTAGCAAATGTTTGGAAAATACATATCGGAAAGGAATCAGCAGTTTTAAAACCATTGTAAAAAACGTAGTCATATCTCCGCCACTGCCTAATACATAGGTGGTAATAATGCTTTTGTATTCCTAATAAAACTGAAGTTCACATATAAGCACATAGGTATAGAAAGACATGGCAGAAAGTGTTGCTTTCTCTTCACCACAGAGAGAAGGATGAATTGAGACTATGAAAGAAAATGGATATTTCTCTTTTGTTTATTCTCCTTCTCTTTTCATTCTTTTCAGGTTATATGGTAGGTTTTCACCCTGTTCAATCGAGAAACCATCGTATTCACATATCCTTGGCCTTCAGAAAGCCACCCATCACTAAGTTATCTTTTGATAGGGAAAGTGGCGTTTAAAATGTTCTATAGCCCATTCATTTATTCCTTATGGCAATGACCTTGTGTATTGGGACATAAATAAAAGAAGATAAAAAAATAAAGTGGATTTTTTATTACTTCTTTTGTCTTCCTAATTCCATTTGACGCTCATAATTTTCTAATATTACAATATTTATCACCAAATCGGGTTTTTAAGTTCTCCTGAATGTAGCACTGTAATTTATATTAGAATTTTAACCGCTAAATTGTATTTTTAATTGCATAGGAAGAAACTCTAAGTGTCGAAATATATAACTCATTAACTTTCAAACTCAACTGAGTGCACGAACGATGAGATTCACATAGCCGTTTTCGAAATACCATAATTAGGTCGCTTAATTTTACTACTGTATTTTCATAGCTATTTATGCATAAAATCGAACAATGCCAAAATAGAACATGCTTAATATTCCTTTCTAACATAGTTTAAAAGCCTAAGATTTGAGACTCCTTATTATGGTGTGTTTAAGACAAAACAGAATCCTTTATAGGATCTAAATAATTCATTTGGTACGTAGATCATCTTGGATTAACATAATTACATTGATTAAATTCAGAGAAACAATGACTTTAAAATAAATATAAATAGCTAATTGCAACTTTGGATGCAATCGTTTAATTACATCACAGTAGGCGTACTTCTGTAAGTCCCTACATTTAAAGAAGCCAAGCTTAGAAGCAAGTCCCAGTTCAGTTGGAGTGGTTAGCGGTGTGACGTTGGTGCGCTATTCAAAGGGGTTTGGGGAAGTTCTGTGATGTCCAAAACATCGTCTACTTCGCTCGTGTAATAAAAAGTAACAATCTTACGTGATAATTTCTGTTTATGCAAGCACTGCCTCAAGTTACAACTTTGTTCCCCGCATCGCGCTACCATATAGAACTTGGTTCGTTACAGTATACACCTTACTCGTCTATAAAGGACAACAAACTGACTTTCGCGCATACAGGTTTGCACATGTGACGGCTGGACGCTTGCATACTGGAATCGTCACCAGGCAGCTGAAGTGTAAATTGTGAACTTTCAGGTCTCTCACAAGTGACATTGTATAAAAGTCCAATGTCCTTTTTGTATCTCTTTACTTTATGCGGCATTTTTCTTGGAATACTATTTTCATATGTTTCTAAAACTTTTTCATTCTTTGCTATATGATCTCTAATCTTGTTAAGCACATGTCAGCATTGTCTCTATTACTATTTTGTAAATAGGTAAATCCGGCAGAATCAGCAGAATTCTCGCCAAATACAACATCAGGACCATCCACAAGCCACCTCCGAAGGTTAAACATCTGTTGAGACCAGTAAAAGGCAAACTGGACTTCAAAGTTCCGGGAGTGTACCGCATTCCCTACGATTGTGGGACACCGTATATAGGACAAACCGGAAGGACCATCTCCTACCAAAATAATCGAACATGAACGGAGCATTCGTTTAATGCAGCCTGAGAAGTCTGGGCTGGCAGAGCATTGTTTTGATAACGACCATAGAGCCAATTTTCGGGAGACGACCATCTTGGGAAAATGCAACAGTTACTGACAGCGGAGAATTAAGGAAGCTTTGGCGATTTCCTCTGAAAGGAGCACGCTTAATCGTGATGGTGGATTTCAGTTCAGCTCCTCTTGGAAACCGGCCTTAAACATGGAAATCCGTTGAAATAAGAAGCGAAGATCAATACAGTTTAATAATCAAGTTAAGTAGTTACGTTTCTTTAGAACAATTTTCTATACCCACGCCATCTCCTGGCCTGGATTTTAATTCACTGAAAACAGTCTTTTGTTCAGTAATGAGAATTTTGATAGTGTTTTGTCTTTGTTTATAGTTGTGTTATATCCAGTATTTAATTTGTGGTTATCACATTGTATAAATGTCCTGATGATGGGAGAGATGCACACTCCCAAAACGTCGATATCTAATCGTGTTTTCACCTGACTTGCTGCCCAAGAATAAGATGAGAATTAATGTTGAATTTTGGCAGTTCGTTTTAAACGGATTGCTACAGCATATCCGGCGGGTTGGCCATAGTTGCGCAGGGTTGGAAAATGGATGCTGCTCCGAGACAATGTACCTGCACACTGTGCGACCCTTCTGCTCCAATTCCTGGATCACAAGATGGTAACTGTTCTTGAACTCCCTCCGTACTCCTCTGATCTGGCTCCTGTGGACTTCTTCCTGTTTCCCAGCTTGAAGGCGCCCATGAATGGAAAACGTTTTGCGGATAAGAATCTCATCGAAGATCGTGTGATAGAAGTTCTGCGATCGAATCCACAGCAGGCCTTTGCTGATACTTTCCAGAAGCTGTACGAACGTTGTCAACAGTGGGCTGTAATGGGTGACGACTATTTTGAAGAGCAATAAAGAAAATTTGTTTCTATCCTTTTCTCCTTTCTGATAGTGTTCACTGAATCTTTTAGACACACCACCTATATAAGAACTTCTCATTAGAATTCCCTGTTGCTCATTTCATAAATTAAATATTTAAGCAGCTTTTGTTAAATTCATGTTGTATTAAAACGTAATTCTGAGAAAAGATATGACAGCTAAGTAGGTCAGCAGTTGCCTCAAAATTTATTTTCACATTTTTAAAATTGCTTCTATGGGTCATAATTAAGGGTGCAAGTTTATATTGTGACTTTGTGGGTCCGAAGGAATAAAAATCAAGTTTGCAGAAATTCAAATCATTCTGTATTCCCGGTAGAAATGCACTTGGTACACTTGTAGATTAAAGCAGACTTATGTAAGACACACAATTACAATCCACCAGTTCGTCTGTCACAGGTCCACACTGCACTCACTACTGGGCACCTTGCCTTAAAACTCTCAACTCTACCAGCAGCAGCAGACCAGCAGAAGAATCGAGTCATCCAGGTTTACCTGGACGGAGTGTTTGCCGCCCAGCACCTAGCCGCTTATTGCGACCTTATCTGGGCAGTATAATAGAGTCGTGTTTGTCTCAGGCGGTTGTCTTCGGCAGTGGTATGTCTAGCCTTATGCGTGCTGTTGCCCCGTGGAGGGTTGTGCGCCCAGTGCTGGCTGCGCTCTTCCGCCTGCCTGGGAGGCATCTAAGCACAGTTCGCTTAACAGGCTAGAGGGAATGCAACAATGTTTAGGTATAGGACTTGCCAAGCCCATTTCTGGGCTTGGGGTTTCAAGTCAGGGAATGTGGCCCTGTTCAGTTCAGGTTACCCAAAGCATCTTTGGACAACCGGTAGCTCAGTTGGCGGCGAGGAGCCCTGTGGTCGTAACGGACAAGGGTGTTCACCAGGATGTTGGGATGGGTGTCTAGCTTATCGTAGATGGTGCGGGATCTCTGCCGCACCACGTCCACGATGTACGGGACTCCGGAGTAGGTGTGAAGGATGTGGGATGGGAATCTACGCCCGGAATCGTAGATCATGCGCAGTGCCCTGTTCTGGACGCGCTGTAGTCTGCGAATAGTGGTCGGAGCCGCTGATCCCCAGACTTTGCAGCCCTACAGAATCAGGGGCATAATCGCCCAATACATGCGCAGTTTGAGGTGCGTTGGCATGGTGGATTTAAGCACTGGGTACAACTGCGTTAGTGCTGTATGCCCTTGTCCGGCTTTGACCCTGACGTGAGGTGCGTAGGTGAGACCGCGATCGAGGTGGACGCCAAGGTATTTGGCAGTGGGAACCCAAGGGATTTGCCTCTGCCTCAACCTCAGCTACCAATCCGGTCGCCCATTTTGGACCTTAACCAGGAGAAGAGCAGCACGTAACAGTCTGTGGTTCTAAGGGGAAGTCAGACATATATGCCGCAAAGAGTAACAGGGACAGTACACTGCCTTCCGGGACTCCCGCGGCTATGGGTCTGTTAGATAATAGCCGTCCTACCACTCTCATCCTGAACGTGCGGTCTCTGAGGAAACTACTAATCAGGGCGAGATAGGAAGGAGGTACGTTGGCTACCCTGAGTTTGTACAGTAGGTCTTGGTGCCAG
>JAUKNK010000608.1:15000-32500 GCA_030765055.1 Mantis religiosa | reverse complement strand
AACCTAACCTAACCTAACCTAACCTAACCTAACCTAACCTAACCTAACCTAACCTAACCTAACCTAACCTAACCTAACCTAACCTAACCTAACCTAACCTAACCTAACCTAACCTAACCTAACCTAACCTAACCTAACCTAACCTAACCTAACCTAACCTAACCTAACCTAACCTAACCTAACCTAACCTAACCTAACCTAACCTAACCTAACCTAACCTAACCTAACCTAACCTAACCTAACCTAACCTAACCTAACCTAACCTAACCTAACCTAACCTAACCTAACCTAACCTAACCTAACCTAACCTAACCTAACCTAACCTAACCTAACCTAACCTAACCTAACCTAACCTAACCTAACCTAACCTAACCTAACCTAACCTAACCTAACCTAACCTAACCTAACCTAACCTAACCTAACCTAACCTAACCTAACCTAACCTAACCTAACCTAACCTAACCTAACCTAACCTAACCTAACCTAACCTAACCTAACCTAACCTAACCTAACCTAACCTAACCTAACCTAACCTAACCTAACCTAACCTAACCTAACCTAACCTAACCTAACCTAACCTAACCTAACCTAACCTAACCTAACCTAACCTAACCTAACCTAACCTAACCTAACCTAACCTAACCTAACCTAACCTAACCTAACCTAACCTAACCTAACCTAACCTAACCTAACCTAACCTAACCTAACCTAACCTAACCTAACCTAACCTAACCTAACCTAACCTAACCTAACCTAACCTAACCTAACCTAACCTAACCTAACCTAACCTAACCTAACCTAACCTAACCTAACCTAACCTAACCTAACCTAACCTAACCTAACCTAACCTAACCTAACCTAACCTAACACCTAACCTAACCTAACCTAACCTAACCTAACCTAACCTAACCTAACCTAACCTAACCTAACCTAACCTAACCTAACCTAACCTAACCTAACCTAACCTAACCTAACCTAACCTAACCTAACCTAACCTAACCTAACCTAACCTAACCTAACCTAACCTAACCTAACCTAACCTAACCTAACCTAACCTAACCTAACCTAACCTAACCTAACCTAACCTAACCTAACCTAACCTAACCTAACCTAACCTAACCTAACCTAACCTAACCTAACCTAACCTAACCTAACCTAACCTAACCTAACCTAACCTAACCTAACCTAACCTAACCTAACCTAACCTAACCTAACCTAACCTAACCTAACCTAACCTAACCTAACCTAACCTAACCTAACCTAACCTAACCTAACCTAACCTAACCTAACCTAACCTAACCTAACCTAACCTAACCTAACCTAACCTAACCTAACCTAACCTAACCTAACCTAACCTAACCTAACCTAACCTAACCTAACCTAACCTAACCTAACCTAACCTAACCTAACCTAACCTAACCTAACCTAACCTAACCTAACCTAACCTAACCTAACCTAACCTAACCTAACCTAACCTAACCTAACCTAACCTAACCTAACTAACCTAACCTAACCTAACCTAACCTAACCTAACCTAACCTAACCTAACCTAACCTAACCTAACCTAACCTAACCTAACCTAACCTAACCTAACCTAACCTAACCTAACCTAACCTAACCTAACCTAACCTAACCTAACCTAACCTAACCTAACCTAACCTAACCTAACCTAACTAACCTAACCTAACCTAACCTAACCTAACCTAACCTAACCTAACCTAACCTAACCTAACCTAACCTAACCTAACCTAACCTAACCTAACCTAACCTAACCTAACCTAACCTAACCTAACCTAACCTAACCTAACCTAACCTAACCTAACCTAACCTAACTAACCTAACCTAACCTAACCTAACCTAACCTAACCTAACCTAACCTAACCTAACCTAACCTAACCTAACCTAACCTAACCTAACCTAACCTAACCTAACCTAACCTAACCTAACCTAACCTAACCTAACCTAACCTAACCTAACCTAACCTAACCTAACCTAACCTAACCTAACCTAACCTAACCTAACCTAACCTAACCTAACCTAACCTAACCTAACCTAACCTAACCTAACCTAACCTAACCTAACCTAACCTAACCTAACCTAACCTAACCTAACCTAACCTAACCTAACCTAACCTAACCTAACCTAACCTAACCTAACCTAACCTAACCTAACCTAACCTAACCTAACCTAACCTAACCTAACCTAACCTAACCTAACCTAACCTAACCTAACCTAACCTAACCTAACCTAACCTAACCTAACCTAACCTAACCTAACCTAACCTAACCTAACCTAACCTAACCTAACCTAACCTAACCTAACCTAACCTAACCTAACCTAACCTAACCTAACCTAACCTAACCTAACCTAACCTAACCTAACCTAACCTAACCTAACCTAACCTAACCTAACCTAACCTAACCTAACCTAACCTAACCTAACCTAACCTAACCTAACCTAACCTAACCTAACCTAACCTAACCTAACCTAACCTAACCTAACCTAACCTAACCTAACCTAACCTAACCTAACCTAACCTAACCTAACCTAACCTAACCTAACCTAACTAACCTAACCTAACCTAACCTAACCTAACCTAACCTAACCTAACCTAACCTAACCTAACCTAACCTAACCTAACCTAACCTAACCTAACCTAACCTAACCTAACCTAACCTAACCTAACCTAACCTAACCTAACCTAACCTAACCTAACCTAACCTAACCTAACCTAACCTAACCTAACCTAACCTAACCTAACCTAACCTAACCTAACCTAACCTAACCTAACCTAACCTAACCTAACCTAACCTAACCTAACCTAACCTAACCTAACCTAACCTAACCTAACCTAACCTAACCTAACCTAACCTAACCTAACCTAACCTAACCTAACCTAACCTAACCTAACCTAACCTAACCTAACCTAACCTAACCTAACCTAACCTAACCTAACCTAACCTAACCTAACCTAACCTAACCTAACCTAACCTAACCTAACCTAACCTAACCTAACCTAACCTAACCTAACCTAACCTAACCTAACCTAACCTAACCTAACCTAACCTAACCTAACCTAACCTAACCTAACCTAACCTAACCTAACCTAACCTAACCTAACCTAACCTAACCTAACCTAACCTAACCTAACCTAACCTAACCTAACCTAACCTAACCTAACCTAACCTAACCTAACCTAACCTAACCTAACCTAACCTAACCTAACCTAACCTAACCTAACCTAACCTAACCTAACCTAACCTAACCTAACCTAACCTAACCTAACCTAACCTAACCTAACCTAACCTAACCTAACCTAACCTAACCTAACCTAACCTAACCTAACCTAACCTAACCTAACCTAACCTAACCTAACCTAACCTAACCTAACCTAACCTAACCTAACCTAACCTAACCTAACCTAACCTAACCTAACCTAACCTAACCTAACCTAACCTAACCTAACCTAACCTAACCTAACCTAACCTAACCTAACCTAACCTAACCTAACCTAACCTAACCTAACCTAACCTAACCTAACCTAACCTAACCTAACCTAACCTAACCTAACCTAACCTAACCTAACCTAACCTAACCTAACCTAACCTAACCTAACCTAACCTAACCTAACCTAACCTAACCTAACCTAACCTAACCTAACCTAACCTAACCTAACCTAACCTAACCTAACCTAACCTAACCTAACCTAACCTAACCTAACCTAACCTAACCTAACCTAACCTAACCTAACCTAACCTAACCTAACCTAACCTAACCTAACCTAACCTAACCTAACCTAACCTAACCTAACCTAACCTAACCTAACCTAACCTAACCTAACCTAACCTAACCTAACCTAACCTAACCTAACCTAACCTAACCTAACCTAACCTAACCTAACCTAACCTAACCTAACCTAACCTAACCTAACCTAACCTAACCTAACCTAACCTAACCTAACCTAACCTAACCTAACCTAACCTAACCTAACCTAACCTAACCTAACCTAACCTAACCTAACCTAACCTAACCTAACCTAACCTAACCTAACCTAACCTAACCTAACCTAACCTAACCTAACCTAACCTAACCTAACCTAACCTAACCTAACCTAACCTAACCTAACCTAACCTAACCTAACCTAACCTAACCTAACCTAACCTAACCTAACCTAACCTAACCTAACCTAACCTAACCTAACCTAACCTAACCTAACCTAACCTAACCTAACCTAACCTAACCTAACCTAACCTAACCTAACCTAACCTAACCTAACCTAACCTAACCTAACCTAACCTAACCTAACCTAACCTAACCTAACCTAACCTAACCTAACCTAACCTAACCTAACCTAACCTAACCTAACCTAACCTAACCTAACCTAACCTAACCTAACCTAACCTAACCTAACCTAACCTAACCTAACCTAACCTAACCTAACCTAACCTAACCTAACCTAACCTAACCTAACCTAACCTAACCTAACACTAACCTAACCTAACCTAACCTAACCTAACCTAACCTAACCTAACCTAACCTAACCTAACCTAACCTAACCTAACCTAACCTAACCTAACCTAACCTAACCTAACCTAACCTAACCTAACCTAACCTAACCTAACCTAACCTAACCTAACCTAACCTAACCTAACCTAACCTAACCTAACCTAACCTAACCTAACCTAACCTAACCTAACCTAACCTAACCTAACCTAACCTAACCTAACCTAACCTAACCTAACCTAACCTAACCTAACCTAACCTAACCTAACCTAACCTAACCTAACCTAACCTAACCTAACCTAACCTAACCTAACCTAACCTAACCTAACCTAACCTAACCTAACCTAACCTAACCTAACCTAACCTAACCTAACCTAACCTAACCTAACCTAACCTAACCTAACCTAACCTAACCTAACCTAACCTAACCTAACCTAACCTAACCTAACCTAACCTAACCTAACCTAACCTAACCTAACCTAACCTAACCTAACCTAACCTAACCTAACCTAACCTAACCTAACCTAACCTAACCTAACCTAACCTAACCTAACCTAACCTAACCTAACCTAACCTAACCTAACCTAACCTAACCTAACCTAACCTAACCTAACCTAACCTAACCTAACCTAACCTAACCTAACCTAACCTAACCTAACCTAACCTAACCTAACCTAACCTAACCTAACCTAACCTAACCTAACCTAACCTAACCTAACCTAACCTAACCTAACCTAACCTAACCTAACCTAACCTAACCTAACCTAACCTAACCTAACCTAACCTAACCTAACCTAACCTAACCTAACCTAACCTAACCTAACCTAACCTAACCTAACCTAACCTAACCTAACCTAACCTAACCTAACCTAACCTAACCTAACCTAACCTAACCTAACCTAACCTAACCTAACCTAACCTAACCTAACCTAACCTAACCTAACCTAACCTAACCTAACCTAACCTAACCTAACCTAACCTAACCTAACCTAACCTAACCTAACCTAACCTAACCTAACCTAACCTAACCTAACCTAACCTAACCTAACCTAACCTAACCTAACCTAACCTAACCTAACCTAACCTAACCTAACCTAACCTAACCTAACCTAACCTAACCTAACCTAACCTAACCTAACCTAACCTAACCTAACCTAACCTAACCTAACCTAACCTAACCTAACCTAACCTAACCTAACCTAACCTAACCTAACCTAACCTAACCTAACCTAACCTAACCTAACCTAACCTAACCTAACCTAACCTAACCTAACCTAACCTAACCTAACCTAACCTAACCTAACCTAACCTAACCTAACCTAACCTAACCTAACCTAACCTAACCTAACCTAACCTAACCTAACCTAACCTAACCTAACCTAACCTAACCTAACCTAACCTAACCTAACCTAACCTAACCTAACCTAACCTAACCTAACCTAACCTAACCTAACCTAACCAACCTAACCTAACCTAACCAACCTAACACCTAACCTAACCTAACCTAACCTAACCTAACCTAACCTAACCTAACCTAACCTAACCTAACCTAACCTAACCTAACCTAACCTAACCTAACCTAACCTAACCTAACCTAACCTAACCTAACCTAACCTAACCTAACCTAACCTAACCTAACCTAACCTAACCTAACCTAACCTAACCTAACCTAACCTAACCTAACCTAACCTAACCTAACCTAACCTAACCTAACCTAACCTAACCTAACCTAACCTAACCTAACCTAACCTAACCTAACCTAACCTAACCTAACCTAACCTAACCTAACCTAACCTAACCTAACCTAACCTAACCTAACCTAACCTAACCTAACCTAACCTAACCTAACCTAACCTAACCTAACCTAACCTAACCTAACCTAACCTAACCTAACCTAACCTAACCTAACCTAACCTAACCTAACCTAACCTAACCTAACCTAACCTAACCTAACCTAACCTAACCTAACCTAACCTAACCTAACCTAACCTAACCTAACCTAACCTAACCTAACCTAACCTAACCTAACCTAACCTAACCTAACCTAACCTAACCTAACCTAACCTAACCTAACCTAACCTAACCTAACCTAACCTAACCTAACCTAACCTAACCTAACCTAACCTAACCTAACCTAACCTAACCTAACCTAACCTAACCTAACCTAACCTAACCTAACCTAACCTAACCTAACCTAACCTAACCTAACCTAACCTAACCTAACCTAACCTAACCTAACCTAACCTAACCTAACCTAACCTAACCTAACCTAACCTAACCTAACCTAACCTAACCTAACCTAACCTAACCTAACCTAACCTAACCTAACCTAACCTAACCTAACCTAACCTAACCTAACCTAACCTAACCTAACCTAACCTAACCTAACCTAACCTAACCTAACCTAACCTAACCTAACCTAACCTAACCTAACCTAACCTAACCTAACCTAACCTAACCTAACCTAACCTAACCTAACCTAACCTAACCTAACCTAACCTAACCTAACCTAACCTAACCTAACCTAACCTAACCTAACCTAACCTAACCTAACCTAACCTAACCTAACCTAACCTAACCTAACCTAACCTAACCTAACCTAACCTAACCTAACCTAACCTAACCTAACCTAACCTAACCTAACCTAACCTAACCTAACCTAACCTAACCTAACCTAACCTAACCTAACCTAACCTAACCTAACCTAACCTAACCTAACCTAACCTAACCTAACCTAACCTAACCTAACCTAACCTAACCTAACCTAACCTAACCTAACCTAACCTAACCTAACCTAACCTAACCTAACCTAACCTAACCTAACCTAACCTAACCTAACCTAACCTAACCTAACCTAACCTAACCTAACCTAACCTAACCTAACCTAACCTAACCTAACCTAACCTAACCTAACCTAACCTAACCTAACCTAACCTAACCTAACCTAACCTAACCTAACCTAACCTAACCTAACCTAACCTAACCTAACCTAACCTAACCTAACCTAACCTAACCTAACCTAACCTAACCTAACCTAACCTAACCTAACCTAACCTAACCTAACCTAACCTAACCTAACCTAACCTAACCTAACCTAACCTAACCTAACCTAACCTAACCTAACCTAACCTAACCTAACCTAACCTAACCTAACCTAACCTAACCTAACCTAACCTAACCTAACCTAACCTAACCTAACCTAACCTAACCTAACCTAACCTAACCTAACCTAACCTAACCTAACCTAACCTAACCTAACCTAACCTAACCTAACCTAACCTAACCTAACCTAACCTAACCTAACCTAACCTAACCTAACCTAACCTAACCTAACCTAACCTAACCTAACCTAACCTAACCTAACCTAACCTAACCTAACCTAACCTAACCTAACCTAACCTAACCTAACCTAACCTAACCTAACCTAACCTAACCTAACCTAACCTAACCTAACCTAACCTAACCTAACCTAACCTAACCTAACCTAACCTAACCTAACCTAACCTAACCTAACCTAACCTAACCTAACCTAACCTAACCTAACCTAACCTAACCTAACCTAACCTAACCTAACCTAACCTAACCTAACCTAACCTAACCTAACCTAACCTAACCTAACCTAACCTAACCTAACCTAACCTAACCTAACCTAACCTAACCTAACCTAACCTAACCTAACCTAACCTAACCTAACCTAACCTAACCTAACCTAACCTAACCTAACCTAACCTAACCTAACCTAACCTAACCTAACCTAACCTAACCTAACCTAACCTAACCTAACCTAACCTAACCTAACCTAACCTAACCTAACCTAACCTAACCTAACCTAACCTAACCTAACCTAACCTAACCTAACCTAACCTAACCTAACCTAACCTAACCTAACCTAACCTAACCTAACCTAACCTAACCTAACCTAACCTAACCTAACCTAACCTAACCTAACCTAACCTAACCTAACCTAACCTAACCTAACCTAACCTAACCTAACCTAACCTAACCTAACCTAACCTAACCTAACCTAACCTAACCTAACCTAACCTAACCTAACCTAACCTAACCTAACCTAACCTAACCTAACCTAACCTAACCTAACCTAACCTAACCTAACCTAACCTAACCTAACCTAACCTAACCTAACCTAACCTAACCTAACCTAACCTAACCTAACCTAACCTAACCTAACCTAACCTAACCTAACCTAACCTAACCTAACCTAACCTAACCTAACCTAACCTAACCTAACCTAACCTAACCTAACCTAACCTAACCTAACCTAACCTAACCTAACCTAACCTAACCTAACCTAACCTAACCTAACCTAACCTAACCTAACCTAACCTAACCTAACCTAACCTAACCTAACCTAACCTAACCTAACCTAACCTAACCTAACCTAACCTAACCTAACCTAACCTAACCTAACCTAACCTAACCTAACCTAACCTAACCTAACCTAACCTAACCTAACCTAACCTAACCTAACCTAACCTAACCTAACCTAACCTAACCTAACCTAACCTAACCTAACCTAACCTAACCTAACCTAACCTAACCTAACCTAACCTAACCTAACCTAACCTAACCTAACCTAACCTAACCTAACCTAACCTAACCTAACCTAACCTAACCTAACCTAACCTAACCTAACCTAACCTAACCTAACCTAACCTAACCTAACCTAACCTAACCTAACCTAACCTAACCTAACCTAACCTAACCTAACCTAACCTAACCTAACCTAACCTAACCTAACCTAACCTAACCTAACCTAACCTAACCTAACCTAACCTAACCTAACCTAACCTAACCTAACCTAACCTAACCTAACCTAACCTAACCTAACCTAACCTAACCTAACCTAACCTAACCTAACCTAACCTAACCTAACCTAACCTAACCTAACCTAACCTAACCTAACCTAACCTAACCTAACCTAACCTAACCTAACCTAACCTAACCTAACCTAACCTAACCTAACCTAACCTAACCTAACCTAACCTAACCTAACCTAACCTAACCTAACCTAACCTAACCTAACCTAACCTAACCTAACCTAACCTAACCTAACCTAACCTAACCTAACCTAACCTAACCTAACCTAACCTAACCTAACCTAACCTAACCTAACCTAACCTAACCTAACCTAACCTAACCTAACCTAACCTAACCTAACCTAACCTAACCTAACCTAACCTAACCTAACCTAACCTAACCTAACCTAACCTAACCTAACCTAACCTAACCTAACCTAACCTAACCTAACCTAACCTAACCTAACCTAACCTAACCTAACCTAACCTAACCTAACCTAACCTAACCTAACCTAACCTAACCTAACCTAACCTAACCTAACCTAACCTAACCTAACCTAACCTAACCTAACCTAACCTAACCTAACCTAACCTAACCTAACCTAACCTAACCTAACCTAACCTAACCTAACCTAACCTAACCTAACCTAACCTAACCTAACCTAACCTAACCTAACCTAACCTAACCTAACCTAACCTAACCTAACCTAACCTAACCTAACCTAACCTAACCTAACCTAACCTAACCTAACCTAACCTAACCTAACCTAACCTAACCTAACCTAACCTAACCTAACCTAACCTAACCTAACCTAACCTAACCTAACCTAACCTAACCTAACCTAACCTAACCTAACCTAACCTAACCTAACCTAACCTAACCTAACCTAACCTAACCTAACCTAACCTAACCTAACCTAACCTAACCTAACCTAACCTAACCTAACCTAACCTAACCTAACCTAACCTAACCTAACCTAACCTAACCTAACCTAACCTAACCTAACCTAACCTAACCTAACCTAACCTAACCTAACCTAACCTAACCTAACCTAACCTAACCTAACCTAACCTAACCTAACCTAACCTAACCTAACCTAACCTAACCTAACCTAACCTAACCTAACCTAACCTAACCTAACCTAACCTAACCTAACCTAACCTAACCTAACCTAACCTAACCTAACCTAACCTAACCTAACCTAACCTAACCTAACCTAACCTAACCTAACCTAACCTAACCTAACCTAACCTAACCTAACCTAACCTAACCTAACCTAACCTAACCTAACCTAACCTAACCTAACCTAACCTAACCTAACCTAACCTAACCTAACCTAACCTAACCTAACCTAACCTAACCTAACCTAACCTAACCTAACCTAACCTAACCTAACCTAACCTAACCTAACCTAACCTAACCTAACCTAACCTAACCTAACCTAACCTAACCTAACCTAACCTAACCTAACCTAACCTAACCTAACCTAACCTAACCTAACCTAACCTAACCTAACCTAACCTAACCTAACCTAACCTAACCTAACCTAACCTAACCTAACCTAACCTAACCTAACCTAACCTAACCTAACCTAACCTAACCTAACCTAACCTAACCTAACCTAACCTAACCTAACCTAACCTAACCTAACCTAACCTAACCTAACCTAACCTAACCTAACCTAACCTAACCTAACCTAACCTAACCTAACCTAACCTAACCTAACCTAACCTAACCTAACCTAACCTAACCTAACCTAACCTAACCTAACCTAACCTAACCTAACCTAACCTAACCTAACCTAACCTAACCTAACCTAACCTAACCTAACCTAACCTAACCTAACCTAACCTAACCTAACCTAACCTAACCTAACCTAACCTAACCTAACCTAACCTAACCTAACCTAACCTAACCTAACCTAACCTAACCTAACCTAACCTAACCTAACCTAACCTAACCTAACCTAACCTAACCTAACCTAACCTAACCTAACCTAACCTAACCTAACCTAACCTAACCTAACCTAACCTAACCTAACCTAACCTAACCTAACCTAACCTAACCTAACCTAACCTAACCTAACCTAACCTAACCTAACCTAACCTAACCTAACCTAACCTAACCTAACCTAACCTAACCTAACCTAACCTAACCTAACCTAACCTAACCTAACCTAACCTAACCTAACCTAACCTAACCTAACCTAACCTAACCTAACCTAACCTAACCTAACCTAACCTAACCTAACCTAACCTAACCTAACCTAACCTAACCTAACCTAACCTAACCTAACCTAACCTAACCTAACCTAACCTAACCTAACCTAACCTAACCTAACCTAACCTAACCTAACCTAACCTAACCTAACCTAACCTAACCTAACCTAACCTAACCTAACCTAACCTAACCTAACCTAACCTAACCTAACCTAACCTAACCTAACCTAACCTAACCTAACCTAACCTAACCTAACCTAACCTAACCTAACCTAACCTAACCTAACCTAACCTAACCTAACCTAACCTAACCTAACCTAACCTAACCTAACCTAACCTAACCTAACCTAACCTAACCTAACCTAACCTAACCTAACCTAACCTAACCTAACCTAACCTAACCTAACCTAACCTAACCTAACCTAACCTAACCTAACCTAACCTAACCTAACCTAACCTAACCTAACCTAACCTAACCTAACCTAACCTAACCTAACCTAACCTAACCTAACCTAACCTAACCTAACCTAACCTAACCTAACCTAACCTAACCTAACCTAACCTAACCTAACCTAACCTAACCTAACCTAACCTAACCTAACCTAACCTAACCTAACCTAACCTAACCTAACCTAACCTAACCTAACCTAACCTAACCTAACCTAACCTAACCTAACCTAACCTAACCTAACCTAACCTAACCTAACCTAACCTAACCTAACCTAACCTAACCTAACCTAACCTAACCTAACCTAACCTAACCTAACCTAACCTAACCTAACCTAACCTAACCTAACCTAACCTAACCTAACCTAACCTAACCTAACCTAACCTAACCTAACCTAACCTAACCTAACCTAACCTAACCTAACCTAACCTAACCTAACCTAACCTAACCTAACCTAACCTAACCTAACCTAACCTAACCTAACCTAACCTAACCTAACCTAACCTAACCTAACCTAACCTAACCTAACCTAACCTAACCTAACCTAACCTAACCTAACCTAACCTAACCTAACCTAACCTAACCTAACCTAACCTAACCTAACCTAACCTAACCTAACCTAACCTAACCTAACCTAACCTAACCTAACCTAACCTAACCTAACCTAACCTAACCTAACCTAACCTAACCTAACCTAACCTAACCTAACCTAACCTAACCTAACCTAACCTAACCTAACCTAACCTAACCTAACCTAACCTAACCTAACCTAACCTAACCTAACCTAACCTAACCTAACCTAACCTAACCTAACCTAACCTAACCTAACCTAACCTAACCTAACCTAACCTAACCTAACCTAACCTAACCTAACCTAACCTAACCTAACCTAACCTAACCTAACCTAACCTAACCTAACCTAACCTAACCTAACCTAACCTAACCTAACCTAACCTAACCTAACCTAACCTAACCTAACCTAACCTAACCTAACCTAACCTAACCTAACCTAACCTAACCTAACCTAACCTAACCTAACCTAACCTAACCTAACCTAACCTAACCTAACCTAACCTAACCTAACCTAACCTAACCTAACCTA
This sequence comes from Mantis religiosa, assembly GCA_030765055.1. NCBI lineage: Eukaryota > Metazoa > Arthropoda > Insecta > Mantodea > Mantidae > Mantis > Mantis religiosa. Next base: position 19,410 of record JAUKNK010000608.1, on the reverse strand, counting down.
ACCTAACCTAACCTAACCTAACCTAACCTAACCTAACCTAACCTAACCTAACCTAACCTAACCTAACCTAACCTAACCTAACCTAACCTAACCTAACCTAACCTAACCTAACCTAACCTAACCTAACCTAACCTAACCTAACCTAACCTAACCTAACCTAACCTAACCTAACCTAACCTAACCTAACCTAACCTAACCTAACCTAACCTAACCTAACCTAACCTAACCTAACCTAACCTAACCTAACCTAACCTAACCTAACCTAACCTAACCTAACCTAACCTAACCTAACCTAACCTAACCTAACCTAACCTAACCTAACCTAACCTAACCTAACCTAACCTAACCTAACCTAACCTAACCTAACCTAACCTAACCTAACCTAACCTAACCTAACCTAACCTAACCTAACCTAACCTAACCTAACCTAACCTAACCTAACCTAACCTAACCTAACCTAACCTAACCTAACCTAACCTAACCTAACCTAACCTAACCTAACCTAACCTAACCTAACCTAACCTAACCTAACCTAACCTAACCTAACCTAACCTAACCTAACCTAACCTAACCTAACCTAACCTAACCTAACCTAACCTAACCTAACCTAACCTAACCTAACCTAACCTAACCTAACCTAACCTAACCTAACCTAACCTAACCTAACCTAACCTAACCTAACCTAACCTAACCTAACCTAACCTAACCTAACCTAACCTAACCTAACCTAACCTAACCTAACCTAACCTAACCTAACCTAACCTAACCTAACCTAACCTAACCTAACCTAACCTAACCTAACCTAACCTAACCTAACCTAACCTAACCTAACCTAACCTAACCTAACCTAACCTAACCTAACCTAACCTAACCTAACCTAACCTAACCTAACCTAACCTAACCTAACCTAACCTAACCTAACCTAACCTAACCTAACCTAACCTAACCTAACCTAACCTAACCTAACCTAACCTAACCTAACCTAACCTAACCTAACCTAACCTAACCTAACCTAACCTAACCTAACCTAACCTAACCTAACCTAACCTAACCTAACCTAACCTAACCTAACCTAACCTAACCTAACCTAACCTAACCTAACCTAACCTAACCTAACCTAACCTAACCTAACCTAACCTAACCTAACCTAACCTAACCTAACCTAACCTAACCTAACCTAACCTAACCTAACCTAACCTAACCTAACCTAACCTAACCTAACCTAACCTAACCTAACCTAACCTAACCTAACCTAACCTAACCTAACCTAACCTAACCTAACCTAACCTAACCTAACCTAACCTAACCTAACCTAACCTAACCTAACCTAACCTAACCTAACCTAACCTAACCTAACCTAACCTAACCTAACCTAACCTAACCTAACCTAACCTAACCTAACCTAACCTAACCTAACCTAACCTAACCTAACCTAACCTAACCTAACCTAACCTAACCTAACCTAACCTAACCTAACCTAACCTAACCTAACCTAACCTAACCTAACCTAACCTAACCTAACCTAACCTAACCTAACCTAACCTAACCTAACCTAACCTAACCTAACCTAACCTAACCTAACCTAACCTAACCTAACCTAACCTAACCTAACCTAACCTAACCTAACCTAACCTAACCTAACCTAACCTAACCTAACCTAACCTAACCTAACCTAACCTAACCTAACCTAACCTAACCTAACCTAACCTAACCTAACCTAACCTAACCTAACCTAACCTAACCTAACCTAACCTAACCTAACCTAACCTAACCTAACCTAACCTAACCTAACCTAACCTAACCTAACCTAACCTAACCTAACCTAACCTAACCTAACCTAACCTAACCTAACCTAACCTAACCTAACCTAACCTAACCTAACCTAACCTAACCTAACCTAACCTAACCTAACCTAACCTAACCTAACCTAACCTAACCTAACCTAACCTAACCTAACCTAACCTAACCTAACCTAACCTAACCTAACCTAACCTAACCTAACCTAACCTAACCTAACCTAACCTAACCTAACCTAACCTAACCTAACCTAACCTAACCTAACCTAACCTAACCTAACCTAACCTAACCTAACCTAACCTAACCTAACCTAACCTAACCTAACCTAACCTAACCTAACCTAACCTAACCTAACCTAACCTAACCTAACCTAACCTAACCTAACCTAACCTAACCTAACCTAACCTAACCTAACCTAACCTAACCTAACCTAACCTAACCTAACCTAACCTAACCTAACCTAACCTAACCTAACCTAACCTAACCTAACCTAACCTAACCTAACCTAACCTAACCTAACCTAACCTAACCTAACCTAACCTAACCTAACCTAACCTAACCTAACCTAACCTAACCTAACCTAACCTAACCTAACCTAACCTAACCTAACCTAACCTAACCTAACCTAACCTAACCTAACCTAACCTAACCTAACCTAACCTAACCTAACCTAACCTAACCTAACCTAACCTAACCTAACCTAACCTAACCTAACCTAACCTAACCTAACCTAACCTAACCTAACCTAACCTAACCTAACCTAACCTAACCTAACCTAACCTAACCTAACCTAACCTAACCTAACCTAACCTAACCTAACCTAACCTAACCTAACCTAACCTAACCTAACCTAACCTAACCTAACCTAACCTAACCTAACCTAACCTAACCTAACCTAACCTAACCTAACCTAACCTAACCTAACCTAACCTAACCTAACCTAACCTAACCTAACCTAACCTAACCTAACCTAACCTAACCTAACCTAACCTAACCTAACCTAACCTAACCTAACCTAACCTAACCTAACCTAACCTAACCTAACCTAACCTAACCTAACCTAACCTAACCTAACCTAACCTAACCTAACCTAACCTAACCTAACCTAACCTAACCTAACCTAACCTAACCTAACCTAACCTAACCTAACCTAACCTAACCTAACCTAACCTAACCTAACCTAACCTAACCTAACCTAACCTAACCTAACCTAACCTAACCTAACCTAACCTAACCTAACCTAACCTAACCTAACCTAACCTAACCTAACCTAACCTAACCTAACCTAACCTAACCTAACCTAACCTAACCTAACCTAACCTAACCTAACCTAACCTAACCTAACCTAACCTAACCTAACCTAACCTAACCTAACCTAACCTAACCTAACCTAACCTAACCTAACCTAACCTAACCTAACCTAACCTAACCTAACCTAACCTAACCTAACCTAACCTAACCTAACCTAACCTAACCTAACCTAACCTAACCTAACCTAACCTAACCTAACCTAACCTAACCTAACCTAACCTAACCTAACCTAACCTAACCTAACCTAACCTAACCTAACCTAACCTAACCTAACCTAACCTAACCTAACCTAACCTAACCTAACCTAACCTAACCTAACCTAACCTAACCTAACCTAACCTAACCTAACCTAACCTAACCTAACCTAACCTAACCTAACCTAACCTAACCTAACCTAACCTAACCTAACCTAACCTAACCTAACCTAACCTAACCTAACCTAACCTAACCTAACCTAACCTAACCTAACCTAACCTAACCTAACCTAACCTAACCTAACCTAACCTAACCTAACCTAACCTAACCTAACCTAACCTAACCTAACCTAACCTAACCTAACCTAACCTAACCTAACCTAACCTAACCTAACCTAACCTAACCTAACCTAACCTAACCTAACCTAACCTAACCTAACCTAACCTAACCTAACCTAACCTAACCTAACCTAACCTAACCTAACCTAACCTAACCTAACCTAACCTAACCTAACCTAACCTAACCTAACCTAACCTAACCTAACCTAACCTAACCTAACCTAACCTAACCTAACCTAACCTAACCTAACCTAACCTAACCTAACCTAACCTAACCTAACCTAACCTAACCTAACCTAACCTAACCTAACCTAACCTAACCTAACCTAACCTAACCTAACCTAACCTAACCTAACCTAACCTAACCTAACCTAACCTAACCTAACCTAACCTAACCTAACCTAACCTAACCTAACCTAACCTAACCTAACCTAACCTAACCTAACCTAACCTAACCTAACCTAACCTAACCTAACCTAACCTAACCTAACCTAACCTAACCTAACCTAACCTAACCTAACCTAACCTAACCTAACCTAACCTAACCTAACCTAACCTAACCTAACCTAACCTAACCTAACCTAACCTAACCTAACCTAACCTAACCTAACCTAACCTAACCTAACCTAACCTAACCTAACCTAACCTAACCTAACCTAACCTAACCTAACCTAACCTAACCTAACCTAACCTAACCTAACCTAACCTAACCTAACCTAACCTAACCTAACCTAACCTAACCTAACCTAACCTAACCTAACCTAACCTA
>JAUKNK010000607.1:0-42039 GCA_030765055.1 Mantis religiosa | reverse complement strand
CTCTAAATATTAAGTACACATTTTATCAACTTAATATGAAAATTTCAAGAAAATTTTCAAAGTAGAAAGTTGGAAGCTATAACATAAAGACGCACACAAGGAAACCATGCCTGTGTAACTAAGCCGAAGGATGAGCATGCTCAACTCATACTATGAATTTGTCTTCCTTTCTTTTCACCCTGACTAATGTTTCATTTAGCTAGTTAACATTCACTTTACAAAATGAGAATAGAGAAAAAATAGAAAAAAATATTATTCCCTGAAGAAAATTAGACTCTACATACACTGACACTAGAAGTTTGACAATTTTGAACTTCTATACAGACCTCCTAGCGCAACGGGTTCCTCGTATAACGTACAACTAATAGATCCTAACATTGGATTGAACAAATTGAACTCAATTCATTCGTTACCTCCCTTATTTTTTAATATTTCTCGGTACAACACCTCAATTAATATAATTAAGCCATAAAACGTTACTCTTTCGGTCAAGATAATGCACCTGACGAGCAGAAGGCCCTAAGGCACTAGAAGCTACAACGTAGTGGAGAAACTATTGTTTTTTATCGGACTACCTGTTCTTGCGAAAACGCAGTGTGTTTTGTTTGGAAATTCAACCTATAGCTTAAGCATTAAGCTTTAAGCATTTAATTAAGCGTAGAACATTTGGGATAAAAATGTCTTTACAACGCTCAAGTAAGTATTGTTGTATAACTGGTATTTCACCTCAGCGCTGTCTATGATCTGCTTCACTTGTTGCAACTATCACTTGCAGGGCGATTACACTAAAACAAATTAAGGAAATGTTGTAAGACAAACCCATATATACGGATATATATATGCTGTGTAGGACCTTCTGAAGTACAAACCCTGGCACCAAGGCAAACCACCCTTCTGCATCGGTGTTGACTTACCTGGCTGCCAAGTTTTGTCTCACTGGCTAGAGGACATTGCGTCAGACTTGAGTTTTGAGGCGGATGCTGCTGCCGTTGAAGGTGCCTCCCGGCGGCAGGGACCATAGGTCGGGTTTTGCTGTCTGAAGTCAGGACCTCAGTGTTGGTTTTCTCAAAAAGAGTATATGTATGTCTGTATGCTAAATTCTCAAGGAACACAAAATGGGCTCACTTTCTATCTTTCACAATCTGTAATTAACGTTTCCCTTAATGTGTAACATTTTAATATCTTAACCTATTTACATACTTTAACTGTGCTGATATAACAAATTCATTAATTGTTCTCACCTGAAAACGTTTATATTTCCATAAGCTGTTCTTACATGGATTTTATAAATAACGTTCCATATTTGTTTTCTGTAGCTTTTAGCTACGTTTTATGACAGTTGCTAACAGCCTCTCTTAAACACCGGCTTCCCAGGATGAATAGTAAAGCGCTCCTCGTATTGCAGTAGATTAACGTTTTTAATTTTGTCTATGCCACTATTGTCTGGCGTGGATTTATTTTCTCACTGTGTCCACTCTGGGAGAAAAATGGTCTATCTTTTAGAATTGTGCTATAGATAAAATTATCGATTCTTGTCATGCTTTACTGGCTCTGAAAATCTTATATATTACATCGTATCTGCTTATCTGAAATCGCTTAATAAGATTTTACGCTAGCCATCAAATTTATAGGACCTTTCTTTCACTTCGGTCCTTTTAAAAATATCACCTATCATATTTCTGTACTTTGGTAGATATGCGTAATCTTCTGAATTGCCCATGACTTGCCCTTATCACTTCCATCAGAACTGCTTAATCACATTCAGTGAAAAAAAAAAAATTGTGATCACAGTATTAATATGTGATGACTAGAGTTGCGACATAGAAATCGCGAAGTTGAGGGAAGCGTATAGAATAGGAGGGTTCAGGATATAGCAATAGGGAGTGGCACTGGCACCGACACTGCGCAAGAAGAATTACGTATCTCTCGTGAATATTTATTTTATTTCTGAAATACTGTTTACACCATTTCTGCTAACATATATAAATAAAACATCTTTATTAAATACTCAATGAGAGCCTTAATTCACTTGTGCACTTCGATGTCTATTTGTTGCAACGCACATACCAGTCCCATACAACCCTCATTTTCAGGTTTGTGAGCAAAAATGATTGTCACCTTTAAAATAACACTGACTTATAGACAGAAAAGCTGCGTTCCATATCTGTTGTAACCACGGCTGCATGTGTAAAACCTGTTACATACTTTATGTTTACATTTGGGTATTTTAGAGAAGTCTGCAATTAAGTCGGGGATGCTACGAAACTTATGGTATTCATTATTTTTCTGTGAAAGATTTTTCAGTTTCAGTTATTTTGTTTTCCATGCTGAGGCATTAGCTTGTCGAAAACGTCTTTCACCTTGGTCATTTGTTTACTAGTTGTTCTCCAAACTTTTGTAAATCATCAATTGCAGAGGGAAGAAACCCAACTTTTAAGGTGATGTAGGTAAACTTTCGTTAAATATCAGGGTCTCATATAAGTGTTTGGACTGAATTTATTACATTTGTAGCGTTACTGTCAAACGTCTGTACTACATGTTTAATAGCATCGAAATTTCTGGAATGGTATTCTCAGCCATATTCCCCATCATGATGGAACTGGTGCAGTAGGGAAGGAATAAGAGAAACATCAGAATAAAGACTCCGTAATGTTACCACACGAGAAGGCGTTTACACAAATACCTTTTTGACAGGTCCTACAATATTATTAACAAAAGAAAATTGAGATCCTGTCTCTTCTACTTACCGCAGCAAGCAAGAGGAAGACGGGTGACATGTATTACGTTTCTGTAAGAGATTTGCAAACACATTCCTGCCTTTACCATATAGGTAGATGTATCTGTAAGAAATGAGTGACAGCACATAGTTCCATAGAATTGTCAAAAACAGTATATATTTTAGAATAATAACAACACTGACTACCTCACTTAGAATAGACGGTCCAATAGGACCTTCTCACATCCAACAATTGCATTTATCACAATTCGCCCAAGAGCATCCGTTGATTTATCCATAGAAAGCCAAATTTGTACTTATACCACCAATGTACCTATCATAACATTTTTGTTCATAGTCCTTGTGCAAAAATGTCGAATTGGTTTGCTTTTCTAAAAGTGTACGCAACCTTGTTTCCTGTAATAGAATATTGGCAGAAATAAATATCGCACATAGCTCTCAATAAATGTTTGATTAGATGAAAGTTAGCCTTGTAGCGGTACATCCTGACAGTTTGCAACTTAACGCTTATGTGTTACTTTGCTGACATCTTTCGCACGTTAGTCGATCTGCTATAAGCAGAGACAACTTTTATTGAATATAACAGAGGAAACATGATCCCCATTATTGCAATATATACATACATTTGTAAGCTGTGGATATTGTAACCTTTCCTTTGGCATTATGCCTACGTGAGCTCCGTGCGGCGATATAAACCTTACAGGTAACCCTCTCGTTAACAGTCGAGTACCGGGAGCCTCTCAGCAAATGCAAGTTCTCCAACTGACTGACCCAGCGGTGACACGCAAACTATTGATACTTGGTTACCAAGCAGTACTGTGGCCACTTATTTTGTAACACTCCTTCAGGGCGCTAATTTCCTTAGCTTTCTTCCTTCAAATTTTCACATTTTTTACTCAATTGATTAGGTCTTGGTTTACTGATCCCCAACTCAAACCCGGTCAAGACCGTTAGTTGTTAAGTGTTGCATAGGAAATTTCTTACATACGCAGGGATTGGAGGTGCTGATGATGTGGGATGTTATTCTCAAGCCCTGCGTTGTGGCCATCATGTGCAACGGCATTATGGTGATAATATGCGGCACGTTGACTATCTCGAAGCCTCAGGTTGGGAAGCCATTTTGTAGCAGGAATTCCCTTTACGTGTGTGTAAGATGTTGCCCCACTTTGCTGCGGGGGTCGTGGCATATCTGGTGACGATGAAGCCACAAGTTGCTACTTCTTCTCAATCTGAATCTTTGGTTCAGATCTGGCACTCAGATGTATTGATGCATATAAAAAATCTCCTGCGCTACTTCAGTCTTTACATGAGAACCCTTTTCTCAAGCGTGGTCGCGAGCGAAAGAATTTTTTTTAAATAAACTCAGAAATAAAGAAGTTTTCTTTACTTTATAAACATCCGAACTTGTAATTTAATTGCGATGCTTTATGCCATTTTTTTCTACAACACTTTACATAAGAATGATATTTCTTCGATACAATTTTCTGAAAATCAGTTTTACGCTCCGTTTACTTCGACATTCCACAATCCAAAAACTCTGTTGTCTTCAACGTTACGCAATCGAAAGGATCCTTCTTTCCTAGCTGTTCTCCCAAAATTATTGATTTTTCCTCCTCTCGTTGCCATCACTAGCAATCAAACTTGATTTTACTGGTCCACGTCACACATTACATAACCTCATTTTTAAAACTACCAATGATAAAACATCACATCATATCACTTACATGTTGCGTCATCTCATGACCTACTGAATTTTAACAATTTCCTTTCTTATTTATTTTAACCTGTCCATATTGATTCTTAAACCATTAAACGTATTTAAATAATTTTACAACTTTTGGGGCCTACATCAAAACAACCGTTACAGTGAGTTTAAAGACGTCGCTGATATGATGCTGACAACTGATGGTGTTAACAAATACAACATTGTTTAACCAACATTATTATTAAACATCACTTAAGGTCACTGGGAGGTTATTTTACTCAGACAGGGATAGTTGTTAACAATATTAAAATATAAATATACAAAAAACTAAACATTGCTAGACATTGAAATTTGGCATGATTATAGTATAAGGATGTGTGCATTTAACGACTGTATAATATTTACATTAAGTTCATACAGTTCCTTTCAAAAGGAGCATAAGGCACTCTGTGTATCCTGAAAAATAACTCTTACACTCTATACTTAGGTCTAGGTTCCTTGTAGGAATTTAAAGCTATAGACACCAATCTTTTTCCTAAATAATATAAGGCACAGTTTTATAATCTAAACTAAATAAAAATCATACATAGTTTATACTATACACATGAAAAATATTTAGTTTTGTTAAAAAAAAGATAATATTTTTAAGGACTCTATTTTAGTTTCCCTCCATTTTATAAATAATATGAATCTAAATGCTATATTAATGTGTTCAGGGAACATTAACAAATAAGCACTAAAAGTGTTATATTAATAACTTTTATAGCTTTTGAGAAAAATGCACCTAAAGTATGAAAAATCATGGATTTGTGAAATCATGATCAAAGATTAAGCACCATTCTTTTCAAATTATACATATTCTCAGAACATGCCTGCTCCATATTCCTGCTCAGTTAGGTTTTCCTCATCTTTTCTTTTCCTTTTATTGCTTCTATCTCTACTTCCAAGCAGCTGAACTGTTCTTTTTGCATCTCAGAGTCGACGCACATATTTTTTTAGTCATGCTACCCTGATATTTTCACCAACCTTTATAAAGGTCATTACTTTATGCCTACCACTGCATCCATCATTATAAGAAATAACAGTATCATATACACCAGTTTTTAAAGTTTTTGGCCTAAAATACGCAGTTTTTGGAATTCTTTCCCATATTATATGATGAGAACTTTATTTGGGTTTTGGGTTCGACCATGAAAGTGCCCTAATTACTGGTTTAATTTCCAAAAGAACCTATTCTGGAAGAGAGTGTTAATGTTTATAAATTTCTGTCCTAATCTGAGCTCTTTGAAAGCCACACCATGTATCTTCACCTTTAGGACACAAACCATGCTGTGGGGTACTATATGTGGATAATTTATGAAAATAGATGTCCCAAATAGCTTGTTTCATTTCTGCAATTGTTTTACCTGTGTTTCTCCTGATACCTAGTCCATAATACTGCTGGAAGAGGTCAATCTCACTGTCTGCTATTCTTCCACAACCTGCAAGTGCTTTGCCATCTGGAAGAATCTTTCCCTTCATACTACATCAGAAAGTGAGCATGTCATTGCGCCGCCATCTTTAAATTGATGAATTAAAAGTCTTTAGTATGTTATATATAACTTAAAATCTGAAGAATTATATATTTTTAACACTAAGGCAAAAAAAAAAAATCGATTTTTTTAAGCCCATCGACCTCCCAGTGTCCTTAACTCAGTGTTACAAGGTCGGAATTCCTAGCGAAAGGCAAATGTAGTGAATATGTCTCCCTAGCTGCTTTTCTAAGCATAGGACTGGCCTTGTGGTTGTCTGAGCACCATGGAGGGGGGCTTGAAACGTGTGAGGTGGCTGCAGATTGCACGAAGAAACCTGGTACGAGGAAGAACAATTTTCACCAGGCGTTAGGCACCCCTTGATGGCTCACGACCCTTGCCCAGATTATAGCACTGCGTTTCATCGCCTTTCTTCTCCCTCCCTCGTACCCCAATCCTGATATCGGCTTCAAATCTTCGGATTTAAATTTCTACTATCATCTCCCGCTTATGAATTTACAAGCAAAATATTTTACTAAGCTCAACATAAATTTACCACTCATCAGACATCAACTAAGTATTCATGAATTCCTGTGCCTTTACCGGGAATTAAAACGTGGTATTTTATGCATAAAAATGACACTCTGAGCTCAGACTGCAGAGGAATAAATCAAAGTTTTATCTATTTGTATACAAATGTAGAGTTTTGATTTTAGAAATGCTTAACTTAGGAATACCAACTTCAACATTGCGCTCAGTTGCATAATCATACATTCCGTGCTGATGCAGGGAATTGAAGCATGATGCTTGGATATAGGTAGTAATCTCACCTACAAATCAAGGAAGAATCAAATACGTTTCCTACCACTGCGCTAGTATCAATGTGATTTTAACTATACCCTCTAGCGTCTGCACACGAAGGTGTAGCAGTGTAAACGTTAGTGGGTGATATTCTGATCAAATGTTCGATTTACTTTCTTTGTAGAACGCGTATTTACATATTTTCTAGCTCAATACTTTAGGGAGAAACAAGCCACTTTATGAAGAACTTTACTGTCTCTTATGTTTCAAAACACAGCAAAGCTTCTAAAGTAAATGAGCACATGGGAATTCACTGTTTGAACTTATGTATATCGCAGGAAAATAATGACATAATTTGAAACTATGATGTACAATAACATTTTTAATAGTGAACTTTCATGCGGAAATCTGAGAGCAACATTTTAAAAATATAATTAACAATAAAGTAAAACATTGAAGGGAAATGTTATATGGCAATTAATTTCTTTCTCACACAAAAGTATTTCGTCAAACATAATATAGGAAATCAATGCGATGTTTCTATCTGATTTGTGGTCATTGATAATTCGTAAGGGAAGTAGTTGTAGTGAATTAATCGGAGGGGATACGGCACGTCAACCAGACTAAATCGATATCCCAAGTGTGGCTTCCCCGGGAGGGAGGATGATGTAAAAGGAGACAGAGGGCGTCATCCCACCTGCCGTGGCCTTGAAACAGTCACGGGGCCGGTTCGGAAACCTAAGGTCACCTCCCCAGAGCACGATACTCCAGGCAAACTTGCACAACCGGCATGTCACTTGCCCTGGCCCTGAAACAGTCACGAGGCCTGTTCGGAAACCTAAGGTCGCCACCCCAGAGCAGGATACTCCACGCAAACTTGCACAACCGGCGTTCCACCTGCCATGGCCTTGAAACAGTCACGAGGCCTGTTCGGAAACCTAAGGTCGCCTCCCCAGAGCGAGATACTCCAGGCAAACTTGCAAAACCGGCGTCCCACCTGCCCCATTTCTGAGTCGGCCCATTAGGCCGGGTCCATCCCGAAGTCCCTCCCGCCGGAGGGGAAAGTTATTCCACAAAGCATTTCTTGTCATGCACCGCCGAGACACCCGCCGACACTTCTACTCCTAAAGAAACCAGCAAATGCGTGATGGCATGAAATTATAATGGAGGTGAATTGGAGAGACAGGAAATTCGGGGGATGCAATTAACTTACCCAACATTCGCCTAGCGACCCGCTGAAAGAAACCCATGAGTCAGGTAGTTCAGCCAAGGGAATCGAACCCGGGGCCCCCGAATGCGGGCTACAAACGAAAGCTCCTGAGTCATCCCACTCGGTGTCGTAAGGGAACGAAAATGGCCTTTTTCCTTGATTTAAAAAGGGAGCAGTCCTGTTAGTATTTCAAAATTTACAAGCGTTTGTAATGAATTTCATCTGCATTTTAGAATAATTATATGCCATTCCTCAAAACCATTTATTTATGATCGTTGGCGTAATTGATCCATTTCACACGTAACAGCAATTACCTTGTGCTTAGAGTGTTCTTGCATATGTTCAAACAATCACTTATCATTGAAGGTTTAGTTAAATACTTCCATTGTCAAGAAGGTGGCCAAACAGGAAACACCCAGAAGTCTCTGTTTTCCAAATTTTGGTCCATATATCTTACAACTAGCTTAACTATAACGTGACCATGCACCTGCACGGTTCCCGAAACACCATCCACTTTGTTCTAATTGGCAGGCTAAATAACTATGTCAAGAAACACAGAAATTATTTTTTGATTTATCGTCAGGTTATATACAATTACTTGCCTTTCCTTTGTTATCATAAATAAAAGAATTCTGGAACTACTATACCCTTTTCGCGTAGAAGGTTTAGTTATTATATGCACCTAACTTGCACAGTGCTTGTGAACAATCGGTCAGATTAGAGTTCAGTAATAGCAATTAAATTATAATATAATTACAGCAAAGCGCCAACGGTCCACAAATACCTGAAGATTGCCTGTCGGTGGCTGCTGTGATCTATGTGTATAAGTGAGTCTGCGCAATGTGTGCACGTGGCTTGGACGACGGAATTCTAATGAATAGTGGTGAGCTTTATTCGCGTTTCTGTCTGCTGAGTTTGACATCTGCAATAATGGCTGCACAAATGACAAATATTAACTTGTTAAACACCGTGCAACATCAGCTGGTACACAGCACCTGTTATAATTTCAAGAACTGGAGATTTGGGGAACATCATGAGTGTTAAAATTTATAAAAAAATACATATAATTTGGCAATTCTTATAAACGTTGTAACAGAATTATCGGTCTCATTGTGTTACGGAAATTTTGAAACAAAACGATATCTGTCTCAACGATGATGTTGAACCACTTTGTGGCGGTGATCTTGCTTCAATCTCCTATCTCCGCATATGCGTGGGTGTGTAATAAAATTAAGGATAACACGTTTATAACATTTTAAGTATTCACTTAAATTGAGAAGTTGCCGACCAATGGAAATATAACACGTGATTCTATCATTGAGGCAACAAATGACGTCATTCAGCTACGTCTTGCACCATCGGCGACTAGTTCAGAAATAATAATAATAATAATAATAATAATAATAATAATAATAATAATAATAATAATAATAATAATAATAATAATAATAATAATAATAATAATAATAATAATAATAATAATAATAATAATAATAATAATAATAATAATAATAATAATAATAATAATAATAATAATAATAATAATAATAATAATAATAATAATAATAATAATAATAATAATAATAATAATAATAATAATAATAATAATAATAATAATAATAATAATAATAATAATAATAATAATAATAATAATAATAATAATAATAATAATAATAATAATAATAATAATAATAATAATAATAATAATAATAATAATAATAATAATAATAATAATAATAATAATAATAATAATAATAATAATAATAATAATAATAATAATAATAATAATAATAATAATAATAATAATAATAATAATAATAATAATAATAATAATAATAATAATAATAATAATAATAATAATAATAATAATAATAACAATAATAACAATAATAACAATAATAACAATAATAACAATAATAACAATAATAACAATAATAACAATAACAATAACAATAACAATAACAATAACAATAATCATAATCATAATCATAATCATAATCATAATCATAATCATAATCATAATCATAATCATAATCATAATGATAATGATAATGATAATGATAATGATAATGATAATGATAATGATAATGATAATGATAATGATAATGATAATGATAATGATAATGATAATGATAATGATAATGATAATGATAATGATAATGATAATGATAATGATAATGATAATGATAATGATAATGATAATGATAATGATAATGATAATGATAATGATAATAATAATAATAATAATAATAATAATAATAATAATAATAATAATAATAATAATAATAATAATAATAATAATAATAATAATAATAATAATAATAATAATAATAATAATAATAATAATAATAATAATAATAATAATAATAATAATAATAATAATAATAATAATAATAATAATAATAATAATAATAATAATAATAATAGTAGTAGTAGTAGTAGTAGTAGTAGTAGTAGTAGTAGTAACCCATGGCGCGACAGCCCTTAGAGGGCCAAAGCCTACCAACCCAAATGCCGGCCTCACGCCTACTTATGCACGGCAGAGGTGGACGATCATCCAACCGATACGGGGAGGAGATGTGGTCAGCATCTCGGCATCCCCCAGCCGGGATGTTGGTTTCCGTGACCAGGGCCGCTTACCTAGCGTAGGCTCCTCACTTTCCTCACGATGCTGAGTGGGCACCGCTCCTATACCCGGGACCTAAAATCCCCACCACATGGGTGAGATCGAACCCGGGCCGCTTTCCGTGGCGAGGGACCAAGGCTTGCTGCCTTAGCCGGCTACGCCACGGCGCAGGACCTAGTTCAGAAATGTGCAAGATTATGTCTAGAATGTCCTACTCAGCTACCATAACTCTCCTAATAACCTTCCCCTCTGCTAATGACTCTAAGGCCGCCATTGCTAGCTTCTAATACGATATTGACTCTTTATTTCTTTATTACTGAAAGTTTATGCTTTCCACCCTAAATTCTTCTAAGCCTTTATTTGCTTAGAAGAGCTTCCACCCTATATTTCTAAGCAATCCTCTCACATTTCCAAGAATTCCAAGCGAGCCTGCCATACCTAATCTGGCAATTTTGGATTGTAACTTTGCCCTCTCGAAGGCTAAACTACCTAACTTCTCCAAACTGGCTGACAACTAGCCCTCGCCAATGACCTCTTTCTCCGAGCCAAATTGAACTCATAATGTATTGCTAAATCTAAATCTCCGTAACATTTAAGGAATGTATAAAATATTCATATATCATTTTATTATGACTGTTAAATGTTTAACGACCCATAATTTCTCTATCAATGTTTAGTGGAATGCTGTCAATGTAATCCTTTGTTTCTAATCTTATGATTGTAAAAGGCAGAGAATATTGGGAGTGAACCTTGTTCACCGAGTTATCCTTTGTTCCCCAAGCCTCTCCTCGTATTCCTCTTTTATCTCTGGGGTAGGCAGTTCGAGGAAGTATTTTCAGCCCCCAGAAAAATATGTATATTAACTTTTAGCACAGCATGTGGTTCCCTTATTCGATTTCGCTATGCAGCTGCCAGCCGTTGAATATACATGAATGTGGTACCAAAAGCAAAGCACAAAACGTAAAAGTTCAGGGGAAAACTCTAAAGTTCCTCTATAACATTTCCATGATATGAAATAGCAGGAAATATGGTGCAAATACGTCCGTGAACATCACATTTCCATCATAGGGGTTTAACTTTCACCTCAAGGTAAAGCTCCCCCCCAACCCTCGAATGGGCACTTTAAGTCTCGGTATATTCTGCCATCAAGTAGTTGAAAAATGCATATACACGAAAAGGAACATAACTTTAAAAGCAAATGTGTTTAGGAACAGACAATGAATGCCACGTACAGACACAGGAATATTTCACATTATCACGAAACGTAATTTAAGGTGAAAACTGCTTAATTTGCTAATGAGGCCCTGATTTCAGGGGCCGATCTTGGCTATGGACAGACGCGTTTAAATGCGGCCTCCAATCCGTTTTCAGATGCCCCCAAACATTATATAACTTTATAAACTTAACCCCATTTGTTATCATTATTTTATATCAGCACATTGTACAACTGAATATTTACCGCTCTTTTCTTAAGCAACATACATTTTGTTCTTATTTGAGACCTGGTTGATTAAGTTTGATAGGATCATTATAGCTACTACAGTTAGAAACAGCGAAATAAACACTTTTTCCATTTTACCGAATAAACTAATAAATGGAAATTAACTGTTCTTGAACTAGAGCCTGTGTGAGATAAGATGTCACAGATTTCTAGAAAGAGAAAGCAGTACTCACCCTCTGACTTGCACGCAATGTTGTGACGCACATTTCAGGGCGAAGGTGGAAGAGGAAGTTGTGCAGGAAATTTACTGCACACCCGAGAAAGCAGTGGCGGAAGAAAACTGACAAGGAAAGGTTTTGACCGGAATAAACATCCCTTTTCGATTGTAGTGAATGGATTATAGCTCAGGTCATCCCTCTACTATTGCACTTTCATTCTGAGAGCTTAACCCAAACGGACTCTAGCCTTGTGTAGGACAAGTTTTGGAAGGTAGAGTCAGAGTGAAACATCCAATAGCATAGCCGGTTGTTCTTAACTAGTGAGCTACCATGTCAACATGCCAGCATGACATTAAATTCTCCAACTGACCCCTACTTTTCCCGGTGAACTACTTGTAGATCTTATATTTAATGAGATAAATATCTTATACTATGCTGCAAGTACTTCTTATGTTATACAATGCTCTGCAAAATCAAAAATATACAAGTCATTTAGTGAAACAGAACAATAGAATAAAAGAATTAATATTCTAACTTGGTTTAGAAACATCCTTAAAGTAGTTCAGTGCCCAAAACGGCAACTGGAAATCTCTATATTTAGCAGAAATCCTTTATATTAGAAAGCATATCACTTTCTTGGTTTTTCTTAGCAAACTTATTTACAATGTCTGCAAAGTGTGTTGCTGATATTGCGTGTGCGTGTTTCAATTGTAGTATTTTGCATATATTATTGAAATTCAAATCATTGCCGCACGTTAATGATTTATTTTCCCCATGGCTAAACTTTTATTTTTATTTTATTTCTCAGTCTCTATTTACTTTTCTTATTTTTATTTTTTGCAAATAAAATTCTATCGTCGCTCTAGAACTGACGCTCTTTGAAAATGCTCAGTTTGTAAATCAGAGCAGGATCCTAACGGCAATGTGTCTCTATGTGTACTGCAGTATGCGCCAAAATATATAGTACTGCAAATTATGTTACTCTTATTGTCATTACCTTACGTAACGAGAGAGCAAATGTTGAAAATGTGTTCAATTGCGCTGTAGACAGTGCTCATAACAATCACGCAGCTTTTCCAACATATTTCGAAAAGCAGGTTGCTGCAGAGTCACGAAGAACCATACGAGCTTCAGATGTAATGGAGACACAGCTTTGGGTGGATCTGGACAATTCAAAGCTTTCTCATTTAACATTCCCCACACGTAAACATCAGATGGTGTGAGATCGGGGGAATGTGGTTGGTAGGGGAACTCATCCCCACGGGAAATTACTCGTCCTGGAAAGGTTTCTTGTTGCATAGCCATAAACTGCCCAACCTGTATTCGGTGTAGTGAGTGAGTGTGTGGTGTTTTAGGGGCCGTCGACAACAAGGTCATTTGGGCCTGTATTCGGTATAGAAATCTACCTATGACATAGGTGTATTCGGTATAGAAATCTACCTATGTCTTTAAACAATGGTCGAAGTGACGTATTGCTGATGTTACTTTCAGGGATGTTCGTCGAAGACTTCGCTTTGGAGACTGCAACACCTGACTGAGAACACGTCCATGATTTTTATTTGTGGACGCCTACTAGACCTTCCCTTGAGTTGACACAATACACTACCCGTAATACGAAATTTTTAACAAATATCATAACTGTGTTGCCAGGTGCTGGCTTATTGAAGTGCTTACGATATTGTTCCACTACTAACTTTAAACTCGGCCCGCCTTGATAACCATTTCCGTACGAGCGAAAGTAATACTCCACTATAAACACTTTTTGCTCCGTCGCGAGACCTATTGTCACTTCCAGTCACAGAGTACGTTTTATACGCAACTATACATTATGTCGATGTATCAACACACAGACGCTCAGGCTGGCATGAGCACTGCCGAAAATAAGTACTGTAAAGTTTGGTGTATACCGTATTTCTTCAGTTCTCAACGGGATGGCTCAGGTGATAACGTCTATGGCCACATACGGAAGATCACGAATTTGATCATCCTAATGTTAAGAGGTTTTCCCTGGTCACTAGGGAATGCTGGGAAGCAGATTTACCTTATATCCCCTGTTTCTGTTCCATCCATGTCATTAAATTTAAATCCTTCCAGTCGGCCTTTCCAGGGAGCATGAGTCAGCGAAGTCTACATTGGTGCTGCTCTGGAATGTTTAGTAGTTTGACGAGCGGTTTAGATTTAACTAGAATTTATTGTATATTATTTTATTACTCTGCTGCTTCTTGTTTTAGGGAACATGTTTCATTGGACTGGTTTGAAACTCAATCATTTTTGGCTACTCGTGGATACCATGGCTTATATTGGTGCAGAAGAGCTTCGGTACTATATTGCGTAGTGCTTTGTGTTTAAAAATGACTTTTTGAAACAAAAAAGACCTTGTTACAGTAGAATTATGTCGTTTATCGTATTATATTTGATAATAGTATGTTTTTGTAGACTTGTTGTCCGAAACCAATTTTCTTTACTTTTATACCAAACTTTGAGGTGAAGCCATAAAATGCAAGTTAAATATAATAAAATGAAAGCATTTGAGAAGAATTAATATAATTGATCAAAAGTATTTAACAAAATAAATAGTTTTAAAAGTGTTCTAAAACAGTGAAAATAGGGTCATTATCATTCCGTAATATAATTAACCTTAAGATAAAAGGCTCATTAGCAACTGCGAGGACAGAACCAGTTTTTAGACTATACCCTTGAATAAATAAGAAGTAAAGGAATAAAAGGACGACAACGATGATGATGACGATGCTGATGGTGATTAGCAAAAGATATACGATTACCCCAAAGTGTCATTGAGAGAGGAAGTTTGATCACTACATGCCGAAATGAAAAATAAAAGGCTTTTTCCTGGTGAAATACTTCTTAAGAAATTCTATACTGCTTCAGAATCATATTTCCTTTTGTTTATCTGGATTGTAATAGCACCATCAGTACTAAATGCAGATTTCGTATTCTCTTGGAATATGAAGATTGGCCAGGATTGTCATAGTGCGATGAAGAGTTAAACTTTTTGAAAAGATTGAATCATAATGAGTAGGCACGACTCGAGGCTGTAGTGAAGGCAGCGTCTCTAGGAAAAAGCTACTCTGAATAAAAACGAACGGGTAGATGTGACTCGCAAGCTGCATTGAAGGAAACAAGTCTAAGAGAAGGATGCTCTGAATACCAATTTGACTTATGATTTCCTTTGGAGCGTCATACATTGAGTACCTGTTCAGGTGCGAAAACGCATTTTGCTGTGAAATTCATGGATATCAGTTCATTTTCCTTATAAAAACAACTGTTTTTAAATACTTCAGAACACTTTTTTCCCTTAAATATCACAGACAAAAGCCGAATGTCCATTAGACTCCCAGTTGAACATACTGTATATTTTTGCTACAGAAATCCACAGAAGGATACCAGTTCATAGCAGATATTAAGGGTTTCTTCCTCTTAGGACGATCTTATGTTATTTTGGATTTGAACTAGTTCAACTTCTTTTCTGTGTTTTCCACGTTGACCAAATTGAACCAAATACCGCAAGATGTTTTGAGTTCCAATTCCTAAAGATAAAACATCTTAACTATAGTAGTTCGTGTAGGGTCTGTCTAAGCATCACTGTCACCCCTGCGGAAATTAGGATTGCCAGATGCTCCGTTGATCCCGGAATCCTCCGTTTTCTCTCCCAAATTTTGTTGTTCCGTTTATTGTTTACCCAGAGTACGCATTTCTCCGTTTTTATTTGCCTACTGCGAATTATTGAATTATATATAATGACTTCTCATAAAATTTATGTAATCTTTGTAAAATGGCACAGCAAAGAAGCACGTTTCTGCCAGCGATAATAAGCAAATTTAATGTCTCTCTCATTTTGTCTTTCGGTTGCTTTGAGTTTCTTTCCGTTCCACTTCCGTTACCGCTCTACTCTATGTTGTAAATATATTTTAAGCGTGGTTGTTGGGAGCTAAGCCTATACTGTTGGTGATCATGTACAACGATTGTTGGAAAATGTTTGAGAGTGAAGATGACCCATCAAAAACTCCTCCATGGAAGAAATTGAAGGCAAAACATCAACAAATATACCTCACGAAATGGGAAGATATACTTTCGATGGTAAAGCCGGCATCCGACGAGAATCGGGTATCTTTTAGCCCGTGCAGTTTCACATGGTGGAAAAAGTGATTTTAGGCAACATGAACGTTATAAGGGATATCTAAACAACAAAACTGTAATGCTAGGTTTGGAAATAAACTTTCGAATTATTTAAGTTGAACAATATACAAGAATATGACAATATCACAGCGTGTGAACCTGGTTTAGTGTATCATGCAGTGAAACACAATAAGGCAGAGCTCCAGGTGACAGTGAACTAAGAGAATAAGTCCTGTTCAGCATTTTATAATGTTGCAAAGTGTGATGTGGAGTTATTAAAAATGCCAACAATTCAGTGGAGTACATTTAAATGTAGCATGTCATTGAAGAGCACTTGGAGGGCTATTAATGTGCATAATTTAATGTTTATGTATCAGCATAATATGTGTTTAACAATTTATCTTTCTTAGTTTAAAGAAATGTTAAGAAATGAGTCACTCCGTTTCTTTTCCTCTTGGAAATCTGGCAACCCTAACAGAAATCCACGCGCACATAACGTTGCTGTAGTGAACATGGTAAAATGGAAGGAGAGCTGTGATACATTTCTGAAACCTTCTTCAACTACTATAACATCATGTTGCATCTTTCCTAGATATTGTTATTATTATATTTATTTTACTGTGATAAGAAAACGAATCCAAAAATATAAGTACTCAAGAGGATAATATCCTATGTTATAGCAGGCTAAGAACACATTTAACTCTTAAAGAAAATATGAATAGCTATTAGCCCTGTCATTATACCATAGTTACTGCGCACGTTTATAAAAAAACTGAAGATGCTGTAATATTCCATAACATAAGAAATCATGCATTCAAAATTCCAATTATGGACAAAATATTCTCAATAAAAGATGCTAAACCATCACATAAAATTGTGAGGAAGTTTCTCGTAATATTTGTGTAAATAAAGCTGGTGTAGTAGCCGTGATAATGACCTAACTTTTCAAAATTTATAATTAATATTGAAATTTACAATATAATCCTGTTGTAACGCTCACTTTTACGTGAACAGAAGGCCTTACATGCATCCCCACCGATAAACGAGACTGAAATTTCAAGTGAAGAATAAAATAATCAACAACAAACCTACAGGAATATTCTACGGAATTAAATTCCTGGAATCACTGATGGTTAAATAATTTAAGATCTTTCCTTTGTGCAACCTACTCATTGTAGATTTAATTTTATTTATGTCAAGACACAATAACGAATTGCATTTAAATTTAATTTAATATCACGTATGACTGCTACACTTGGACTCAATTCAAAAGTTGCTTTATGCCGCGATGGAAGACCAATCACTAGATAAGCCATTAGTCATTTTTCCAAGGTACAAAAATTATTCAATGTTATGCAATTATTTATAATATGGTATTCATAAATATAATATGAAGAAAAATAGTACAATAAATTATATTTAATCAGTTAAGATATGAAAATAATTTTCAAGTTGCTAAAATAACATAACTATTTTACATTAAATCTGATTTCGTTTTCCTTCATCGAACGAGTAAAATCGATTCCAAATATAATATTAATAAACTTCATAAAGCAATAACTTATGTAAAGCAGAATAATATTTAACGTTTTTAATTTATGATTATAAGATTTTACTTAAGTAGGTATTTGCTTACTAACAAATCAGGAAATATATGGATTATATGGAACATAAAATATTTCTCAAAATTTTTAAACCATAAAAGTTAAATTACATAAAAATCGGCATTCGTAGTAAGCGAGAAATTTGTAGATTTGTATTAAATTTTACTCATACTAATGACACAAGGACAATTTAGCACAATCCAACTATACCAATATGACATTTTTATGTATATTTTATGTAATTTCATATATATATATATCAATATGCATTTTAAAATCATTTGGAACATTTATTTATCAGTTAGCTATCTTACTGCGATATTTTATACCAACTCTAGTAGCTTAATTCAACTTTATGAATAAATCAAATCTAAGGAAAGTTTTTCACTGAAGTACTATTTGTGGTCAAATAATACCTTGAAATGATTTGTATTGTAGTTTATATTCAGTTAATATTAATATCACCTAAACCATTACTAATGCTATGCACAAAGTCGTACACATAAAACGTTTTCAAGTATTCCATTTTCACTTACAGTGTCATTTACCAAAATTCCATATGAAAATGGTAAATACAGAGATTACAAAATGAGTGCCTTTTACAGTCCTAAGAAAAAAAATTATGTGACTGTGTGTATGGGGATGGTTGAGATGCGTAACTTAACACCAAAAGTCTTGATGTTAAATTGGAAATAGCGGGAAATAATGGAAATAACGGAAATAACGGGAACGCAATCACCAGGCATGGAAATATTTGTGTTGCTTTTAAAATATATTTGACGATTCAGATAGATTGTTAGGATAGCAAATAATTTTATGTTCTGTAATTTCTTTTCAGCGATGCCTTTATTACAATGGAAATATTAAATATTTACAGAGGTGACACAGAATCTTTGAGAGAGAGAAATAGAGAGAGAGAGAGAGAGAGAGAGAGAGAGAGAGAGAGAGAGAGAGAGAGAGAGAGAGAGAGAGAGAGAGATGTATCTACAGAATGCCCCACGAAAATGAAGGAAATTTCTATTCTGTAATATGATTTGGACACGCATATTTTCATTTATATTTTATTGACACTGTCACTTGAATGTTGATAATCAATGCAAGTGCTAAAATGATTCCCTTGGCTTACTCACAGCGGCGTAGACGTTGTAACCAATTTCGGTTGGCGTTCTGGACAGTTTGAAGTGTAACGTCGTTCCAGGCGTCTGTCAGTACAGCTTTCAGATCATTAGTGTTTGCGATGACTCTCCTGTCTTCTTGAACCTTCTGTAGCAATACACCGCAAATGCAATAATCCATCAAATCGAGATCTGGACATTTAGATGGCCAGCTGTTAGTTTCGATGAGGTCAGGAGTATCAATTCTTATCCATGTCACAGTATCCATTGCTATATGGGCCTTCGCATCGTCTTCTTGCCATATCCATTCTTGATCACCCATAACTGTGTTGTCTTGTAATATATGCAGTGGAACAGTACAATACTATACAACTGCACATCACATACATTATTGCACATACAATCGCTCTTATTGTAGAAAATCCAAGTTTCCTGCATTTTTGTGGGGCACCCTGTATATGGATAAATCACTGATTCCAAGCTAATATAAGAGTACTAACAAATACATTAAAGACAATTATGATGCTGCATTTTGACTTCGAATTATTTTCCTTGCATTTCTTCCAAATAATTTCGTTTTATCCGTACGAAAGAATCAGAGAAGCTAAGCTAGCATAGGTCAGAGAGAGATCTCCGAAAGCCAATACACCCACTGCCGAGTCAATTTTTACTAGCTTAATTTGTGATAGTGATGGTTTAGGGAAGTAGTCATGTGATGCTAAACATGATAATACTAGCTCAATATAACTGTGAAACAGTGTAATATCAGAAGCTGTAAACTGGTCACGCCTTCCTGTCAGTAGCACAGCTGTCAGAATGCTAAGTTATAGCCTAGTGTGATGTCGCTCTAAGGACAGGTCCAACATCACATTCTATCCGATTGCTGACAATGTATACAGAACTGTCACATGAAACTGGCTACACATATCTGTACACTGCAGCTTTGTATTATAGCTGCCATAAAAATTATATACCACGTCATAGTTGTAAATAACTGTTAAAATAATGGAAGATGAATTAGTAACAAATATTTTCACACCCTAAATATTTAAAGATGCTGTAACACGGTCACATTTCAATTTGCTGTGCTTTTGACTTTGTACCTTGTAACATATTAGCAAGTGTAGTGGGCCAGGTTTATCCTTGGGTCAGGAAGTTTAGGAAGTAAGTATAGGATATGTTCCTGAACAGGTCCTGGAAAGGATGGTGTATGTCTCAGGATGTATTGGTGGGTGAATCAAATGCTTTTTTCCTCCTTAGGCGGTTTATTTTGAAACGGAGTAGATAATTTCTTATTCACTACATCGTACTTCCACACAAGAGATAAATCGCGTTACCTACTTTATAAAACCTTCTACACGTGATACATTAGCTCAGTCGTTAGCACTTCCATTCCCTATCTTTGTATTTGATCTATTCACCTAGTTATTTCCTACGCATTCAAAATGTGATGATGTGCAACAGATTATAAATTGGAAGTCCCACTCAACTTTGTGTTGTGTTGTAATTTAGTGTACGCACAAACTAAACCCCTTCCAGCACAACTATACAATTAGAAGCAGGGCTTTTTTTTAAAAAAAAACTTTTACAAACTTAATTAAAATTAAACATTGTAATTACCGCCCATACTGAGTGCAAGAGTTTGCATTCTGCTATCATCACTGATGCAGAAGAAATTGTTTAATATTCTGCGTTTAGTGCTGTCATCTTCCGTTCGTCAACCTAAAACTCCCATACAGCCACCTATCGCACCATCTCCATTCCTTAAAATTAAGAGGATTAGAGACTGCATGAGCAAACGGCAATGGAAGGGTGAAACAAGCAGGCTGCGGTAAGACGCAGTCTCCTTCTGTGCGTCTGCTTGATTATAGTGCAACACTGTTATTTTCCGAGAGTAGAATCTGGTGGTTTTTAGACTTTTAGATTTGTTTATGATCAAATAAGCGAGTTCCAGTGAACCCTTTTTCAGAAAAAAGGCACTGCTTACAAGTAATGTTCTTTCCTATGACTTCCATTTCGTTCCCGACCCAGGCAATATTTTATTATATGCCCATTTTCTATTTAAAACCCTGACTCCTTTCTAGGCACATGATTTATTAGTTATTTTATTGGTTTTACATATATCTCTTTCTATGAGATTCATTGGATCTCGCAATAAATTGAAGTTCCACTTGCCTAATATTATTCATTAAAGTGCTCTTTGTACCTTGGACTTAAGAGATTCAAATGATCATGGAATGCATTTCTATTGAATCGCAAGTTTTAAGGCTTCTCCCTCATTTACACAAGCTTTTTTGTTCAAGATTACACTTGCTGGGACCCGACTTAACTATTGGATTACGTTTCTTGTTCATTTCTTACCGTTTCCTTGCCTAGATATCTATGATTCAACATTTCTCTTTCTAACCGCTCGATTTTATTTCAATCTTAATAATTCGTATTTCGTTTTCATGTATTACATTTGTCACCTTTACTCCTCTATCCTACATTTTTACTTGTACAGGCTGATAATACTACTCCAATATAAGAAATAGCCAAAAATTGAGTCATGCATCTGTAAGTCAATGCAGGTGGTAATCTTCTTCAGGGACAATTATGGAATGTTGCAGAATTGATGATGAGAATGGTAGGGACACTTCTAGGTCATGGTAGTTAGGGGTAAAAAAAGCAGCATTTTTGAAATGTAGCTTTTCGAACCTGTAGTTCCTCATGCAGCCATCGATTCTGCAGTCTCAACTACCTATATTTACACTGCCACCATGTTTTAAGACTGTGTTATGTAGAGTCTCATTCAGAGTTTTATTCAGATCACATTATTACTGTTAGGTTAAGTGCAAAACCACCATTGACGACGTTCCCCTTTAGTTTCGTATACCTACTTCCATATATTTAAGTAAGGCCATAAAACTGTGTTTTTGCATTCCAGAATTGGGAAAGTGGTTACTATGTGTGTGTGTGTGTGTGTGTGTGTGTGTGTGTGTGTGTGTGTGTGTGTGTGTGTGTGTGTGTTCATTTGTTCTTTTTTCATTCAAATGCATTATTGCTTCAAGAAAATAACCTACAGTACCCGTGATTATTTTACTCAAGCAAAACTTGGGCGTTGCTACGGCCCGACAGCTTATTATTGTCACCCAATTAGCGGTAGGCATGAGGCCCACAGCTGTGAGGAAACCAGCCACGCCTCCCATTAGTCTCTGTCACTAACTGAGGGGTGGTTAGGGAAAAGTCGCTTGTCCCTAGGCGCTTCTCTCCCCTTCTTCTGCCCTCCGGAACTTTCGTGGGGGAAACCAGAGACTTCTAGAAGAACGGTGACATTCCTATAAAAAGGGTTTCAGAGAGACAGGCAGTCAGTGTTAGTCAGTGACGTGCGTGGAAAGGAGCGCCGTGTTAACGAACGAGACTGTGTACGTGCATCGGAGTTTACGTAGTCGCGAGTACAAGTGAAATTGTAGCGGACGAACTGGTGAATTGTAATTGTGTGCAGCACGTAATACTGTGTAATTGGCAAGTGTTAAACTGTAAGTCGGTGGAAATAAAGAACATTTTTGAGTGGTGAAATTGGACTTTTCATTTCACGAACCCACAAAGTCACATTATGTTATAGAGCAATGTGAACCTAATGGATTGATAATTACTACATGGACACGACCGTGCAGGAATTGCATAGTAGTGTGGTCTCAGATCGACAGTCAATAAAGAGGACGTTTGCTAGTGATGGGTTTTAGGACACTAGTCATGACAAGTGAAATGATGTCATTCACCCATTCAGGAATATGACATTCCTAAAAGGGATAGTTTTCTGCTTTTTAAGTATTTTCTCCTTTAAAATATAACCAGATCGGAAAAAACCAATGTAATGAACTTTTTACAGGCTCTTAAAATATTGTTTTAGACCTTTCTTAATTGAGTTTGCTTAAGATAAAAACTTGTTGTGCATTTTTCGACATGCTCATTCTGATATAGAGAGTAATTCGACTTTAACTATTTAATATTCATTTAGGGCACATTGGATTTTAAATCTTTAATTGCTGAAGTTCTTCAAATTTAAGGCTAATAAGTTAAGAGCTATGATCCACAGATATTTTGAATAGTGAAAATAGCTTTAACAACTTAAAAGGTTATGTAGTAGTGAAGTTCCAGAGCCTACGGATATCATTAAAAGCAGAATGATACACAGCCGAATGCATACTAATGTGTCTCTTGAGTTGTAATAAACAGTTATATATAATTTGAGCTAATTGAAGGAAATTTATCATTTCTTCACACTAGCCGTATATAGGATAAGGTCTTTAAATAGAGTCAACATGAATAATTGAATGCCATGGCTGGGATTCGAACCTCGGATCTCCTGGTTTTCGTCCAGTCGCTCTAACCCATTGAACTACCATGGCCAACTTTCCGTCACGAGATTACGAAAATATACGAGTCAAATGGAGAATTTAATGTCAGGACGGCAAGTTGGCCATAGTAGCCCAATGGGTAAGAGCGACTAGACGGAAACCAGAAGATCCGTGGTTCAAATGTCGGCTATGACATTGTATTTTTCATGTTGACTCTATCTATCAGTTATATATAATTTAATTGCGAGTTTTATAATAAAAGTAAAAACAAAAGTAATGTATCGAATATTTTCACTTTCATTAACAAATTTCAGGAACTATTGTTTTAAATTTTGTATTTAAACCTTATTTAATTTATTTGTAGTCACAATAACAGCAAGGTCATATCACAGCTACGTGATACAAGTTATACAGTATATACATAATACATACAATTATGAAATGCAGTAACAGTACATAGAACACTGAAGTTAGACACAGAAGACACAATATTATGTTACAATTCCAAAACAAACTTTAACGAAATGCAGAGGAACAGTTACAATACAAAACAGTGCCAATGAAACTATATATACATACATATGACAGTATAAAAATTAAAAATTAAAATTGTAAATTATTATGTGTTTATATGCTAATAGTATGTACACTAGAGTTTCATATACAATTTCTATTAGGAAATAGCAGCTTGAAATTTGATGGTTTGTTGAGTATAGAAGAGAAGTCTCCAGCAATCTAATGAATCCGTCGTTGTTTAGCTTACTGTTTGCATTCCGTGATAAGATGTTTAGCGGTGAGCTGTGTGCTGCAGACTTCACAGTAAGGTGCATTGGTTTTGGTTCGCTTCCATTGCATTTTGAGTTGCCTGCTGAGGTGGTTTATGGCATCTTTGTATGGTATCTAGTGTTGTACTTACATTTCTGTAAGCTGACTAGCTTCTTTGGCGGCTTTGTCTGCGTCTGCATTGCTCTTGATTCCATAGTGCGAAGTAACCCATATAAAGATGATCTGTTTGTTTTTATTGAAGGCCGATAGATACAGGCTACGTATATCCAGGAGTAAATGCAGATCTGTTTAACGATCTCTAGTACTTTGAAGGGAGCTTATTGCTTATTGCACAATCAGTAGTACTATTTTTCTTACTTTCCATAGCAGTAACGAGTTTTTCCTCTAACCTGGAACTCCTATTTTTAATGCTGCGGTATATGCTATAAAACGGATATAGCTTCCTTGTGGTGAGAACTAGACCCTCAAGGCTATTTGTGTAGTCGTGAAAAATGGGTATCATATCAGACTTTCCTACGGTGTTTTCAAATAAGCTTACTAGCTGTGTGAAACTGAGGGCAAAATCAGTAGGCTTTTTTCCATCAGTTGTTTCAAAGGTGACATTAGCTTACTAATAGAGATATTTCTGTCTTTGGTTTTTTGGATGAATGTTTACGACTGAAGGGGGCCCTTCCCTTGTTTCACAGTTATTTTCTGATTTTGGGTCTGGTTGTTCAGACGAGAAATCGGAGAGAGAATCTCTTTCCTCGTGTTGATTATTTGTACTGCTACTTGCGACTGAGAGCGGTCGCTTAACCCTAACTGGAGGTTGTTCTGCTACTGCAGTAGATGTAGTGGGTGTGTTCATAGGAGCCCTTATGTCTTCCCCACTGTTGGCCTGAGGTATCTGTGCTTGGTGTTGGTAGTGTGTTTACGTAGCTCCAGATATTTCTACAGAAATATCTGGAGAATTGCTTAAGTTAGCTGTATTTGTTGGTGTTTTGCACTCTTTAGCCAAGTGACCCTGTTTTTTGCATATGATGCACGGTGGGCAGTCAGATGGTATATAAATCCAATAATTGGTGCCTTCATATGGGATCTGCATATTCTCTGGGAGTATATTTAGATCGTTTGTTGACACATATAGCTGTCGTCTGAAAAACCTGGTTCAGAAATCCCACCACGTATATGTGTTATGGATGGCATGACTTTAACAGCCATCTGTGATAGCGCATCTACAAGTATTTGATTAGGTATAACTGGACAAACGTTGTAAAGAATTATGCGCTTATTTACAGTGATGAGTGGTCGCAAATCAAGAGTGAAATCCTTAATTTTGATTTTTATGTGCCTGTTAGCTCCTCGGCTGCCTTTCTGCATAATTAAGAATATGCAGATTCTATTATTGGAAATGCGTAATGCAAACTGTAGGTTAGCTGGTAATGTAAGTTTGCCAACAACAATCCTCTTTGAGGATTAACCCTTCATGCGCATCTATTACAATGGCCTGTTCTTTACTGGCAGCGGACTGAGCAAAAGTAGCATAACTTGGTTGTACAATGTTATTAACATTAGCAAAATTCTTTGTGTTACCTGTTTTAGGAGCACATCTGTAGTCAGCAGCCTCCAACTTGTTTAAAGCGATGTGCCCTGAAGCGGAGTTAAGGAGCCTTTACCAGGGCTCCTGTAGCTCCTTATTGCTTGATAACAATCACTCCAATCTAGAAAAACACATATTTTATTTTGGTGTTATTATAAAAGTAGAGATTCTTTTAGAATTCGGAGAAACAAATTATAGTTAAGTAGCTATAACATGCAGTCAACAAAACTTGTCATGGCCTCCTTGAATCCAATTTAAAATATTATTTTAATTATTAAATACAAAATTTACCATATCATGTACATACGTCACCTAAATTTTCAACCTTCATTTTCATACTTACGTAAATTTTATGTATAGAAAATGCTTGGATTGTATGTATTATACAATCAATAGTTGGTTTTATTTGGCTAAGGAGTATTGTATACCCACCTGAAAGCAATGCTTTCTTTTTGGTAAAATTTACCTTTATTGAGTATCCCAATGTCACTACCGGACTCCAACCATGGATCTCGGTTGTCCTTTCCGATACTTCTGAGTAGACATGGGAAGATGCCTGTAAAAACATTAAGCTCTCTCTTTTGATTCAAGTATCACACAAAGCCTTTCTCGAATTGAGGATATCATACCCAAATTAAGTTATATATGATAAATAAAATGTTAGTCTTAAATATTGTCACCCGAACGTCGGAACTCCCGATAGAACCGGCCGGCAGCAGGGTAGCAGGAGCAGACGGGAATCATGCGCCCACGTCTAACCATCTGTCTTGTAGCGGTGACGAGGGGGATGGCTGGAAAAACATCGTTAGCCATCTCTTTCCCCCTCCTTGACGTCTACAACCTGCAGGATGATTCACCGAATCGCGAGACTTCGAGAAACAGTGATATTACTATAAAAGGGACTGCAGTTGGCGAGTGCGTTCAGTTCTTTGCGAGCAGCCGTGAGGAGCGCCCAGTGAGGTAACGGACCGGTGACAGACGAACTGGTGAATTGTAATTGTGTGCATTATGTAATTCTGTGTAATCGGCAAATGTTCCGACTGTAATTCGGTGGAAATAAAGAACATTTTTGCTGTGCAATTGGACTTTTAAATTCACGAGCCCACAACGTCAAAATATTTCGGAGTAGTGTGGGAGGTCCTCTTTATTCTGAATGAACGTTTTATAAGCTATAAACAGTTCGTACTCTAACATTAAAGTGAAAGTAATAAAAAAAGGCAGTTGATTTCTACACCTCTAAAATACAAAATCACAGCTAAAACAAATTTAGTATGTGAATGCCTTTTAAATGTGTGGGGCAACTATAAGTAACAAAATACATATACCAATCCTGAGAATAATTTTGAGGTTTTCGAGAAACCGTACCCACCGAGGAAACAATTATTGCGATGTTTGAACAAAAATACAGGGCTAATCAAAAACAAAGAACAGTTTTCAAACATTTATTCCTTCCAAAGTACAAAAGATAGAAACACAATTCCAACGATCACGCAGAGGGGAAATCTTACAATTAAAATAGCATGGGGTTTGAAGTTCCAATCACGGCCGTATTGGCGCTGTTGTTTGTTGTATTGTCTGTAGTGAAATGGCGGCGACACCACAAGAGAAATAATTTTGTGTGCTGCAGTTAGCAGAGTTCATTGATGTAGCTCAACGAGCATTTCGCCGTCAGTGTAATAAACAACTGCCGCGCCATAAGCAAATTTACGAGTGGCATCGAAAATTCGTAGAAGATGGTTGCATTTGCGAAAGGAAAAGCACAGGACGTCCTCGCACATCGAACGAGAATGTAGAGTGTATTCAAACACTCAATACGCCCAAAGAAGTCCATATCACAAGCAAGTATGGAACTTAACATTACTCAACCAAACGTAAGGGGAGTTCTAAAACATCGTCTACACCTGAAGCCATACAAACTGCTGTTATTGCAAACATTGCATTCTGAACTGCCAACCTGAAGACCACAACAAAAGGTACGAATTGTGCATTGGCATGTCAGATGATATGGAAGAAGATAAGTTTTCTCAAAGATTAATTTTTCCGATGAATGTACTTTTCAATTTTCTGGCATGGTTAATCGTCATAACGTTCGAATTTAGGCAAGTGAAAATCCTAGCGCAGTTATTTGACATGAAAGACATCCGCCAAAGGTGAAAGAATTCTATAACCAAGGGTTATGGACCTATCTTCTTATTGCAGAAAATTGTGACAGGACTAAGCTATCTAGACATGCTTGAAAACTGGTTATTTCTCCAAATTGAAGAAGATTCAGATGACTTCTTCTTTATGCAAGATGGTGTTCCACCTCATTTGTCTTACCACGTCCAACATTACCTAAATAACACATGTCCAGGACGTTGGATTGGAAGAGGAGGAGCAGAAGTTCAACTTTATCGCCAGTGGCCTCGCAGATCTCGAGATCTCACTCCGTGTGATTTTGATCTACGGGGTTACGTAAAAGATCGTGCTTTTATCCCTCCTATACCTGACACTCTTGAAGATATACGACATCGTATTGTTGAAGCTGTGAATTCGATAACTGGACACCAGCTGATTTGTGTGTGTAGCAAAAAGTGAGCCACCGTTTTGACATTTTTCGTGTAATAAACCGTGTTCATATTGAATGCTGTCCATGAACGTTGGAATAATGCTTTTATCCTTTGTAGCTTGGAAGAAATAAACGTTTGAAATATTCTCTTTCTTTTTTTAATAGCCCTGTATTAAACTACTGTCCGGCCGTTGTATCTCCGGCTCTGACGTTTTGTGACTGCAAGAGGTGGAGGGGGAAGGTTAATAGTACCAACATACAGTAATGAGCAATTGAAAACATATCGTCAAAATTATCTTTAAAATGAAAATGTAGGACCATATTAGCTTTAAAACAATAAAATCCAACTTGAAATTTTATTATCATGCAATATATTCATTACAACAAAACTCTATTAGAATATTTCGTTCACACCTATCACGCACACTAACTGCATCTGTTGGTGGTACTGGGAGCTTCTACATCCGGTGCTGTGGTCAGGAGTTTAAAACTGTCTGCTAGCGCCAATCAGCATTGTCGCTGCTAGGCGTGGCTTCCGAACCCAACACCGTGTTGCCAGGTTAACTTTGTTTGAGCCACGTGGCTTTAGCTACTTGCGCTGGTAAACTTTCTTTGGTATATTTTTCGTGCGAGAATTCCGATTTTTAGTGTTCGTAAGTCCTATTATTATCGCTGTTATAATAATATGGCTACTGGTTCGTGAAATACGCAAATACGTGAAATATTTCAAATACGCATGTTGCTCTGCTTGAAATTTCCGCTAAAGAACTGGCAACAACCCGCTTCCCCCTCTCGCGAAATGTCAGAGCCGCAGATAGAGCGGCCGAACATTAAGTGCTTTGATGTCACACACAGGTACACTAGAAGATGTGTACAGACTGGGTGAAATTTAGAAATTAGATATAGGGTGTAAGAAGATATATAACTTGAACACTAAGCTTCAGCGCCAATAAGGCTGTGGAATGATAATACACTTCTAACGCATTAATTAGCCTTCCCTTCGGTTGCTCGTCTATCAAAATGAAGGATATATACATTGTCCAGATTCTTAACATATCTTACTTCTATTGTTTTGTATTGGAAATAAGTTTGTTAAGAAATTGTTAAGAAATTGGCCTATAGTAAAAAATTGAAAGAATTAGCTATGGTCTAACTAATACATACATACCATCGAAGGGATACTCAAGAAGTCAAGATTGTAGCTGTATGGGATTAATATGCCATACTTATCAAACACATTCAGTAAACATTGTAATTTTGCAGGCAGTGCCATCTCGCCGAATACACTACTTTCAAAAGATTGACACTCCTTATCCGTTTTCGAAATTGACCATTTTTCAGTATTAGCGTCGTCAGTCACTTTATGTCAAATACATGTTTGCCGGAGTGAACCGTTTATGAAGTATTCATCCTTGGTTTCTTTCCCCCTTCTTTTTTTGTTTTCAAACAAGTATATTTTCCCAAATAAGAAATCATTATTAATTTAATTCCCATAGTGTTGCAAGGGATAATAGCACCTCAAAGCAGTAACAAAGCCGCATGCTCTTTAAATATCTTACTATCGCTTTAATAGTTATATCGCACAGCAAAATGTGTAAATATAATAGTTTATTTGGATTAATAACAAGTAGCTAGGGTAAGAGTAGTTCTTAGATTTGTGAATAGAGGAGCCCATACGTACATAAAGTATTATACCTTAGCTACCTGGTTCTTGTCACGCTATTAACCTTCAGATAACACAGTTTGGAGCTTACAACAGTGAAATTTTATATTCATTCTTTATAAATATGTAGTTTGTAAAATAGAAATTATTGATCATAATAAATCCATATTATTCTCAAACGGAATACAGATGGAAGCATTATTCAGATGCCAAAATTTAACTGACTGCTGTTCTGTCATTTACTTTCCCAAGATATGCAGACCTAACCTGTGACGATTACAAGTCTTTCTCTACCAATTTACACGTTCACTTAATCTGTTATAGAACACTGTTCATGTGCATCTGCCCACTATTGGAAGTTTATTATTATTATTATTATTATTATTATTATTATTATTATTATTATTATTATTATTATTATTATTATTATTATTATTATTATTATTATTATTATTATTATTATTATTATTATTATTATTATTATTATTATTATTATTATTATTATTATTATTATTATTATTATTATTATTATTATTATTATTATTATTATTATTATTATTATTATTATTATTATTATTATTATTATTATTATTATTATTATTATTATTATTATTATTATTATTATTATTATTATTATTATTATTATTATTATTATTATTATTATTATTATTATTATTATTATTATTATTATTATTATTATTATTATTATTATTATTATTATTATTATTATTATTATTATTATTATTATTATTACCACCATTATCATCATTACCATTATCATCATTACCATTATCATCATTACCATTATCATCATTACCATTATCATCATCACCATTATCATCATCACCATTATCATCATCATTAGCATCATCATTAGCATCATCATCATTAGCATCATCATCATTAGCATCATCATCATTAGCATCATCATCATTAGCATCATCATCATTAGCATCATCATCATTAGCATCATCATCATTAGCATCATCATCATTAGCATCATCATCATTACCATCATAATCATACTTTAAGTTTATAAACGGAAATTACTGAGAAGGAAGTTTTTCGTGAATGGCAAATATATTATCTCTGTCATCTCAGAGTGTCCCGTTTAATACTTTCCGAACGGAATATTTTCATTAGGTTCATGAGTGCAATTATCATTCAAAAGAATCGTAGTACAGGATGTGAATCAGTGAAACTGTTTTCGTGTATGCAGTATGTGTTTTCATCCATTCCAATAAATTATGTTTCGGGCAGTACAGAGGAGGTAATTATATATAGCTTTAACTTTAATTTATTACTGCTAATTTGGACCGCTCTGTTGTTATACACATATAATTTGTGATTTCATTGCAGGTTGTAATCCAGGAATAAAAACATTAACCAATGCCGCCTCAGATAGGTAATTAAAACACTTATAATTGGAATTGGGTCTATTTTAATGAACACTCACAATATGTCACTTCCTGATGCATAAATTATTATCAATGAAACCAAAAGAATGGTTTTATTACTGGGGCCATTTTACAGAATTATATAATGATTTATTAGCCTACAGAAGCACAATGTAAAGAGTAAAATGTGCATGTTATTACCGCAATTAATAGCAACAAAACATGCTGTTTAAAATGTACTTACCGATACATATTAAACACCTGAAGCAGCATACTTTGAAACATAATCACTATTTAGGATGTATTTGTTTTAATTGTCGCCCATTATGATTTCCGTTTCAGCAAATTTATATGATGTGAGGTAAGGTAGCTTAAGATAAATATTACGAACGTAAAGGACTTCGGAATCATTGATACCATGTCTGCATAAGAACCATGTGAGCGATGGATGAGGTAAGGAGTGACAGAGCGTGACCGATCCGGGAGCACTGAGAGAGTAAAGGGCAGTGTCAATAACAGTTCCAGATACAAGTTGATTTGTAGTATAACCTTAACTCTCCCCCACTGGTGGTGGGTGCATCCCCTTGGAAGGCTCGGAAGAAGGTGACAGCACCGTTGAAGACCAGCGCTATACAGAGCCCATTCTTTATCCCTGCCATGCAGTGCACGTGATATCTGTAGCCGCATTGTGCATGAAGAGAGAAGTGGAAATAAGAAATGAGGTGAAACTGATGGAGTAGAAATTCAGGGCATGTAATATTCTGCCTCAGAATTGGCACAGTAACCCGGGAAAGCTCCGAAAGATGAATGGGTTAAGAAGCTCGTCCACGGGAGTATAACCCACGGCATGCTGAATGCGCATCACAAATATTACAGCCTGAGCTATGCCACTCAGTAATGTGAACCAAAAGCCAGCTAAAGAAGTAGGATTGTAACATTAGTAACGATATTTTTTATATGTCACAATTCTAATCGTTTAGCAAAATACGATGGGTATTGCTTTTGGAAGGTTCCAGCTGTCGCTAAACCAAACTAACAATGCAAATTAGAAGATATTTTATTTGGAACGTTTAGTTACATCTATATGCTACTTATCTACATAGTCGTAGACAAGTAACTAGATAAACATTTGCCGTAGCGTGGCACCAGCTTTCCAATTTCCCTCGTCGTAGAACGTAGCTGCACGTATTTTCAGTCGCTTCTCTGCAGCTAATGTCTGTGCCAAAATGCTCTCCTTCTAGCCACTATTTCTTGTGAGGAAATAAATTAAAATCAGATGGAGCTGTATGGTAGGAGATTAAACACATCCCGCCGAAAATGCTCTGGGAGCTGCAGTGTGCGGCCGGGTATTGTCATAAATGACGATGCCCGATGACAAAATTCGCCTTCACTTTATCTGGGTTGTACTTCAGTAGACATAGAGTCAGGCTGTGTCTTCAATATCTACTTCTTTGGTTCACATGGGAAATGAGAATGCGTCCACTGTTTGGATTAAACTTATGATTCATACTTTTTAAATCAACCCTTTTTTGTAACCTGCGACAATTTTCTTTAAAATATGTTCTTCATTATGTTCTAGCTGAAGATACGTCGAAGTTGCTACCTTCACTGTGTTTCGTGATGCTAAGAGAGCAACTTGGAAAAATACTTCGTATCGAGCGGGTGGTATTCAATAAACTAAATCATGATGATATAGAAATTTACACTTGAAATTTCAAAAAAGGAACCACTCTACATAGAAGTTCTCAGCCGATATAGTCGCTGAACAACGGCATCAGTTGTCCCTCGGTTCATCCCTAACGCCTACATCATGAATAATATGTACGTTCTACATCAAAATTCCCACACCATTGCAGCACTTTGCCCTCACTCGTCAATTTTATGATATCCATATGAATTTCGGTTGCGTTTGACCCCTGAGCGATCAGAAATTGAATTACAGCGGGCATTCCCATTTGGCAGCAGACTATCATTTTAGGCGTGTTTAAACGTTCGCTGCGTGCTCATAACTGACAGGTGTAACATGATGCAATCAAAGAGTACATTAGAGTCACTGCGCAATACACCTACGTAACCCTTCAAATAATTTTCACTATAGTTTTGGTTCCTCAATCAATTGTATTTTGAAAAAAAAAAGAGATAGCCCTCTTGTAACATGGACATTCTTTTACTTATGTACACATACTTCAGTTATTCTTTCTCAACCACCTTCATAAATCAGTTACAATCATGCAGTTTCAAGTTCATTGAAGGGTCTCAAGAAACACATCCAGTTGGTGGGGCCAAACTGTCACATTAATTCGAGACCAATCTCTAAACAGCAATAACTGTAATTAGAATTTAATATTTTAATATTAAATTTCATTGCTGGTTTAACAAATTAGTATATTGCTTACTAAACTCAGTTTACGTCCTATATAAAATTTTGCTCAATGTGCGCCATCTTTAAAAATAGGCCTTTCTCAAGATGGGGTTGTTAAAGTTGTGTTAGGTGACCACTAGAGTTCATCATTGCAGAACTTTGTAGCCCAAACCGTCGAAAACTTCCGATTATGCAGTGTTAACACCCTGAGTGTCAAAGGCGGATTATAATATACACATGAAGACTGGTCTTGGATTCTAAAATATACTTCTACTCCCCCGATGGGAAGCTCTACACTTACAGCTTCGTTACCGAGCTCAAGTGGTTTCGTCTGTGGCCCGCACTGGGGAGACCCGTGTTCGATTCCCGGGGCCGACCTACTCGTGGGTTTTTGGGGGGATTTCCCGGGTCGTTAGGCCAACGTTGGGTAAATTAATTACATCCCCCGAGTTTCCTTTCCCTCCATTTCATCTCCATTATTATTTCACATCATCTTTCATCTAGTGGTTTCTATCAGGGTAGAAGTGTCGATGATGTATCGGCGGTGCATGGCAGGATGAAATGCTCTGAGGAAAACTACTTTCCCCACCAGTAGGTCAGTTGCCGATCTCCGCTCCTCTGCTGGGTTAATTTCGGGACCGCCAGACAGGGAACTTTGGGACTGGAATCACCTGCTTGGGACCTTTGGGACACGGCTGCTGGACTCGTCCCACAACGTTGCCATCCGTTGTCCTGGACTGTCACGGGAAGTCTCTATCAAGGTAAACTGTAGAGACCCTGCCCTATGCAATATCGTGGCTCCTTGGGTTTGGCCGCCCTATGTCTCCTTCGCCTCATCCTCCCGGGGTGCCCTCACTTGGGAGCATAGGAACAAAGGGCCCAGCACAGTGGCTACGTACCTAATCCCCTCAGTAGAGAAATCCTAATCCTGCAGCTTCATTTGTAAAGTGCTTGGTGTTGCCCTTCTGAGCGACTAAATCAAGAGAAATTTGGCCAATAATCGTGGCAGCTATGTGGATTTTGAAAACTCTCGTAAAATATGATATCTGGCAGGAACAGAAGGGAACCAGTGTTCCATCTGTATAGTCAATGAAAGAATCTGTTGCAATACTGCATACCTAACTTTTGACTTCTTGTTATCCATGCGATAGTGAAGAGCATCTCCAAGAAATGTTTGCTGTGAGATTCATTTATTCGTCAGAATTATCTTTTAATCAAGCACTTATATTTAATTCTCTGCCGTACAGCCTTTGAATTCTGGATTAGCTCAGAAACTCCTAAAAATTATAAGTTGCACTGTCCTTTAGCAGCTGATGCCGAAGTAAACAAATATCCAAAATTAAATCAGTTTCTTTTAAATTAAATGTTAGAAGATAGAACATGTATCTTACGAAGTGAACAGAATTCATATTTCATTTCAGTATTGGTTATTATAAGAAACACTGTCCTGCAAAATACAACTTTTTTGCCAGTTTGCTGTTTATAATTACATTTATTGAACAGTTTGTATTTTAACAACATCTGCAGACTTGTATTTCATAAATGCATGTTGTTACGTCAAGTCCTTTACAACTAGTAAACAAGTACAATTTCTGGACAAGTCTCTAGAAATCCATGAAGTGTCACTAGCAAAATCCAGTTTAATGTATTTCGGTTCAAATGGTTCACTTTCGATAGCGCAATGATGACATTCATAATAACAGTTCCGTTTTCTTTGTTGACTTCTCATTAGCACGTTACAGCTTTACAGGTCACATTATCACAGTTCAGCGAGCTCTGAAATTAAATGCTCTTGTTGACGCAGAGAGCTGCACATTTTGTTAAAGACGCTGTGAAACTTCGACGTCGCAGTGAATTTAATATGCTTAGGTTAAAAAGCTCATGGACTGTGAACTCGATTTTAACCAGAAGTCATGACACATTTATTTTCTTACTTTAATTTTTTTTAAAGACGCTCTAGGTGATCCATACACCTTTTCAGATATTATTATGCCCTCACAAACTCCCAAAATTGGAGGTACTTAATATGTACGCATTTACTTACTAAATTAACAGAGTCATGAAAGTAATCCCTCATGAAAGCAATGACTTCCTTTTATATTTAGGAAACATTTAGAAGTATGTGAGTTTAATAAACAGTAAGCATCGAACAGTAAGCTCTTTATAGTCCAGCATTGTAGGTACAAGCGTTCAGGAACCATAACGCTGCGAATTTTTCTAAAAAGTGTTTCCTTGACAGTGAATATAAGGAATACTAAAAGTAAAATAATGAGGCATTAAAATTGAATTACCCCATTATCGCCTTGTACATCTCAGTGAAACTTCCTTCATTATAGCTATTTGTAAAGAAGGTTGCAAGGGTGAGTGCTCATCGCGTCTGGACACAATGGGTATGGAGTTTTCAACTGCTTTATAAGGAACACATGCTAATCTTGACTGAAGTCAAGGGTTTAGTTATCCAAATGAGTGAACATTTGGAGCGGAGGCAATGGAGATGCCGTCCAGTAAGCCATGGACCTAGAGACAGGGTTTCCCCTGAGGTGAAGGAGCCCGACATGGTTTAACACATGGAACGTGTGCTAGAGCCAGGTAAGAACTTTTCCATTCTCCTTGGTAGTGCTACCAATATTTTCCAGGCTGAGATATATATTCAATTTTATTCTGTGCAGTTTTATTCCGTTTTAATGCTTTGTCACCAGTATTAGCGCAGGTTGAGATAAAAAAGGGATAGTGGTCAAAACGACATTCAAAGTGATATGGGAGTATCGAGTGATGTATATATCCTGTGCAGGTGCTCACTTACTTCTATATATGTGCCTAGGTCCAATAGCACTATACCGCTCGCTAAAGTTTAAAACGCTTTAAGCTGAGCTGTTGACAGGCGTAGTGCGCTTACTTTCGGAGGTTCTACACTTAAGAGCACGTTTTACCGCCAGCAGAAGTTCTGCCTACTTTTTCCGTAAATAAACAACACACTAAATATTCCTAAAACATTCAAATCTTACCTTCACACACGTCACAGCAGTGGAACAGAAGGCACGGTTTCCAATTCAGTAACTCGCTTTCCAACTTTGTGGATCTTTCCCGCAGGATGAAATACAGATACGCTCCCTTTTTCTAAGGATGAAGTTGCTTCACTACAAATTCGTGACACTGTGTACACACTACCTACACCACAAGCTTCCACATTAAATTGCTAGCTTTTTTTATCTGCAGTTGTCCTGTATTCTGGATTGGAGAGCTTTCATAAGAGCTTGTTCACATTAAATATGTTTTTTCTGCCCTGAGAATGAATGACCAAGTTTGTAGATCCAAAAGTCACCTGTCTCATATTCGAGGGATATGTTCACGTGCTCGGATTACAGTGTAGAAAAGATATGGGTATAATAATTTAATGTAATATTAGCAATATTTCAACTGAAGTTAGACACACAGTTTAGCAAAGTAACACACAACTATTCTGAAAACGAACTCAACATTAACTCACTGTGTTTGCGTGACTTCTATTTTCATAGTAGGTGCACTGTTTACTTACACTTGATACAGCTGTAGTATTGAAGGAATGGTATTGGTTTTCAAGCTTAACTATATTGAATGCATGGATGTTGTGTAACCATAACCATGTGAAGATAAAACGTACATCACTTGCATTTATGTATGCTAAAGACAGGTAGAGACGGTCATGATCAGAAAATAAAATTATTTCGGTTTATAAGATTTGTATCTGTCATTTTTAGATATTTATTCGAGCATAATTCATGAAGATAATGTTCTCAGTTCAGGCGCGTGACTACCTGTAGCACATTCAGTAGCGCTGTTAGGAGGCGTAAGCATAGAATTCGCCGGATTCTGCAGTACGGTCTAGCTCCATACGCCTTTAACTTTTATGAAGGTTATAGAAGTAATGGGATGCGGGCTTAGTATCCATAAGGTTGAGCTCATCCTTGCAGTGTTCTATGGATAACCGAACTTATGGCTCACGCTCATTTTGAGATCTCTTCTCCTTCTGTTCACTTCAGGGATTAGACATTTCTGCTGGTTCCGTCTTCGCATTCTATCAGCTATTCCCATCTTGTTTCTAGGGCGTCCTACATCTCTTCTTATTAAAACCGGTACTCTTTCTTCATCCATTCTATTCATATGTTCCTTCCAGTTCTGTATATTTGCTTCTATTTTGTCCTGTAATTTATATATGCCTAGTTCCTCTCGAATAGTTTCATTTCTTATTAAATCTCGTCTAGTACATTCTTTAAATCTTCTTAAGAACCTCATTTCTGCTGCCTATATCCTACTTTTATCTCTTTCCTTTAATATCCAGGACTCACTTCGATACATGACACTGGAACGGCTATCGTTTTATAAAATTTTAACTTTGTTTCTTTCCTTGCTTTGATTTTCAGTGTTCTTGTTATAGCTCTACATATCTGCTGAAATGTGTTTATTTTGTTTTCTATGTTTTTGTCTAAGTTGAAGCTTACACATAACAGCCCAAATAGATTTTGAGATCTTCAGCAAATAAACTCTCACAGAACACTGCTATGGTATTTGTAGTTCACAGATGGATTCTCATTATAAACCTCATTGTTTTATTGCAGTGCTTCCTGTAGAGCCTCAATTTAAGCTGTAACCACAAATGTTACCTGCAGCGCTGTGGAGTTTACAATGAAAAGTTACGAATTTTAAGGTAGGTGGTGGCATGTACATTACTTCACAAAACAAATTTGTACCTTGTATCCCTACATATATGCATTCCATGTCATATACCATTCTCTTGTATATGATTTGAAACTACAGAGAGAGATTTTGAATCTCGGAGAATTGCCCAACAATGTTCACAGATTAGTTGCATATTACACCTAGTTACCTATCAACGATGGTACTTAACCCGCCTCGGTAGCGTAGATGGTAGCAAGCCTGCCTCACGTTCAAGAGGTCCCTAGTTCGAATTTCGGTCAGGGTGAGTTATCTCGATAAGGTTTTTCTGGGGCTTTCCCTTATCCTAAAAGACGAATGTCGGGTAACTGTAAGCTCCATGGACCCTGGACACATTTTAGCATCATTTCACCCAATTCATTCACCGTCCAATATGACTTATCGTTGGAGGACGTAAACTACAACAAAAAAACGATTAGACAGGAATTAGTGTCACAAAATTAACATGTACATACGTTATATACACTACACATGATACATTTATATCAATTACTGTGCATCTTTTAGATTCATTACTTTATCCATATTGTTAATCCGTTTTGAAAATTTCTTTTTGGAAGCACTTGGTGTTACAGTTTGAGGACTGACCTTTGTCATCTTTGTATTGCTACCGTAATTACTCTCGCTTTAACTCTAACAGTATTGAAACCTTCTCAATGTAAACCCAAAGTATATGACCACTCACATTATTATGTCACTTCCAATCACAGTAGATCCAACTTTGAAATAAGCTGGATCTCCACAAATTCGCATGCCTTCCAAATCTGGAAGGAAATCATAAATACATGAAATATTCGTCCACAATCCTTTTGAGACCACCTGTGACAGTTCAGTCAGATGGTCTGCCTGAGTTTAATGACAACTTAAACGACTTACAGCCCAAACATTTTTGGCAGAAGTGTCACTTTTCAGAATGCTTAAAATGTGAATTTTAAAGAGTAGTTGCGTATACAGAAACTTAAATTTTGTAATATACTATGAACAACGTCATCTACATATCATTGGAGCAATGATATGTATAAAAACATTTATTATTTAACATTTGTTGGCATATATAAGATTGAAGGACCATGCATTTTTCTAGCCATAATACCTGTAAATCTAAAATAGAACTAAGAATATTATAAAACATATAATAGGTAAAAACATATAAAAATGACATTCTTTTAATTTGACTGAGTAGTTCCGTCAAATGATTTCCAAGAAATATTCACCTCCCACAATGTATACATACGGGTCAAGTGAGCTAAATAATAACAGCTCTGTAATTTATGTGATGTGTGTATGATATCCTACAGTGATTGATATAAATCTTGGACGCCATATTTAAAGCAAAGTTGGCCTATCGTAGCTAATCTAACAAATCTAACCATTTCAATCATCCACATATAAAGAAGCGCTGCTTTAAATATAAATTTCAAGATTGTATAATCTTACGATCCTCTCACGAACTATTTTTAAAATCCAAATTACTTGAAACAAATTTTAAATATGAATTTGTCTTTAAACGATATTGATTTGTAAATAATTTGATTCTGCGTCTAGGTTCGAATTGCCTTCTATTTCAATGCACCCCATTGATTTTTTGTTCTTTTCCTAACGACACTTCCTCTCTTTATTGAGTGAAAAAGCGACCTATTCAGGAAGTCAA
Source organism: Mantis religiosa (assembly GCA_030765055.1). NCBI lineage: Eukaryota > Metazoa > Arthropoda > Insecta > Mantodea > Mantidae > Mantis > Mantis religiosa. The sequence goes on along the minus strand of JAUKNK010000607.1, from coordinate 1,895 downwards.
TTACAGGAACAGTTTTTACCCTTGGACTACTCTTCACGAACACATATCTGTGTTAAAATATACAGAAAAATCAAACTTTTAAAATGTCCACGGTAGGTATCTTGATGTGTTTTATCCTGTTTCTTTTAGTCCTTTTTAATTTTGTTTTTTATTCTATAACGAGGAGAGCTAATACCTAGAATGAACTTAATCCTTCTGATTCCCTGTGAATATCGGTTGCATAAACCATTTTAGTCCTATATAACATTCCCACACTGTTATATTAAATAGAGGGAAAAAATAAACACACTCTCCCACTATGCCCCATCATCAAAACAAAAATTACATGCCCTAGGGCCTCAGTTGAAAGCTCCATTCTTTATATAACAAACGGCATGTTACAGAAGAAATAAATGTGAGGTATGACATATGAACACTTACATTAAGGGTAAAATTACTCTAGCCTAGATTGATCAATGACTCCACTTTGAAGTTTTTTTACAGTATCTTAAATTTACCATTTTATCTAGTCACACTTTTAATTGTAATTTAGATTTAATAAGTAAGTGAATCAGACTGCAGCATCAGTGTTATGTATAAATTACAAAGATATATATATATATATATATATATATATATATATATATATATATATATATATATATATTACTGTTTAGCACCTTGAAGTGCGGCATGTAGCGCATTAGCTTAACTTGCCAAACTTGAACCGCTAGCTAAACAGAGCACAAGTTTAACCCATAGCACTTTAAAAGGGTTAAAAACGAAATCAAATGAATTCGGAGGTTTTCTGATACATATAACAAAAATTCTGCCTTAACAGACCAAATTACCTTCAAATAAAAATATAAAATAGATAAACATAATTATTATTTTTCTGAGAGCAGGCTAAAATTTTCCAAGTACAGGTAAAAAGTATCGGCATATCTACTTTGCACAAATTACGAGACTCATCTCTCACAATCTCTCCAGAATGATTTTCTACAGACAGCAGATCGACTTCCCTCGCTGAAGGAGTGAGAGCACTGATTATCACCAGCCATGACATATATACAATGATAAATACCAACATGGCTGGTCACGCTTGTGCCAGGCAACTGCCAGCTCTGGAGAGTAAAACTCAGCATGATCGTAATAATGATAACTAATAGTAATAATAATAATAATAATAATAATAATAATAATAATAATAATAATAATAATAATAATAATAATAATAATAATAATAATAATAATAATAATAATAATCATAATCATAATCATAATCATAATCATAATCATAATCATAATCATAATCATAATCATAATAATAATAATAATAATAATAATAATAATAATAATAATAATAATAATAATAATAATAATAATAATAATAATAATAATAATAATAATAATAATAATAATAATAATAATAATAATAATAATAATAATAATAATAATAATAATAATAATAATAATAATAATAATAATAATAATAATAATAATAATAATAATAATAATAATAATAATAATAATAATAATAATAATAATAATAATAATAATAATAATAATGATAATGATAGTAATTATGATAATAATAATGATAATAATGATGATAGTAATAATAAGCACAATCAAAATCATAATTAATAATAATTATTATAATAATTATTAATATTATTAATAATAATTATAATCTCCTTTTCTGTTGTCCCATTTCCGGGAGAGAAAGACAAGTATTAATATTCAAGCTAGACTCTCTAGGAACTGAATTTTGTGCTCCGCTCACATCTTTGCTAATGAAGCCACAACAGTATAAGTACTTCATGATGTTTATAAATTCAGCGTTTAAACGTCTGAATAGTTTAAATTAATATGCATCAGAATAAAACATAATTTTTTCCTTCTAGTATTTAAAA
>JAUKNK010000606.1:0-73706 GCA_030765055.1 Mantis religiosa | reverse complement strand
TATCATACTTTAAGGAATTTCTCAAGAAAGCAATATATTAGTGTTCTGAGATCATGGCCTATGCAAACAGCTGAGCTAGGTTATTCTAGGATCCGAATCAGCATATTTGTTCTTTTGGCTTCTCAATTTGGTTTCCAATTTCGGTCTTCCTCTCTTCCTAATACTGCAATTAATTTCTGGGTTGTTACTTCCATTGCACTGTTTAAAATTCACTTTCTTTCACCTCAATGAGCACCTTATGTATAAAGAATATCTGCACTGCTACTGAAAGCTAAGGCGTACACGAGAACTAATTGCCGCAAACTGACTCAGTAAGAACACATTAAATCCTCATTAGTTAAGGAACAGAATGTCATTATGTAAGTTTCACAAACTTCTAGGTAAGGAATCATATGACAAAGAGAAGAATTCTGTAAGTGGACATGTTCAGTTAGGAATGCAATGTATGGTAAATTGTACTGGACATGTTCATTTTTAATAAGATGAACATCGGACTACAATGTAATGGACATGTTAAGTTTTCCATATTACAGTTATGCCACAAACCTGTATACCAAGCTCTTCTACAATTTCTTAAAGAAAGTGATCTACAGATCTAGTCTCCTCCCATCCTCTTAATTTTCCTTACATTATTTTTCTTGTTTTTCCCTACGATGGCCATATGGGATTTTACCGAAGGCCAAAAAGGGTTAAGTTTTAATATAAAAATAGAACTTTAAATACACATTTATACATGACATGTTCAGTTTTGGTAGAGAATAAAAGCAGCATCATATTACAACCAAGAATCTTAACAGAATCTCATTCCTAACTCATTTTCGGTTTTCGGTGGACATGTTCAGTTTTGAAAAAGAAAAGAAAAAAATAAAGCTCCTCAAATATGAGGCTGCATTTGAGAGGTAGAAAATCAGACAAAAAATTCAATGCCATAGCCAGGATTTAAACCAGCATGACAATTGCTTCAAATGACTCGTATTTTTTTCCCGGTAACCTACTTGGAGATCTCATATATGAGATACATAACTTTTGTGGCGACTTACTGCGCTGTAAGTACTTAAGAGCTTCACCATTAGGTTAATTGATGGAAATCGGACGGAGACAGTGGTTTAAATGCCGGCTATGGCATCGTCAGACTTGGCCTTATACGACGTAACTTACCCACTTAAAACAAACAAAAAGAAAGTATTTTAGCATCAAGATTAACCTACAATTACTGCGTATTATTCATAAAAGCCGTATGACATAAGTGTGTCATCATATCATTTGTAATGTATAAATAGAAAATTTTACAGCATATCATCCATAAAATCTATCTTCCGTTTCACCTATAAGCATCCAACGAAGAATTCTTCTACACAGCAGAAATAGTCGGCTATCTTTGTCAACTGCAAAACAGGGAAAAAGTGTAGGCATGTCATACACTGGCATATTCTCAAGCAACAAGGCATGTTTGGGATTGGGAGAGAAAAAACCAAAACCCATCAGACGACATACTCTTGATGTTTTCTCAGCAAACAGTTGAAGGTGGTTGCCAGACCACTTCAAGGTGACAACTTTTGAGCGATGTAACTGTTATTTCACATACGTGATGGCATTCTCTGGCGGAAACCATGAAATGAATTCCTACAATAGCGTGTTTTTCAAGGCTTTTCACTATCTTTTCGAGGAAATTTAACATTTACCTCCATTGGTAAACAAGGTCCCCACCTCAAGATATTACCTCAAGTTAATAGTTAGGTTCTATCGAAATAGTTTATTACAAGTTTGAGCTTTCAAACAACTTACTCCTTTCCTTCATCACATACGTCGATTTTTTTCTTCCATATACCTAGTAATGGATCTGATGTCATGCGAAAGGTATAATAATTCGAGAGAAGTTTTAAGGCATGGGCGACGAGAACAGAATGGAAACTTCAGTCCCTTTATTTCCCTGCCTAAACAGTCCACGGATTTTCTCCTTACAACCAACCACCTAATGCCATGGGGTGCTGTATACTTGGTGATTAGGCAAACAAAGGCATTCCCGCCACCTTTTGACTAGTGGCCCGCCACGGTAGCGTATATGGCAGCATGTCTGCCTCACGTTGATGAGGTCCCGAGTTCGAATCTCGGTCAGGGTGGGTTACCTGGATAAGGTTTTTTCCGAGGTTTTCCCTTATCCAGATAGACGAATGTCAGGTAACTCTAAGCTCCATGGACCCTGGACACATTTGAGCATCATTTCACCCACTTCATTCACCGTCCGATATGACTTAACGTTGGAGGACGTAAACTTTAAAAAAAAATGACTAGTGTGTCGGTAAACACTGGTTAGAAAATTACTAAAATGTTGAACCTGCACATTTTTAGCTCTTTTTAATACGCTTACATTCGGTATCTGTTTAAAAGAATTTATTCAATATAAGTCAAATTGGATTCATCTGAACCAAAATGGAGTATTAAGTATAGGGAGAGAGCATGCTTCATAATAGGGAGCTACTTATATTCCTCATTTCGCGGTTAGAGGGATAAGTTTGACGCAGCTAATCTCCTCGGTTGCTGAGTGCAGTGGTGGGTTCCACACGCCTTATGCGTAAAAATTATGAATGGGGAACGCAGGATTTATTACCCTTCCGAAGGAAGTATTGTAAGAATTTTACGCCCGAGATAAATCCATCGCCCTCTGCGGGATTTGAAGCCGCAACCTTGTGAACTACAGGCTAGCATGTTATCCCTAGGACCACGGAGGACAATACGATACTGCCAGATGACAATACAGTCACGCTAGCCCTATTCTACGGCGGTGGTCCTAAGCCTTTCTCAAATGACTGGAGTTAACGTGTGTTTGATTTTACTTTGCAACTACTTCCTACTTTCTTTTCCGGAATATAAGCTTATTCCTTCTTCCCGCTTAATTTAATGATTATATTTCCACGTTCACTTGTGATTTACAACACGTAGCGCACACCAAGTGTAACGAATGTCCGTCGAACACAAAGCTCCAACAGAGAAGACTGTAATTGTGCGTTCTATCTTTCACTTTGGGTGCGGAGGTACATAATTACCTTGCCACGCTTCCCGAATATCTAGCGATGCCGATAACCTACTAGCGATATGCATCTTGGATATTTGGATACCATGCTCAGTGTTAATCATACGTTTTCCTTGTGCTGCTAGCAATGAAACGAGCATTTTATTTCACGTGTTTGGTAATACTAAATAAAGCAGATGTAGCTGAAAAGGAAGCTGTTGATATTTACAGTAAGTGGTTGAAAGTATTGTACAATTAAGATAATAGTAAAATGCTCTGAAGTAAACTGCTCTGGAGTTAAACAAATGCATATTATCATTGATGTAACTATTTTTACAATTCATATTTTTAATGAAACTAAATTAATCGTGCGTTCGTTGAACTCCCTTCAGCTCTTCCGTCATCTCGGCGTTCGTATAGCGCTCCATATTGCTTAGATTTACTATCTAAGTACGCGCAAAATCCTCCCTGTTAGGACGGAATGTGTAGTTTTACACTGAAGAACAACCTTGCAACTGTACGAGTTATTAGTCGACTTTTTCCACAAATAACTGACCTTTGCTCCATTACCTGAAAGATAGGCTAGGGTCACCGATAAAGGGCAAGGAGCAATGCTTTTGTTTTCGTGGTCGGTGCATCCCAAAAACAAACAAGCTTCGTTTAAAAAAAACGAAAGTTTGTTAATAAAATATGCATATTAGTTAACTTATGCTTGAGCTTAAGTTTCAAAATTCGCTATTCAAAACTTTCATAGCTAAAAACTATAGTAAACATATTTTTGTAATAATCCCAAAACCATTTACACAAAAGCGTTCCGTACTGTCTTTCTTAAATTTTGACAGTTTCAACAAATGTTTCAACGCTGAAATGTGTATCTCTAGCCTACAGCTCTACAATTCTTTGTACTTTTCGTAAAAATAACTATTTTATGTCAATACAGACTGAGTGGCAATGGACAAACGGACGTTAGCTGCTACAGTAAGGCATACACCAAAAATTGTAATTAAAAGTGCAAGTTAAAACCACAGACCTAACCAAGAATGGTTCGTCCATAAGTGCTGCAGCACTCCCACTGAAAAGAGCTTCAGAAATATTCTTAAAGAGAATTGTTTGCATCTTTGACATATTTCGTTGTTTTCTTTGACACGGGAAAACTCACTAACAAACTACAATCTCGACGCTCTAGCGGCAGGTAGTGAGTGCACTTTCGTGAATATGAGAGGGAGATGAGGGGCCGAGATAGAAGCACTACAGATTATATTAAAGCCCATGTCGCTGCAAATCTAACAGGAAACGAAAGTCTTTCTCACCCTCGGCCTCATCTTTACTTCACTTTAACTAAATGGCAGGGAGTTCTGTTATTTTATAGACCTGTAAAATATTGCGGTAGTCAAATTCTCACCTGATGCAATATTCTTAAAATCTGAAGATGGCTGTACTAGACCTTTTAATGTAACATACCAAGGGCAAGGGGAAGTGGACCCTCCACGCACACATTTATTTGGTGCGACAGGTTATATTAACTCGGTACAAGTACATGGGTATTTCTGAACTTCAAATTAAACAAAAATGCATTTCATTTACTGGAAATAAATGTTCACAGATACTGTTTGCTGCATGTAGCAAAATTTAAGTACAAAATCCTATCTTAAAATGAACGTTATACGTATTTAGTGTAAACAGGGATTCCAGCATTTTAACACACTTTTTGAAGCAATGTTTCAATTGTCTTTCCATACTTTTAATTTTTATTTCAAATTAAGCAATACTAAAGAAAGAGGCTCACAGTTAATAAGTCAACGAGCCTCGTACAAGATTGCTGAGTGAGGTGACTGAAAAAGTATTAATTTTTTTGTGCTACACTTCAATAAGTACCAGCTTTAAACCAAACGTTTAATATAACCAACTTCTCTGTTGTCCTGCCACTGGACCACCAACTTCATGAGTAAGATCCGTCAAGAGTAACTTGTCCATAATCCATCGACATTCATAAACTCCTGCAATTTCCAACGGATGCGCAACATGTGTACATATTCTACTAATGTGTCAAAATATCTAAAACGCCTTCTGCACATTTAGGTGGTATGGATGCTGGTCCGATGAACATCAGGTGGCACTGCAGAGAAAGTGGTGCTTCACTGGAAGACAAAACAGTGTTGCCTTATCCAGAGCTTTGGTCTGCAAACTTCTCCAGAAGCGTATATCTGCTCTCAGGACTAGGAAAAGTGGTAGGGACTTTGGTCCAGCACATTTGTCTTATTTTTTTCTGCGCAGTCGGATGATGCTGTTTATCACGCTTAGCCAAATAGTTAATGGTAAAAGGTATAAATCATATAGAACCTGAAAAAATAATTCTATAATAGACTGTTTCTCGAAATACATAATTGCATAACCCACCGAGCAAGTAGTAAAAGAAGTCAGTTGAATTGATTAGAGCAATCGGACGGAAACCGGGAGATTCGTGGTAAGAATGCTGAATCTCTTGATTGCCAGACAGAGGAGAAACCACGACGGTACAACTTAACAGCGTTTCTCACACACTTGAGGCAGCTACCTCAAAAAAGTGTGCTTACGTTAGACAGACCATCCCTTATGCTGATACTAAGTTGTGTACATCTGCACAAATAACCTCCTAGAGAGATAAATTTGCTCATGTACAATAAGTTTGGATTGGAAACCAGTTTTAATAACTTTTGGTACTTGGAAAACCAATTCAGCACAATCAAGTTAAACGTATTTTAAAGTTAGTTACATTTATATAATTAATTACAATTCTAGGAGATTTATAAATGTTTTACTCAGACATTCAAGCTTGACGCAGGCCTTCTTATGGTGGTCTTTGCACTTAAAGTAAAAAACAAATGTCATATTAGACATTTTTCTCCTTCAATTTCAGAACAATCCTTACTTTATTTAACACGGATGCCCTGAAGGTGTGTATTATTCTAGGAGTCAACCCTAATACTGTACTTATCCGCATTCTATCCATTTGTGTGGTTTAAACATCAGGCAGCTGAGCTCTGGACATTGTCAACCTCGGAAGTAATGTCAAGACGTGTTAACGGAGAAGGGTAAAAGCTAATACAAATATTTTTCATAACCAATGAAAATCTACAACAGAGGGATTGGTAGAGACTTAAATCATGTAAAGTTGATATAGCTCTTATTAATGAATACTTTAACTTAAAATCAAAATATGGTATTCTAAAGTTAATTTTAATATTTTTAAAAAATATCTGCATTGCGCATTTCTTCCTAGTAATAAAAATATAGTAATAATAATTACAAACTAATACCAACACGTTCATTTTGTTAAGACATTTTCCACGGCTTTTATTTTAGGCCTTGGAGCCCAGGTATAGTCGTGGGTATCTTTGTTAACAGAAATCTCTCAGATAACACACTGAACACTCCACGTGGACATAACGTTTGTCATGCGTGATTCCTGCACATTCCATTGGCTGAAGTGATGCCATCATTGGTGCTTAGCACATGTCCGAGAAGCGCGCCAGTACACCTTTCACTCTTACGAGAATCAGTGCGTTATCTGAGAGGTTTCTATTAACAAAGATAAGGTCATGGTAACCTGTTGAGCAGCACAATACCAGCATATAATTTTACTTCTAACGCAATTCTCTCCTTGAGCAATCTCTGCTAACGACTACAAGGTCGGCTATTAGTATGTTCATATGCATTCTAAATAAACCTTGTACAATTTCTTCTCTCAGGTTTTGTTCCCTTGGATGAAAACACAATGAACTGCCATGTGTAATTCACTTTTTGGTGCAAGCTGGAGGCTATACGCATGAATGTGCTTGTTCATCGTTTATGCCATGTGCTTCAACTCCCTCCCCTTCATTTAGTTTTCCTATCTCTCAAACAGCCAATAAATTCCTCAACAACCTCCCATGTCACACAAGACAGGACAAATGCTTGCTTCCTAGATGCACCATTAGATTACCTCACGGGATCACGTGGCACAGCGTGATTTGGCATTTTGCGTACCAGCATCACAATAACAAATAAAAAATCCTCTAACAAGCTGTCGAGTACCTGAAATGTTTATCTTGCGTCTTAATCGCTTGCTGGCATCAAGAAACGTGAGTCATTCAGTTAATATCAAATTAACTGTAGTAGGCCGACTGTAGATCTTCAGGAAGAGAACTGGTATAATGCGTGGATGGGCTTCTAACTGGCCAGCACACGTGACAACAAAATACAAATTGTTTAACAGTTAACATCCTTTGAGTAGCACCCCAGGCCGTTCATGGTTCGTTGCCATCTACGGGCAAAGTGGTTAACAACATAACTACATATAAGGTTCCCTCCCCACGCATAGTTTTCCGCTTGCACATTCTGAAAGCAGAGTGCTTACACGCAATGACACTCGTTAATTCTGATTCAGTGGATATTTTGAATGTAATATATAAGCTAATTGAACACCATAATACAACATTAAAGCGTGCTGCAACTGTGTAAGACTTTCTGGAGGAAACTATCTGACGTAGCTAATGTCATAATTTAAGTACTATCTGACTACCAGAAGGAGAGCGGGTCTGAAGTATGAGAGGGTACTTAAACTGTTAACTTGCTTATGTGGTAGATTAGTTCATTATGAAATGTGTGTATGTGAATCACCTACATCTATATGTAATGTGTTTCTGTCAAGAATGTGGCGGCTATAAGGATTGTGTTTAACACCAACAACTATAGCGTCTTCTGAGAAAGACTTCGACTGGAGTCTCAACGTAACAAGGCTTAAAACTTAGAAAACTCTTATGGTACCAATGCTGAGATGATAACTTTGCCTTGTTTCCCGACGCTGAGCGCAACGTTAGTATCTCAGCTTGGTAACATAAGAGCTTTCGAAGATGCTTAAGACTTGTTGATACATGCTGAAACTCTAGCCGTAATCTTTCTCGGAAAACGTTACGGCTGTGGATATCAAACACATTCTGTGCAGCCACATTCTTGAGAGAAGCACAATAGTTAATATAGGCAGTAGATCTATTTATGACATGACCGTGAGCTCCCCTGTGCCACTGTTCCCCTTAACCCTCCAGAGTATAAAACCCCTCAGCCGTTCTATGGTCAGAAGCTTACAACTGCATGATGTGCATTTTTCTGACAACAGTGTATGTATTGTCACGTGGCATTGTTTTGCCGCTCGTAAGCGAACGCCGAGAGAGAGAAACGGGGAGTAAAAGAGACAGATAGCGCCCAGGCCACGCCCAGAGAGAGAGAGCAACAGAGGGAGAAAGAGAAAGAGACAGTTCCATGTTGTTCCGCTACTTCACAAAAGACGGTGCTAGTCGACAGCTTCGTGAGCTGTCGAGAAACTGCACCAAACTGCGAGAAACAGCTGCTCGTGTATAAAAAAGAGAGAAGCGAGCTGGACCGGGGAGCGAGTCTAGAGCTGTTAATGGTGCAATATGGACGTGTGGCAGACGACCGTGAAGGTTGCGTCCGTGTGTGTTACGTCATTCTGCTGATATCAGAGTTGTACAAATGTCTTTCAAAGGAAATTAAGAGCATTTTTAATTTCTTTGCAAACTTGACTTTTAATTTTACGAACCCACAAAGTCACAGTATGATACTAGCGTATGGGGACGGTAAAATGTTAACCTAACAGATTCCTTCAGCTCGCTTTCTGATATTTTTAGTAATAGTAATGGATATGTAGGTATGTATTTTATTTTTATTTTCCATTACCATTTATTGTTTCCGTTTATTTACTGTATTTTTAAACATATACACATAAACACCAATGCCCAAGGCGGGACTCCAACCCGCGACCCCCTACGCGGCGGACTTTACAGATATATACACTAGAGACCACGGCTACGAGGATCGACAAACTAAGGTCAGATAGTACATAACTTAAAATTTATATTTTTCTTTTAAAAAACACAGCTTTAAGACATCAGCTGTCAACAAACGCCAAAAAATGGCAACAGCGCCAGAGTACACAGATATTATGCTTAAACAATTACATATAATATTGGAAGTGTTTCTTCTAAAGAGGCGACTACACAAAAGTATTCAAAATGCTTGCTGGTTTGATTCGTTTGCTCTTTTTCTGAAACAGAAACATCATAATTTTATTTGTAATTCTAAAATACGGTAAAATAATGTACCAGTATCATCATATAAAACCATTATTTTCAACAATAAGCGTTTCTGTAATGCATGGAACATCAAGTTTAATTAGCATAATACTAGTACTCGAGAGGCTTGCTTTCTTTCTTTGTTAGCAACATATGCTTATAACAAATTTAAAAAAGCAGAAGTTAGGTCCTATAAAACAAAAGTCCCTTCATTGAATTATTTTGCATTTAACACGAGTTTTGGACATAAATGAAATGACTGATTATTTATCCTTCATTACACTTATTATGTTGTTCTACATTTCCATTACGTGTTTTCAATAGAAGCATTATACTAATAAGGGAACTTGTGCTTGTTTTATGTGATTTGGATTTATGTTAATCACAGTCTTCATAAAATTTACAACTACGACTTGTAGGGCAAACGCTGCGGTTTGATATCGTATTTAGAACGTCTTGAAAACATGGCGGAATTATGTATACATAGTGGACCAATCTCTCTCTGACGCCAAGCAAAGCAATTTTCCCAACTGCTTACTGAAGAATTTTTTAGTATAGGTTGCTGGGTAAGCCTTTAAAATTACACTTGTATGTAAACATGAATTGTGATTAATTTTGTCAATAGGTACCACTGCTAGACCACGGCCTATGAGCCCGGAAGAACATTTACTACAAATAGGTACTACGTTCGCAAGGATGAGTTGTCATACAAGAGTGTGTGAGGTGAGAGTGAGTGAGAGAGCGAGAGATTAAAAACGAATGTCGAATAGATAATACTTCTTATATAAGGTCAACATCTTTCAGAGATTGGACACAACGATTTTCAAGAAAATACCCACACTCCCAAATATTCTTACATGGAAAACGTTTCGTTATGTTTGACTTACTAAAAATTAGACTAATTTAAAGCATATGCATGCCTAATAAAGCACATACCTTGAATTTCTAGCCTGTACAGTTTCCAGACTATTACTACAAATAAGAACTGTATAGATTTATGTAACCGGCAAACCATAAGATAATGGACAAAACGTTATCAAATGCTAAGTAGCTGTCCTTTGACTTTAGGTGGTGTCATGCAATCAGTGTGGAATTTCAAAGCTAACTTATATAGCAAATCACATTTTTAAGATTTAACTAACGTCTCAGCGTTCTTTATAACACCGAGCAAGAATTCTTTCTCTCTATAAAATCTTTGGGCCAGTGCACCTTTACATTTAATGCTAAAACCATAGGTTGCATCTTGAAAAAGTCCTAAAATGTGCAATGCATCTTATGTAAAAAAAAAAAAAAAAAAATGGGTGAAGAATGTTTACACAGTAATACAGCCCTTTAAGCTTTGCAAGGGCAATATAAGGAGTTGCATTCTAAATAAGCACTTTCTTTTAACACATTATATAAAAAGCAAAACAGGCATATAATTCAAAATGACCAATCTTAAAAGAGAACACTAATGAAGAAAATGAAGTTTAAACAGTTGGAAGTAAATGCACAGGTATAAAAAGGTTGAGGATTATGAATGGAGAAGAATAAGAACTATAAATATTAAAAGTAGTAGAAAAGGACAATCAAAACAGAAATATGCGTACCAAAGATTAAACATTCTAAGCAGAAACTAGCGAAAGAAGAAAAGAAACACCGGAAGGAAAGAAGGAAGGAAACGGGAACACGGGGAAAAAAACAAGAGGAAGCAGAAACATGCCCTAATAAATGAGAAAGTCTAAACAAGAAAGCTCACTGCTTTAGAATAAACAAACGGGACAGAATTACCCACTTACTTTAATTTCAAGCTCAAAAATAACTTTGCGCTCTCCCTTCCGTCCTGGCCTTTTAAGTTAATGCACATCGGAGGAAGAAGAGAATCAAGGCGTGGGAGGAATTGCACTTACAGCTATTACATATCACGGGTGTAGCTCCCTCAGCTCACCTGCAAACAAAATTACAAGCATTACTTGATGGTACTCAAACACACACCTACTACTTCCTTTAATTAGTACCACTACATAAGAACCTGCATGCAATCTGTGCTTGTGTTCCAGCCGCCAGCGTGTTTGCGTGCCTCACCACAAAACAAATTGCAAATTGAACATGAGTATTTAAAAAAAGTGTTACATTCATAGTTACTTTCTCTACCCTGTATCCTCATTGGTGTGTATAGATATCCTTACGAAACTTTGTTTCTATCTACTTCATTTAAATAGAAAAGCAGCCACATCACATTTTTCATTGCATATAGGTTCAAAGGTAATAACGACATTTAATGTTTAAGAACTACATTGTATGTTGCCTTAAAATTCCAGTAAGAATCGCAAGAAACAATTGAATTCTATAAACTTTATGACTACACCGGCACCGTCCTTAGTTTATAGCACGATGTAACAAAAGCACGTGTACGTGTGTCATATTATTGGCTGTTTAGCCTTTTAGCTCTATGCGGATGAAAAATATAGTTCGCAAAACATTTTTAAAGACTTCATATCTAATGCAAAATATATAAACAACCGCACAACAGTCAAACAATAATTAATTAGTGTTTTGTTGCATAAAGTAAGCGTAATTTGTATTAATCAGAGTGCACGCTGCACTTAGGCAATTTAAAAGCAGAAGGAAAGGGAAAATCAGTTGTACTACATGGCTGTTTCCGTGCAATATGTAAACATCACAGGAAAATCGTTGAAAAACAAACTATATATTAAAAGTGTTTTGCAAGCTGTATGAAAAATACCCTACCTTAGCAATGGAGGACATTAATTTGTCAGCAGAATATACCGGTGTTTCAGCACCAAGTATTAATGCTGCTCGAAGTGAGGTTGTGAAAACGGGCCGGCTTTCCACTAAATAAAAAAAAAAAAAAAAAAAAAAAAAAAAAAAAAAAAAAACACATCGAAAACGAAATGAGCCAATTGTGGAACGCGAATGTGATGAATTTGTTAAAAGTGCTATTCATTGCAAGGTTCATACCTTCCTTGAAAGAAACCACCACAGAAAATTACAAGAGTGCTTCTAGCAGTAAACAATGATTCCTATTAGCCGAGCTTTGTAAAACGAGCTTCCACGCCATTTTTCGCGACGTACGTTTTGGATTTGTGAAAAGAAACAGAAAAATTATAATTGTTGAGCGTGAAGGTATATTGTTGTGGTGAAGGAATTATCAAAGGAAAATTAAGAAGAGGAAGTCGTATAAGTAATTCATCTGTTGTCAAGATTCCAATTAGGTACGTAAACTGTTTTTCAGTTGCACACTAGTAGAACTTTCAAGTCATTGCCAAAATGGCTACACGAAGTTATTAAGCAATGTTTTTCCGTAGAAAGACCTGTGCTTATATTTTAATTTATAAATGAAGTTAGGTTATGTGAAAAAAGCAAATACTCTGAGTAATTGTTGTAGGCATTCAGTCACATTTTAGTGTACAAAAGGAAAAATATATTACACGGTAGAGACACCTTTGCCTTTAATCTTAACGTAAAAGTGCTACCACATAAGCTACTCAAACATTCGAAACGGCAAAGCAAAACCGTGCACTTAAGTTCGTTGACAGCGCACATGTTTGCCACATGGGAATAAAATAGCGCGAATATTCCCTCCAATCAGTCGCCGACGGAGTAATACATCCCTCCCTTGTTTACATAAACTAAGGACGGCGCCGGTATAAGTATTGAGCAATGTGAATTATTAATAAATGTTATTTGGGAAATGGTTGATGCCACAAACATTTAATTTAACTAATTGTGTTTCAAAGAGCTCTACTTTTTTCTGTACAGCGTTTATTTTTCTGTCGCTTAAGGTTTACAAATTATACAAGATGGCATAAAATTACTCCTGAATGAAAACGACTTCCAAAGGCAAACCCAAGGAAACAGAAAATTATAAATAGTATTTAATTTGTCTTAAAACAATGTTATACTAACGGTATTTTGATCAAAATAGTAAATAGCTTTATTTCAAAACAAAAATTATTTTCAAAAATTTTCAATGTAAAAGACAGTCTGAGGTCGCATAATTAGCTGGAAAATCCTGAATTTAAATGCCTAGTTTATAACCTATTTTTCGTTTTTTGAGTTATGTTCACATAACATGCACACAAAGACGCACTCGTGCAGCATATTTCTCTAAAATATTTATTCTTGAGCTCAGGGGGCCTCTAAACATATTTCCGCTGAAATCCAGACCTCGAAGTTTTTGGTGGAACATAATAGTTCCCTTTCTGACAGTATGTTAACAGAGAAAGCAAAAACAAAGATAGACATACAAAATGCAAAACTAAATACTACATACGCTAGGTGCTACATGGATTAGTATGAACCGAGCTTCCGAACGGGTTATTTTGTCTAGTTAGTTTATTTTGTAATTAGACTGACATCGCAATTAAGTGTTCACAGTACTAAAATGAAACCAGCTCCTGTGGTAGGAGCTTTGCTCCACGTTAGTCAGATGTCTGACTTAAGTTAAATATGAGTAGATTCCTGCCGGATTGCAGCGGGGTAGTTTCCTAACTCTACTCTAGCCAACGAAGGATGTGGTCGATTCGAATAGCTGGTTTGTTGTCCCACATTTGCTAAAATGTATATTTGTGGATTTATTACGTTTTGAAAAGCTATTGCTCATACAGAAATCAATATAAATTTACCTCGCAATCAGAAGGGCTAAAATGCAACAACTGAAAATATTAAACATAAATGCAAAGCAACATTGAATTCTGCGAAAACAGAATTTAAAATAGCAAAATAATATTTACAGCAATTATTCCGCAAGATGTGTCAAAAAACACTTATGAGTTTGTGAAGCAGAGTTTGGATAGAAAGCTGCAACTACAGATCTGGTTATCCACGTTGTAAATAAAAACTAAAAATTCCTCCGGTATATACTTTCAGTATGAGAATGATAAAATCTATTGTTAGGTAGTTAAATTGTTAAACCATTTATCATGTGCATTAAATTATGTTTAAACCCTGGTGTTTTTCCCAATGAACTTTCTTATTCATTATAATTTGGCCTTACTCCTAACAGAAATACAAACAATATCCATATGTTGTGTATCAAACTTTTGAGAAGGAAAATCTCATGTTCCTTTGTGTTTAAGTACGGATTTTGACTGCATCCCATATGATTTATTTATTAAATAGAATTAGAGGTTTGGGAATAGGAGATGGCGATTACAATTGTTTTTCTTGCTTAGGACCTACTCATACTGCTTTTATTAATGGAAGTACTAGTTAGAATGCAGGCAATAGAACACGTATAACCTTACATGACCTAGAGAAACGGTTAACTGCAAATCAGTTCCGTTTGAACATGATAAAATAATTAGTAACTCGGAGCTCCAAATTGCAACCTGCACATGTGCACGACCATTAAACGATTAACTCCTCGGTTCAAGTTATTGTCATGTTTCAGTGATCATATTCAATACCACCTTCAGTACGCTGAGGCTAATTGCTATGGTGGCTAGATTGAGACAACAAAAAGTAACATGCAACGGATAGTTTCTACTTGACTGCACAGGGCTGCTTGTCCACTGAACCGCAACAATCCCACTTTTTATCTTCTTCTTTAGCCGCAGCACTAAGCACAAAAGCTAACATGCATTTGGTACAGGATTCTGTCTTTTTCAACTGCCTGCCCTCTTCTGTAATAGCCTGTATTCTGCAGACCAAGTAACTTCGAGATACGCTTTGCAGTTCGAGGTGTTGATTACAATCAAACACATATCTGAAGGTAACCATAAACAGGAGTTTGTGTATAATGTCTCAAATTAGAACGATCCTGTTGTAAACACGCGGGGAGAGACAGAGATGCTATAACAGAATGCTCTTAAGCTAATGATTGGAGGCAAATTCATGGGTGTTATAGAGGTGGTTGCCCCACACCCCCAGTACCTAACATTTTTGGGGGTTGGGGTGTTAGTGCGTAACTCCTGCTCCTACTGCATGAGTCACCAGCGACTTAAGTGGCCACTGTGGCCACATGGAATGAAAATAAGGGAATTTGGGAAGGAAACGTTTCAGGCCTGGTCAGTCATGAGGACTGAGAAAGAAATTGCCTATCATGACAGTCCTGGCTACATTAATTTTGAATCGTGGACGTCCTGTTCACAAGTCCGTACTTCAACACACTGCACGCATATTGGTAAAGACAATAGCTATAATAATCCGTTCCCAAAATACAAACTTATATGAAGTGGCTTGAATAAACAAAACCAGACACTGCATTGCTTTTCTCCATCGCAATGATCGTGCATTTGGGGTGTTGAAACAAATGACAGGCGGAGAGGTTTACTGTGTGTTAAGCTCGGCATACAAATATTTTGACACCGTGAAGTAAAACTTATGTTACAAACCATTTAAACATCACTAGGCAGAGGGGTCGTTATTTTCCCTCAGTCGGACGAAATCATTAAGAAATTCCACAACACCTGCCCTATTTTAAAAATTGTGCTTAGAGTGTGCATTCCTTATCTCAATTTATTTAAACTGCCTTTGTACAATCTTGTTCAAAAATTGAAATATTAGCAATATTCTATTCACGATTCGTTTGAGGAACCTTGGTCATTTTTATGATTTTAACTTCCCCTCTCGCTAGAGAAACAAACCTATTGTTAGAGTTTTATGGCAAAGGGCAGGTGTATCCTTGAAACCAGATCTGTTCTCCACATCCGCGTCTTCCTCGCCAAGGTTCCTTATATTTGAGAAGCAGTCAATGGTGTGGAAACGTCAGGTTAGAAATGAAAAGAGCCGCTGAAGCGGACAAGGCCCATCAAGGTTACACTTGTAAGCCTTACTCATCACTACCAAGTTAAACATTAATCCTTTTCAAGTGTTTAAATATGTACAGCAGGTGAGATAGCACCGAGGATTGACATTTATGGTGTTTTCCAGGGTGGCTTAGATAACAGTAAGATTGGAGAAACGTCGGCTTAGATAACAATAACGTTATAGAAACGTTTTAAACTGGGAAAATTATTAACATTCATCTAAATAACCTATTATACAAAAAGTAAAACCTTTTTACAATCACACATTGATATACCCAATATACTTTACATCTATCCTACTACTTTTTATACAAAATTTGTTTCCCTATTTGCTCCTTATTACATTAATAAGCGGTGGCAGAAAATATATCACTACATCTTCTGTAGCAGTAAACAAGGCATATAAAAAGATGTTGCAACAATACACTTACCTTGGTTAACCAGGTATAACAATTCCTTCGGAATAAAGAGCATTTCATAGACTTTTGAGCGAAAGTTCAATATATGCAACTTACTTATCGCACAAATTAGTTAAAACCGTTATCCTTTTAGAAAAAATAAATAAAATGTTCATCTAATTTTTTTCTTTTTCGTTTTTCATACGGTTTCACGCCCATTTTTTACTGCGTACGGGCAGTAGGTGTAGATAAGGGGTAACTTGAAAAGAGTTAATTTTCTTGTAAATATTCCTGCGCCATTCTTGGCGGATAAATGAACTTATAAACCAAGTTTGATATGTATCTGACATTCAGTTTTTTGAGTAAAGACACTCAAAGATATGCACGCGCATCTTTCTCTCAAGTAAAAATGCAATGCTTAGGAATATCCAGTTCGCGAGTCTTCGTTAATTACTTTGTGAGTATTTATATACAGCCTGTACATTTCTTTTAGTAATTCAGAACAGAAACAATCCATTCTGACGATTCAAATCTTCACTAGATTGGCTTTTGGTGACCCAAAAGGTTTTTTCCCCCCTTTACTCCAAACACTTCCATACGATAGCTGCTATGATAATAAACACTGTCCGGACTCTTATGACATGTCATACTGCTGCTCTACAAGTATTACTTTAACTTTTATCATGGGTACTAGAGTAGAAAAATATTTATTTATTTGGCCATTTGTGCATTTTTATTTTAGATAATTATTTTGTTCACTTTCTTGCATTTGCATTTATTCAACTGAAAATTGAGATTAACTTTGTACACTCTTTATTCACTTTTTTGAGCAAAAGAGAAAAGATAATATTCCTCTTTAATGATTAATCTAGAAAGGGTTGCTGGTGGATGAAGGTGTGACTTGTCAAGGAGCAGGGAGCACTACAGGTAAGGATTCCTGTTCCCAGAGTGGTCACGTTTCATTTTTCCACGTTAATAAGCTTATGGTCAGTATGCTATTGCTCTTATCTTTGTGGTATATCAGTCTGGAAAGTCTCTTTCATTTGAAATGAATTTAATATAATCCGAGAACTCCAAAGAGTTAATTCTCAAGACCTGCTTCGAAAGAAAATTTATGTTATTTTCACGTTCTTTAATGCAGAACATGGAACAAATATGTATTTTAATTAATCTCATCGATATTTATATATATTTTTCTACTTTTATAGCAGAAACATTCATGCATGTCTGTACACTAATTCTATTAAGTTAAATAAATATTACTTTTGGGTAATATTTTAAAATGTTGTGTCACTTCATAGGCCAGTTTTCAAACATTCTGGGTCATCGAAATCCAGGCCCTGTTAATAACAGATACAAATTCATTTACGCATCTCACTAAAATCGCAGCACTGGAATCTCGACACATCTCGCATGCGCAGGAATCTGAGAGTGGATGGTAGTGAAGAGCGCCATTCATTCGACATCTGTTCTTACCTTATGGAGCGCAGCCATCCTTCGTTAATTGGCTTCTTCAAGGGTACTCTTTAACATGGTAATGACGCCGAGAATATGGCTCTGAAGCTATAAGAGTTCGGGAAAAATGAAACGTCCATTGAAACTCATAACAAGTGGAGTTTTTGTAACATACACTGCCATATTTAACGGCATCTTTAAGCTCTTTCAGTTGTACGAAGTTTACCTTTCAATGTGCATCAAAATGCCATAGGGCTTTAAACCTGAAATGGTATCAAGGACACTCTCTCTCTCTCTCTCTTTCTTCCTCCCTTTTCTCTCCTCAAAGAGCTAATTTCTCCTTACGAAAAAATTCTTCATAAAACCAGATACAGACACCGTCTTGTTTCTCCTTACAAAGTTGAATGAAAAAAGCCAAGATGTCTTCAGCTCCTAATTTAAAAATGATCTTTCAAATGAACATTTAAAGCTTTACAAATGTTGTAAACAAGCATTATATTTTGTTACTGAAATTAATTTAGAAAGGTATTTCAGTTCTTCATTAAAACGTTTTTATGCATTGTTGAGGGTATCAATGTCTCCATTTCAGTTTCAACGGAATACAAATAAGAACAAATCTGAATTAACCAGAGGAGTAGGTTTTCTTTTCTTAAATAAGAATTTGAGGTTACTCTGGATCTGTTCATATCTTTTGTATCTCTCCGTACTACACGTTCTTTCATAAAATAAATAAAATTAGCTATCTTTAAATGCTCGAACACGTCAAATTTAATATTTTGAAAGAATTTGACAAAAATGAAACAAAAATTTGAGCCATTATGGCTCAGGGTGTGCTGTAATCGATCAAAGTTTAAGTGGCATATTACTTTTATCATTTTTATGAACGGATTTATTTAGTTACATGCAGAGTTTCATTAATAACTTACAAAAGGTTTGATCTCAATGGTAACGGTTCTCTCTCCATTTTATTAGTTTTTATAGGAATATTTTAAATGTATTGTCTTTGTATCGAAGCCAGCTAATACTATATCCGTTTACCTTCCTAGTATAGAAGTCCCTCCAGGACGTAAGTGAGCACCTTGTATCAAATGCCTGTCAAGGAACAGACAGAATTTAGATCAGTGTCCTGAAGGGGCGATCAGTTCGATACCTGATATGAGGGCGAGGAAGGAGATGGTACAGGTCGGCGCCAAGCAGGCTGACAATTCTCTAACAGTCATATATTATCGCATAAAAAACACCAAAAAAGAAAGGGGTGTAGTCTATTAATGCACTGAAAAGTGTCATTCACTTACAATCATTCAACAGTTTATTAATTACAGTGTCGGAAAGGTGACCTCCATTTAAATTGACACACTTTTGTAAACGCTTTTGGATATTGAACACCCGCTCTAAGTCGTCAATGATAGCTTAAGTTCTTGAATGTTCTAAATATGATTCTTGAACGCAAGGCCCTTCAAAGACAGTGATATAATAATTGGGATAGTAAGATAAGGTGATCGATCACACATAGGGATATCTCCAAAACGAACAGTCTAAGGACAACTGTTACTCTCTCTCTCTCTCTCTCTCTCTCTCTCTCTCTCTCTCTCTCTCTCTCTATCTCTATCTGTCTGTCTCAACAGTGTGCTCTGTTGCACCACCTTGCTGAAAGGAAAGCCCCTTCGCTTCAGAAGGAAGGTTCAACGACGTTTTGGATCATAGAGACATAACGTTGTGGATTAACTGTGACTGTTTCTTCATTGTCAGTTTGGGGGGAAATGGTTCTCAAAACCCTATTCCATAACAAACTGTCAATTTAGAAGAGTGCAACGGCGTTTCACGGAGCTCTTGAGGGTTCCACCACGCTACCGAGGCGGGCCTTACTCTATATGAGGAAGATATTCTGATGTCTCTGATTGGTTAAAGTTAGTTATGAATCGGTTAGTACTGGATGGAAGCAAGGTAGCAGCGAATTCTGCTCCTCAGGCATAGTACCTTTACCATAGCTGACGATTCCGTTCTGCATGTTTCCCTGGTATAAACCTACCAGTGATAAGAGCATGAAACGTCACTACTACAATCCACCATCATAAGAGGACCACAAAAGCTTCCGTAACAGGTTACCTAAGCTAAAATTTGAAGCAGCGTATTTTCTTCCTTCTGCCTGCTGATGAGCTCATTAGCTTAACAAAGAAAACTCCATTCTAATGTTACCTGAGACACATTGCAAGCCAGAGATAATAAGTTCAATTTACCCTAACTGACGTCATTTTCCTAGGCTGTTTACAGATGCTTTCAAAGTACCGTACATCATCAGAAAGTTGCGTGTCTGCTTTAGAATACAAAACGCTCAGCATTTTGAATATACTCAGGCCTGAGGGGACGTCAGCTGGCCTGGCTTTTAATATGCTTTTTAGTATGGTTTGAGCACCAGATGGGGTTTATTCTCTCGACAGGTGCACTACAGGAGACTACCTTGTTATTGAAATCCGAGCAGTGCAGTCTTTTGTTGGTACTCACGCGATTCAATCAACAGATGGCCATCATCTTGTCGAGGGAACAGTTATTTTTTAACTTCCCTATACACCACCGTTCATTTTTGTAAAAACCAATTTTCGTATCTGAGTCCATCTAATTATGAACTCCAGAATCCGCTTTCGAGTGTAAACTTTAAAAATGTTGTGCGACATAAGAACAACTGTGGTGCTACGTAACCAACAGTTGGAACATCAAAGCAGAACTACACGGAATCAGTAGCTACCACAAAACTGAGAACACTCATTCCATTCTAACAGTATTAGTTTTAAAATGCAGACATAACTTACATAGTATAAAAAAGTACTCTTTTTAATTTACACTAACGTGACTGTTGGACTACTTTTATAACGTTCTGAACATATAGAGTAGTGCGCTGCGCTATTTCTCGAAGTGGGCGAGTGAATTAAAACATACCTGCTTTCAAGTTTCAAGTTCCGGTTAATCATATTACTATTAAGCTCTTTGGATACATATTGTCGCGAAGCCGTTATCTCCGATAGCGCGGCTAGTGTACACAAAGAACCGGCAAATAAAGATAACTGAGATAAAGGACTTGCCGGCATAGATTCAGTTACGCTTCTGGAAGATGATAGAATATTTGGTTTCTTTATTGTTCCGGAAATATCTAGAATTTATCAATGAGGTATTTAAGAAAGCAACGACTCGCCAAGAGTCAGTTGTGAGTAGTCGTAAACAGTAAACAGCTGTAGAGTGTTGTTGTAACGAGAGATGGTGTAATCAGTTTGTTATTGTCATCGACTTTGGTAGACTGTATGTGACGTAATGTTGCTACGTGAGAATTGAACAGTGTATTTCTAGGGAAAGAACATTTGGAATATCTGCAACTCGGACTTTTAATTCTAGGAACCCACAGAGTCACAATATAATTTACCTGAAAATAATTTATCTGAAATTGCGTTTGGAAAATTAGCATAATAGGAGCGCACGCACGCGCGCACACACACCAGTTACTACAATAGTACTTTCAAAACTTGTTTTTATTTGTTTGAACATCATGACCAATTGTATAGTTGATATGCCTTTTAACTTCTACACCTCCAGTGCAAAGCTGGAAAGATCCTGGACCAAGGAAAATGAACTCCAGACATATAAAACTAGCGACCCATGGCTTCCTTCATGAACTATGTAAAAACACGAAGTACCACGAGCCGAGTGAAAGCTGTTCTTTTGAACTGTGCGGGAACCAGTGGAAAACATATCACATCCTGAAATATGTCAACAGAGAGCAATCTATCTCCGAGTACAGCAAAAACAAAAATGTGAAACATAGTGAACATAATATCCATTCGGGTGCATCTTCTTCTTCTTTGTTATTATTAGCTACAATGGTGGTAAATTACTTCACCATGAGTTATGTAATCTGTAATTACAGAAATCTGACATGGATGACCTAGGCCGTTAAGATACGGACCCCTAAACGAAAGATACACAGCTGAAATTACCCGCCGTCTAGGCACATCGTCCATTATAATGCTTAAGGTTCTCCGTGTCCTCATGTCATAACATACAAATGCCTGGGAGGTACCCTCAACTTAGACCTGGAAATTTCCCTCCCAAATGTCTTTCCCATATTTCATTCCATGCATCATTAGTGTCATCCGCCTGAGATGCCCTATGTAGAGAAAACCGGCGTTACACACCATTTAAAAATAAGTATTCAGACGTAAAGCGACGTAATTGTTGATAGTAGTACGTTAATTTGTGGGTGCAAAACTCAATCTAAATAGAAGGGAGCATCTTTTACCACTTCATAATATTCCTAACATTACTGTTATTACTATTATTAATTATTACTATTATTGATTCAAATGAAAAATGAAATGTGTAGCGTTTAACGCCCGCTTTTACTACATATGGCACCGCAGGCGATGGCACTGATGATACATGAGATGAAGATGGAGCACCGGTGGAATGAGATGGCGGCGGAAACAGGAGATCCCGGAGAAAACCCCGCCCCAACGCCGTGTTGTCCACAAAAAATCTCACTTTGCGGTCGCCTGGGATCGAACCCGGGCCGCCTTGGTGAGAACCAAACGGTCTAACCACTGAGCCACGGCGCGGCCGATGTTTTTATTGATTTACGTCCACCAACTTTTAGTCATATCGGACGATGAATGAAATGGGTGAAATGATGCTCAAATGATCCCGGGGTCCTTAGAGCTTAGAGTTATCCGAATTCATCTTTCTGGATAAGGGAAACCTCCGGATAAAAACCTTATCCAGGTAACTCACCCTCGCCGAGATTCGAACTCGGGACATCTTGAATGCAAGGCACACACGCTACCATCTACATTATCGAGGCGGGCAACATTTGTAGCAGGAGAGAATATTGACGACTTGATACGAACAAACCCGATATCAGCCAAGTAACAGTGGATCAAGAGTATATTGCATTTACAATTGAAGGATTATAAATATTCTTTTGGAAGCAAATGTCCGAATTGGTAGTGAACAATTAGCATCCCCCCCTTCTAGAAATAAAAAATGTCCAAGTAATAGTCGAAATAGAATCCTACATCTGAGAAGTAATCAACCTGGACAAAGAGATCGGGAAATGTTGCAGAGGAACAGCTCAAGTTGAAAACACCGCAGTAGAGTTTCGATTTGTTGACCAGCCTGTAGTACTCCTGTTTGTTTAATTACCGTGTTACTTTATGGTGTTGACTGGGTGTAGCTGGAAGGTCGCAAGTGCGAAACTCGGTAGACACATCCCAACTAAACGACACGCCCAGCATCCTGTTACTGCTGTGCTTAACATGAGGTGCACGGCCTCGCGGTGTTTACACATCAAACATGCATTGCCACCCGACAAAGGCACAATGTACCACAGCATCTGATTCTGCAGCATCACACAAGAGTACTAATGTGCACCGTTTAATAGTCAGCACTCCGACATTGCGAGACATTAGTGGAAAACGATGCCTCTTAATAATTTGTTTAATGCCTGAGATGAAATCATATTACGTATAGGAAACGTTCTAAGTTTATAGTCCATTGATGTTCGCAGCATCATACCACGTGATTTACTCCACGTGGAGAAGATATTCCGATGTCTCTCACTGGCTAATGTTAGAATTGAATCAATTACTACTGGAATGGAAGCGGCATAGCAAAGAACTCAGCTCCAGTCAATGAAGGATGTGACAGCACCCCACTATGATCCAGTAGGAATCGATTAATATCCAACTTTAGCCAATCAGAGATATTAGAATATCTTCCTCGCATGGAGCAAATCATATGATAGAAGTTGGTTTCGCTTTAATGCTGTGGACACATTAGTTGCAATTTCAGTTTAACTGTAAAATGTATTTTAAGTTCAAGGTATCTCTCCAGAATGTAAAAAGACAGAAAAAAAAACAGAAAAAGTTCCTCAGGGAGGACACTTCTGCAAACCTCTGATACACGAGTTCGTGTGTGCGTGTGCGCGCGCGCCAAGTGCAGAATATCTCGCTTAAAACATATTTAAAAAAAATCTAACTTAAAATGCAATGACCAACAATAGGTAGTTGTACATGTATTTCGTTGTGCAGTTCTTGCACTTATTGTCATGGAGATTTACACCTTCGGCTGTTTAGCCTTGTAAACCTATGCGGATGAAAAATACAGTTCGCGTTCGCATATTATTTTTAAAGACCTAACATCTAATGCAAAATATAAAACTCCTTCACAGTATTACAAATACAACAGTCAAACAGTAATTAATTAATTAATATTTTATTTTATATAGGAAGCGCAATTCGATATATTAATCAGAGTGCACGTTGTGCTTGCGGAGTTTAAAAAGAAAGTTGTGTAAAAAACCCCACTTTAGCAATGGAGGAAGTCAATTTGTGAGCGAAATATACCGGTATTTCAGCGCCAAGTATTAATGTCCCTCGAAATGTGATGAAAAAGGGCCAGCTATTCGTGGCAAGTTTCATAGCTTCTTTGAAAGAAACCAGCCACAATTACAAAAGTGCTTAAAACAGTAAACAATCATTACGGTTAGCTGAGCTTTGAAAAACGAGCTTCCATACCATACTTCGCGACGTACATTTTGAATTTGTGAAAAGAAACAGAAAAACATAATTGTTGAGCGCGAATATATATTGTCGTGGCGAAGGAATTATGAAAGGAAAATTTGGAAGTGGGACATGTTTAAGGAATTCGTCCACTGTCAGAATTAGGTACGTAAAGCTGCCCCCCCCCCCCCAGTTGCTTGCCGGTAGAACTTTCAAGTCATTGCCAAAGTAGCTAAACGCAGTTATTTAGGACTGTTATTCCCCCAGAAAGACCCGTGCCTTAATTTTTAATTTATAAATGAGGTGAGGTCATGTGAAGAAATCAAATATTTGAGTAATTGTTATAAGTATTCAGCCACTTTTTAATGTACAAACGGAAAGTTATATTACACAGTACACACACTTTGCATTTGATCTTAACGTAGAAGTGCTATGGCATAAACTACTCAAGCATCGAAAACGGCAAAGCACAGCTTTGCATAGACGGCGCCGGCATAGAAATAATTTCAAACCGGCAATTCTCTAAAGGTAAAGTCAACACATGCACCCACTCACCAACCAACCCATATAAATTTCACCCAATCACAGCCATCATTCTTGCGCAAGCTGATAATACCATGAAGACCTGATCCTTAATCCCATCTTGAAATAATAGCCCTACGTAAAACCCTATTGCCAGCAGCAAGTACTGATTGATGAATTTTTCTTTTTCGGTAAAACGAGTAAGCTATGCCCATGAGCAACAAAGTTGATTTAAAAACTTAAGGAAAACAAAAACGTTATAATCAACAAACTAAGAAATAACCCACTTGGTAACCCACCTCGACAATTTCATCGGCTTCAAAAACACACAGTAGGTCATCATTTACTTTCACTGGGTGCAAATTTCACAATTTTATTGTAATTTTATTAAAAGATCCGAAAACAAGTTTCGTCTTTTCTTTGTTGAGCGAACTATATGCATAATCTATCTTAAACTAAAACAACCCTGTTGTGAACATATGGGAGGGGAGAAAGACATACGGAAATTTATGGGTATTCTGCATATTAGTCAGTAGCTCGAACATTACCAAGATAAGAATAATATTACGTTTTCATGGCCTCACAGAATAACAAAGGAACAACGAGATCACATAATATCCCTGGATCTCTCTCACATCGATCATGGAGAAATAACACAGTTCCTTTTGTTTTGACATTTTTAGTGGTTTTTGTGTATGTTGGTTACTGAAGATAAACAAGACTATATTGACGTTACTTCCATTGTTTATTCCCAGTGATATTTTCTCTACAAATAGTGACAAGTAGTCCGAATGCAAAAACGTGGAAGTCGCTCAGTTGTACACAAACTACCATTTGTGGTCGTTATTTTCTCCCCCTTAGCTTCCCGAGAATTTTAACTAACGCTTCTGTGGACTACTTTTAAATGCCCTCAAACACAGCAAGGTTAGTGTACAAGTGCAAACTACGCTTAAATGTATAGTTGTATATAGAGTACTACTAGCACATGCATACGCGCGCAGAAACACTTGCTTTCGGGAGGGTCACGAGACTAGATATTTATGAAGTATCGATACACAATTGAGAGAAATACAACACTACGTCTATCGACCATTCGTAAGCGATTAAGGGCACATTATAAGATCAAGCGGGTTACAAAATGACATTTTACGTTTTTAGGGTTATACTATTATTTGACATATTCTGGACATGTTTATATATAATTTAGTGTTAGCAACGCATTACAAATATATTTAACATAAGTTTAAAAAATTCTGCTGCATCGGACCCTCATTGTGATCATTTCAGAAAAAAAAATCATAGCTTTCGATCCAATTGGGTTAAAAATATGAGATTTAGCACATTTTATAGAGGAATTTTTGCTGCAGTGATGGTATCACTACTAAGATGGCCGCTGCCTATGCGAGGCAAAAATAGTAAACATTGAAATTTTAAAAGCGACTTTTTCTTTGTTTTCATTTCAATATTCCCGTAAAATACATTTTCTGTTCAAAGGTACTGTTTTCTCAAAATCTATGAACGATCATTATCTCAAATTTCGACAAATATCAAGCATGGTATAACAGTTGTGGATCTACTTTTGTGTTGATCAGTGCATTTTAAAAAATTGTTTTTTATAGTAAATTAAAGAAAAATTGTTGTAGAAAAAATCTAGCATTTACAAAAATGGACCTTATATCAAAACACTATATGCATATATTTAAAAACATTACCTGAAGCGGCTTTAAAAATTTCACACTTGATATCTGTAGTAGTTCCAGAGAAAAGTGCACCTTAAGTTAGCAATAATTGTAACATTGGAGGGGTAGGGCTTTTAATCTCCCTTTAAGATGGGTAATTACATAGGGGTATCTTCTTGAAAATTAGAAATTATTGGCAAATGGACTTCAGAAATATGATGAGAGGTACATCTTTGTCTTGAACCACAAGTAGAAAAGGGATCAGAATAGGAAGCACGGTTACGGGATTATATCGTTTGCAGCTAAATAATATTAAGGTAATAAATATTATTGTACAGGAAGTACATAAAAAGGAGAAGTTAAATAAAGCTGAAGGGAAGACAGGAGAAAAGAAGGCAGACATTTTAAATGACCAGACCTGGTGTCTCTGGGAAGGGATGAAGTTGGCAACTGCGGTGCAGGTGTTTTGTCGTTTTTTGCCGCAACAACTGGTCCAGCATTCCAGACTCCCATCTCAAGGTCGGCCACTCCTCACCAGGCTCTTCACTCTTCAACCAAAACACTGGACCGGATCAACGCTATACAAACTACACTATTAATAAGGAAATTGCATGACCACGGGGCAAATCTGTAGTCCGGTTTTGGAAAAGATGATGGTCCGAGTGCTCGATCTATTACCATCCGTGATCATGTCTCTTGACCTTTAACTCTGAAGCCAACTGATCGGGATGTTTCCTGAATGTGACTGTCATTTCAGTATTATTTGGATGAAAAGCCCTGTTTCTGGCTAGGGATTTCTCCTGATGACGCTGTATTGGTACAGCAATGGGTAGGCACAGAAGTTCTGGCATTTTTTTATGTTTCGCGTGCAAATTAAAATGTTTTGGCAATGCGTTTTATGTTATTCGGTAGACTCATGTGCTCTACAAAGTAGCGTGTATAGTTTCTGTATGCTTATACAACTGTTCTGTTCAGGTCAATAAAATGGAGTGTTAAGGCGACAATAAAGACAATCTTCAATGCCTGCCTTTTACGTTTAATCGAGGTGCAAATACCCATTACAATGTCTACAAACTGACGGCAATAAAGCCATAAAGTCCATTGTGGAAATTCCAGCGATGGAACCAAATTGTTCAGTAATGATTCTGCATCATTAACTTTACACTACATACAAATGTGTATGGAAGAACATCAATTCACCCTTTACTCACTCTACCACGTACATAGTACTACATAGAACATATTGCATTCCACTCAATAAGCTGATGTAAGATTTCACTGAAAGTACCTACACGTTTTAAGTTCCTTGAATTCAAACAAAACATTTTTAGAAAGAGGTAGTCGGTGTGCATGTGTGCGTGGGGGGGGGGGGGGGGTTGACTGCGAACAGCATAATTCAAACAAGAAATGTAAGTTAAATACCAAACTTAGTAACTCTCCAACTTCCAAGGATGCGATACGACAAATGGTCCTTGTTTTACAGTTTTCTTGTGTTTTGTTCTTTCCCCACTCCTGTTCATGCGAAGAGAACGGAAATCCAAAGCCATCACATACAAACCAGCTCCTAAAACATTTGCTTTCTCCTGTATTCCCATGTTCTTATATGGCAATATGTGATAAAAACATTTCTAGAAATGCTTGTTCTATTAACATGAAGTCGATAGAAATTTTAAGTTTTGTAAGTATAGTTTGTTGAAGAATGGAAAGAGAAATACATGTAAAAGTAACACTCTAAAAGGTTCTCTTCCCCCTCCTTTATTGTTTGATTTGTAAAGCCTCCTTTAACTTGATAAACAACCAATGGTGTTAATACTCAAACAGTAGTTCCCTTAACGTTGGTTTTTAATACATTTTACTAAACACATTTATATTGACTCCCCAAAAACACGAGTACAGTAAGGCCTCATTTATCAGGACCGATCCGAGTTAACGAAAATCCAAGTTATCCAGAGAATGACGGTAAAACGATAAAAAAACATGTACATCACCGAAATATTTTAGACGGAGTTTAGAAATTACTATTGACACACTTTCACATACACTGTATGTACTGTAATGGTCTATGTATTGACACTGTACATAATATAGCTACAAACTAGTCAGTAGTAAAAGAGGCAGTGAGCTTCTGCAATCTCAGTTTAATATATCGCTTACGAGCAGCGCGATCTCGCATCCGCGTTAACATTAGAAGTTCATTTAGCAATGTTCCGACTTCGACTCTCGAAATGAAGTATCAATTTCTTTGTTAGCTACCGCTTGTACGTGGTTCATAACCAGTGCTGGTTCATCAACATTGTCTGAATCTCAATACTCTTCATTTTCAGCCTGGTCCCACGCAAATGGGGTGAGTGCAATGAATTCGCCCGCTGGCAAGGGAATTCGAGAATAGCTACCGAGTATAGCAATTTGTCATCTGTAAAGCAAATCTTCATTTACTACGCTAAACATTTTTTCCCTAAACTGATCCAGGTTAATGAGGTTTTACTGTCCTTCCAAATTCTACAGAGGACGGGGAATATCTGATTAAAGGAAAATTTCACGACCAACCAGAAATCAAACACGGAACCTCTGGGTTGAAACCTCAGAACGCTGACCACTCGACCACAGAGAATTATAAGTAATTAACACTGGTTGCTAACTATAAAACAAGCATTTATGGAATTGCAAGCCACCACCGGGATAGAGGTTTACGGGCAAACGTGAGTTGGGAATCTCATGTTGTGCCAGCTTGTTGCCAGGTTAGTCACTTGGTTAAGCAGCACGCAAAACCATGATACAAATATGACATTTATTTCTACTTTTTAAATTTTTGGCGAAAACACGGCATGCGTGGAAAAACAAGAACTGAAAATATGTAAGTTGGAAAACAGTAAGGATAATAGGCAGCAAAGCAGTTTATATTGTACGATCCGTTTTGTGACAAACGAACTACAATCAGGAAAAGAGCATTAAAAGCACAGATATTAACTGAGAAGAGACAAAAAATTGTTACGCGACAAATGTTGGGCCTTCAAGACGATAAACAATTCATTTTAGTAATATACCAAGCGTGCGCTTGTGCGCTTAGTTTCATGCCTACAGAAATAATGAATGAAATAGATGTAGAACGGTCACATATACTCGGTAAAATATATTCTGTAAGTAACGCAATCCTTATCCAGATTCACACAATTAAAAAGAATTAAAAGTAAGAATTAAAAAGTAAAGGTGAGCGACACTTTATTTTGAATGTTCTTCTCTTTTGTGGATTAAAATCTTGATAAACCGCTAGGTCGCATCGGATGATGAATGCATGAAATCGCGCTCAAATGAGCTCCAAGTCCCGGTACTTAAGAATTACCTGTCATTCTTTTCAGAAGGTAAATCGCCCTTATGGATTTTAGAACTTGGAAAACCTAGAATGTAAAACACTTTACCCTACAACTCGGAGACTCGCCACGTTTCTTTTGTATATTTTTGTATATAGAAAATAGTGCTTAAAACAACTACAGCCGTTTTTCTATGTACTTGAAAGACTAAAGCATAGGCGTTTCATGATCAGTAAAAGAAAATGAAAAAAGAAATCGTAGAAATAATGAATCTTAAACATTTGGCGAAGAACTTACGCATGGTTTTCGAAGGTAAACCCTTCTAAAACTTATAATCTTATTGCACTGCTTAAGAGAACTCGTTCCACAACACAATGACCGCTGGATAGTCTACTATAATCGGAAATTATGTAACATAAGAAGAAACGG
The DNA here is from genome assembly GCA_030765055.1 of Mantis religiosa. NCBI lineage: Eukaryota > Metazoa > Arthropoda > Insecta > Mantodea > Mantidae > Mantis > Mantis religiosa. The sequence goes on along the minus strand of JAUKNK010000606.1, from coordinate 43,504 downwards.
TTCCAAAATTAAGAACGTGTTCCAAAGACGTGCCAGCTAAGATAATCAGATATAAATGCACAATCACAACAATATCACAACAGAAATATATTAGTAGTGATTGGTGCCCCTTTTTAATACATAATGGCACCACAGGCGGTGGACAATGCAATGCATATGACATATTTTAGAAAAAAATTGTGGAAAGGAAACATATTGGATGTGCTTTCTTTAAGACATCGTTTTAACTCCTTGATATATGTTCAACTGAAATTTATTCCATGATGGAAGGGGTCGTGGTCGTCGTCGTCGTGGTCGTCGTCGTCGTGGTCGTCGTCGTCGTCATCATCATCGTCATCGTCGTCACCCCGTGTGGTGAGTGGTGTTAAAGAATAGCTCCAACATAATCTATGCGTGTCGTAGAAGGCGACTAAAATGGATACCCACTGCTTGGGGGTTACAGCTGAGCCACCCTGACTCCAGAGGCAAATGTGGAGATGGAAGACAAAATAGAGATGAATGGAGGCAAAAACTGAGGGAGACTGAGGCCCAAAAGCAACTCAGAAACGAAATATCGAATAATACCAAATTACATACTTGAGTGAGACACTTTTCAAGCACATCAGGACAAGATTTCCAATATAATCTCCCCTTCTCACTCTACCATATACACGCTTCATCTCTCTCTCTCTCTCTCTCTCTCTCTCTCTCTCTCTCTCTCTCTCTCTCTCTCTCTCTCTCTCTCTCTCTCTCTCTCTCTCTCTCTCTCAAAATAACGGACGATTTGATTAAAATAAATCTGAAATACTGATGTGACAAATTTTATATCGAATTTTCTATAAGTCATCGACATAGTGAATGCTGAGGCATTATAAGAGATAGTAGACATACTTACTACTGAGAAAATGCATTACTGATTAAAATATGCATTTAATATCATTCTTCGTATCATTAGCAGTTTTTGTAATATTCTATGCCACATGTTACAACTGACGGACATGGTTGAGATTGTTTTACCATAACATAACATTTCAATATTGTTTCACCATGTGTTGAATCTAAAGCTAAGAATTGAGGTGCTAGAGTGGAATTAGTTATTAAAAGTTTGGTTTAAAACTGATAGGACTTTAAGTGTAACACAAAAAATAAAATCAATGTTTTTGCAGTCCAGTTGAACCTACATTATACATATGTAACGCAATTATACTAATTTGTATTGATAAGTAAATATTTGCAGGTCCCAGAAACAAATGTAATTTAGAAAAATGTTAACAGAACCTTATTTATACGTAATTCGTAGTTATAGTATTAAATTTCAGTGAAATACAATAGAGTATTACGTAATTAAATGAGCATATGGCATACCCTAGCCAGACGCATTTACCTTATCGTCGTTGACAAAGTCGCAAGCTGAGCAAACGGCTTTCGGCCACTGAAACAAAGAGACAGAGGCCTTTCGGTGCAGTGTTGTAACAACAAATGAGTAGTAGTCTCATTTAATCAGTCACGGAAAAAAGAAAAAGGGAAATGCTATACCCTAAATCACGAAGTATGATTTATACGAGAGGTGGCACTTAAAAGACAAAACCCAAACCGAAATTGGTTTCCAGGAATTGCTTATACCGCTATGTACAGTCATCAGTAAATAAAACGCCGAAAAAGAACTTACCCAGATAAGTTTCGCTGACTAAGATTCGAACTCCCGACCTCTTGAACGCGGGCTGTGTAGATACTACACCAGTGCGAAAATTCTAATGAAAAAGCTCTAATTTCATTCATATATTTTGTAAACGGTGTTGTATGTATTTTTATGCAAGAAAAGTGAACAAGCAAAATTAACTGAATACTCAAATGGAGCCCCAATTTGTGAACACTGTTTGCTTCGTACGTATCTTTAATGTTTGCTAAGTTTTACACTTGCTTGTAAAATATACATAGGTATATACGATATACGTACAAATCAGGTTCAACTTAATATACTAGTTTCGTTGACTTCTTAACTTGAGCCTCTTCCTTTACTCCTGCTAAATTTGAAATAAAAATTAAAAGGATCAAAGCACAATTGAAACATTGCTTCAAAAAGTACTTTAAAATGCTAGAATCCATGTTTTTAGCAAATTCGTATAACATTCATTTTAAGATAGCATTTTGTACTTAAATTTTGCTACATGCAGCAGTAACTATAAATTCAGAGTATCTGAACATTTATTTCTAATAAATGAAATGCAGTTTTTTTTAATTTGAAGTACAGAAACATACATATATAATTACTCTAGCCTGTCGCACCAAAAAAGGTATGGATACACCAAGAACAGTTCCATTGCCGTTGGTGTGTTACATAAAAAGGACTAGTGCAGCCATCTTCCGATTTTAGATAGAAATATTGCATCAGATCGGAATTTGATTGCCGTAACATTTTACAGCTCTATTTTACAGCGGCAGGCACTGTAGTCTGCTAATGAGTTTCCCCGTCTCAAAGAAAACGAAATATGTCAAAGATGCAAATAATTCTCTTAAGAGCTTCAAAAATATTCTTACAGTGGAAATGCTGCAGCACTTATGACTCATGCTATATGTAGTTAACTTTTGTCATCTTTAATATTGTGATATATACTCATAGAAGGTGCGTAATGGATGTATGTGGGTAAGCCACTGGTACAGAAAGTTGAATTTTCACGTAAGATTTTTCTTTATTTTATGGCAATTATCACTTAGCCAATTGCGGCTTACTGCATGTATAATATCCTATTTAGTAAAACGTATTATTTTCTCACTATATTTAGTTAAGCTATTTGCTTCTCTGTCATGTATGGAGCAGAAAGATCCTGACCTCACTGCCACAATAAAGGCAGGATACGCATGCTGAAAGTGTCTTAGCCCAACATAACAAAGAGGGAAAACTGATTCGACCACCGCTGTATAGAAAATTGTTTTTCAAGCTAAGATTAGAATTTAATAAAGAAACTGTTTTTGATGCCTTTTGGCCTTTCACGTATTGTTTATAGTTTTTTGCTTTTTTGTTTTGTATCTTTAATAGTGCATGTTTATTCTAATTGCCATTTTATTTTAATTTTTTCAATAATTTATAGTTAAATTTATCTCTGGCTTTTGCCTTGATTTATTTTTTTAAAAGGCGCTGATGACCACGTGGATGAGCGTCTTTATGTATATATCATTTCTATCATGTGGCAATGTGCAAGTTAAGGCTAACTCATTTTCATAATTATCTCTTTACAATGCTTGTCCTCTCATTAACTTAGCATAACATACATTTTCTTATTACGTTTTCTGTGCGATTGTTCTCTTAAAGCTTTACAAGAGGACTTAAAACTTTTCGGTCCGACTCAGAAATCGTGAAAATGATTGGTTTAATTAAATTAGTAAACTGGTTACTAGTATCACTCATATTTTATATGGTAAGCCATAACGTTTCAAATTACTTGCTATGTAATTCACTTAAGAGCTCAGTATAAGCTCCACAATCAGACATGATTAATAATAATTATGGCCAGTTTGCTGCACTGATATCGGACCTTGGCGCTATAAAAATGATGTTCAACAATTGTTAGCAACAAATTTTATTTTTCATCGGTATTATTTGCATTGTTCACTATAGTCGAAGAACAAAATGTCACATGCGTTAAGTGCATAGGGTAATGTCGAAAGTAGAAAACACTCGATTTCATTTTGTGTGTACATACCCTAGCACCGTTCTCCTGCACTTGGCAAACCTATATTTCAATAAACTATTAAAATGCCACTTCTAGCTTCACAGTATAACATTCTATAATAAGTCGGGCTAGGAAGCTAAGGACCTATCAATTGTCAAAAAAGGACTCTTAAAAAGACCTAAATTATCGATAAAGGATCTAAAGATTGGAAAATGACGTAAAGAAGTGTTATCTACAAATTAATACATTAATTTTGAATTAGATATTCAAGTGATACACACGTGCAACATTGGGAGAATATAATACACAATTGGGAGATTACATTACACTATTTACATCTCAGAGAAAATGTTGGAAGTGTCCTCAACCAGCCTCTTATTCCACATCTAACGTGGTTTACAGATGAGGCATGGTTTCATCTGTCAGGCTGCATAAACACACAAAACACCAGATATTGGGCTGCTGTAAACCCCAAGTGATCCACGAAACCCCACTGCATGAGGAAAAGGTTGGAGTATGTTGCGCGGTGTCAGCTTCCAGGATCGTTGGTCCCATTTTCTTTGATACGACTGTAAGCACTGGAGCTTATATGGGAAAGTCAAGACATTTGTGAAGCAGCTGGATGATATCGAATGGAGAGAAGGTTATTTCCAGCAAGATGGAGCAACGTGCCATACATCTAATGACATCATGGAACTTGCAACCAGTTCCTTTGATAATAATCGAATAATCTCAAAAAGTCTGTGCGTGCCCCCCCCCCCCCCCAGATCCCCTGACCTAACTTCACCGGATTTTTTCTTGTGGAGATATCTAAAATAGAGTGTACAAGAATAGCCCACGGACAATTTATGTTCTCAAGGAATCCATTCGAACCGAAATAAGTAACATGGGCGAGGATACTCTCCGTAAAACTTGAGAGAATATGGTGAGACGAGTGCAAACATGTTTAGATGCTGGTAGAGGACACTTCCAACTTTTTCTCTGAGATGTAAATAGTGTAATGTAATCTCCCAATTGTTATTATATTATCCCAAAGTTGCACTTGTGTCCTATATTGAAATGGTTCAGCTTTATATGGATCGCGCAATACAAGGAAATGCTTCTTCTGATTCAGCAATCAGCAATGGACATTCTGAGGAAAGAGACTGAAATAGATATAATTAATCATATCATCCTTGGGTTACAGAAATTCAGATTCAGAAAGCTTACCTCAGTTGGCATTGCAGTATATCACAACAACCTGCTCTAAATTCTTAGTGTAAAGGACAGCACGTCGCGGAAACGAAAAACTTCTCTCCACATCAGTAGAAGTCACTGATACATACTTGAAACAAGTGAAAGCTTATGGAGAAAAATAACGGGATATTTAGAGAGGGCTGACTAGGTTCTCTGTTGATGCTAACGATTTGAATACAATAGAAAGCGTCCTCTCACCTGTTATTTTAGCCAGTCTTAGGACTGCGTATTAGTTAAAAGAAATTAGAATTTACGCTAGACTCTGTTGAACAGAAAAAATATAGTCAGAAGAAGCTATGGTTGCCAAAATAATCGAAACCTAAAGAAAAAAATTGAGGCAAAAAGACAAATAAAAATTATAAAAGACCTTTAATTAAAAAATAACTGGAAAGGCAAAAAAGGACAAATAAAATCCTTCATTTTCTGGCCTATAGTGACCCATAATTGACATATATAATGTTGTGCCTCATCTTAAGACACTAGGGAAAATGGATTTTTCCTCAACTCCCTAGCCCTAATAAGTATCCACCCAAAACGTTAACTTGTTGGCCAATTTCGGTTACAGTTTTAAGTGTAGATAGACATTGCATTACCCGATGAGCTTATATTTAAGTCAGTGGACTTCATTGATGGTCTCGATCACACAGCATCTGTTCGGAAGGTTATCTAGCCGTTGTTAGTGTTGGAGCCAATTGTGGAATGTGGCTGTGCCACATCACACCGCCCTTCCTGCTTGTCATAATATTAATAATATGTGAGCCCCAGCTGCGCATAGTACGACGACCCCGTGGTACATTGCCCCCCCCCTCGCTCTCCCACACAAATGGGGGCGTGAACTTGGCACCACACGCGTCACGTGCCTTGATTTTGTTTTGTGGTGTACTTTCGTGGAAAATACATTTCAACCCGGAATTTAACACATGTAGGGATTTCGTTAACACAAAAAGTGTTTACGTCATAGCCCCATTAATACCACCAGAAGGAAACAGGGTAACATTTCCTCTACCATCTTGTCTTATTGTGGGAATTACAATAATTACGGATTCACGACGTGTGCATAACAAATGACTTAAGTGTAGGCGAATTCTCACAGTATTCTTTGTTTCGGCTGCTCCTGTTTATGTAACTGAAAAACAACAGGAAATAAAAACAGAGATGTTCCTCGTTAGAAAGAAGCTCACGTACACAAAGGCGTCTTATTAGTCCCATGAATGACTACTAAACAGGATGGGTTACGATTGCCAACTATTTATAGTGGGGTAAATATATCAGTTTTACTAATGGTGAGGGAAGAAAGAAACAAATAAATATCAGCAACAAGCCTATAATTATGGTCTATGTAAATGTAACTGACTGAGTTCAAAATAATTTCTGGTCATGTTCTGTGTCGGGCACGCAGAACTGACAATTGAACCGCTTACTACAGAAAGGTCACAGAATCTAAGCCTGGAAGAAATTTTTGTTAATCTTCACATTACCTAATTTAACAATACAGTCAAAGAATTGTAAAATCTCTCCCCTTTTGCAGAAAACAGAACTGAAGTCATTGCCAGCCTACTGCTACCGCGGAGAAATGTTTCCTTGCTGTGGTGAGCAATTCAATGACCATCTTAATGCTCCGAACCAGAAAATGTGCAAATAAATAATTGGACTAGTTGGCTTTCTGTATTGAGAAATTGAGATTTTTATTTAAGGACACTAACTGGTGTGGTTTTCGGTGTCCCATTCTTTATTAGACGTGAAATACCGCTTAAGTTTGCTCAGAGGCCTTTTTCTCATGGTTGAGGTTCTTTTACGTGTCGTAAAACCAAGTCGCGAAGCCATCGGCTTCATTTCCCTCCCGAAGTAGTCATGCTAAAATTTTTTACAAATTAATCGCCTCCTCCTGGTTTGACCCCGTAACATTCATTCAACACAAATAAGCCTGAAAAACACCAGGGAAATGGTTATCGCCATTCAACATTCATTACCACCACACTATCTCCAACATAAACATACACTCTACAATGAAAATATAAACCACGAAGTTTGAAATGAAATAGCTTACGTTCAATTCGGTTTTAGAGTAGTGGAGTTACTTAACAATTAACGTGAACGAGCATGTTTTGAGTCGTGTTTCAAACTCAAGTTTAGTACTGTTAATGGATAAATTAAATGGTTTGTTTCACTTTACCCGTGTTCGTGATATGAGCGACACACCATTGAAACAGCGACAGTTTTTTTCCCCTATTATTTTATATTAAATTAAGTGATTCATTCATAGGGTGGGAAAACTGTATTTAATGTATACAATGTTAAAATAACTCAATGCGGATTATCGGACAGTTACATATTTTTGAAAACCCCAGAAATTGAATGTGAAAGCGTACACAGAGTCCAGAATTTGTAGAGAAGCAATTTCACCTGAACTAAATGGCAGTGTGTCAGTATTTCAATTTTCGGGAAAAAACGCAAAATATTAGAAAAGGAATCACTCTTTTTGAAAAAGATACTTCCTGGGTTAAAATCAATGGAAGATTTTGTTTTAATGGGTTGTTTCATTACAATGGGCAACGCCGTTGGTGGCGTGTGAAACATACTCTCATGTAGAATTACCATCGATACACGCCTAATATGTTTGGCAACAGCGCCTCGAGCGAGCACTGGCCAACATTATATCACGTTAAGGTTTGCACTTTCTCTAGACCTCCAATTCTTGGCTAAATGTACTATTTTATGTGAATGGATAAATTAAAATAAGTTAAATATCTTTACTTTTTATGTAAACTATGAATGTATGAAAGAAGTTTAGTGGCACCTAAACGGCGTATTGTGATCAAAGACCTATTCTAAGATTTTAGAACCTAGAAGTAGCTATTTTACTAGTAGTATCCATCATTATTTTAATGATGCAATGAAAGAAAGCTTTGATATAGAGTTGGTTTGATTCTAAAACTTTGTAATAATTCTTTTGTACAAATGGGGAATTTTGGGAAACAGGATGTCGAAATATGTAGTGTTTAACGCCTTCTTTCAATAAAAATGGCAATACATGAGATGAAGATGAGAACTGGTGGAATAAGATGGCGGGAGAAACCGAAGATCCCGGAGTAAATCCGCCCCAGTGTCATGTGCACCACAAATCTCACTTTGCGGTCACCTGGGATCGAACCCGGGCTGCCTTGACGAGAGTCGAGCGGTGTAACCACGCAGCCACGGCGCGGCCACAGGGTGGTTTATGTAAGTGATTAAGCAGGTAGACGCACTCCTTTTGAGAAAGAAACAAAGTACTAGCACTCTCCAGATCTGTCATTCGTTGGTATTGGTCGACACCTGCAGTTCGCATAGTAAATTCACGTAGCTCCCCTTCATTACCTGTTATGCGTTCACAGCAGTTCATGTTTACTCCGCTGTTTATCAAACAGTTCTTCATGCTATTCTTAAAAATGCAAATATAACTATAGAGGTCTAGCTTCATATTAGCGCTAAAGAGTTTACGTCACAGTGACGTAGATATTTAGGGCCTATTTGAGGTACATAAACTGGTTTTGAGGGCCTGAATATACGAGATCTAATCGTCACATAAGAAAAGTTTTAATACATACTAAAGATATTAGTACTGCTTCAGTAGATTATCTGTACTCAAAACACTGAAAATATATTGAAACAATTGAAAAGAAAACCTTTAAATAATAATTTGAGATAAAATGGATGTGGTCAAAGTGGCATGATAACTTTTCATAACAAAGGGTAGCATTTATGAACAGACTTATACAAAATATAATGCTATTTACATTAATGAAATATATCACTTTTAGTTTCAATTAATCACCATCAGAGGACAATTCTCATTAGATAGCTGTAGCACTCACTTCAGTATTTACACAAAACTTTACGAAGTCATCAATCAGCTAACTCTCGAATGTCTTGTTGCATTACAAAATACTGAAAGTTTTAACACAATAACTGTAAGTAGCCCTTAAGAGATTAAACCCATATATGCTCCTCTTAATGGCAAAGAAAACTACTTAGAATTACACGAAGCGTTTTTAAAATGAAATTAGGCTTGAAAGTTGGAGTTTACTCGAAGTTATTTTAAAGCTTTTTTTATTCATTTTTTTATTTATGACACTCATTGTCTTAAATATTTCAGTCTAAAAATGTGCACTTGGGGCAGGGGGGGGGGGCAACCCAAGATCTAATACTGCCAAAGAATGGCCTACGTTCGGTAAACTGTCTCGCTACAGCATATATGTGCATGTTTCTGAACATGTATTAGGCAGACCTTTGTTTGAAAATCAAATACGTCCCAGATTTTAAGAGAACATTTTACGAAATCTAAGTACAAATGGTATTTTTATAACACTGAATAGTAATTTATGATACAAGAAATTAAAATAATGTTTTAATATTCAGTAAAATATGTAAAGGCCCAAAACAACTCCACGAAATTTTAAACTGTATCATCTCCAGTGGCACAAAATATTTTATCCACCACTAAAACGTACAGCAGTGTTTGTATTAATTAAATGTGTAGTTTTGTTATTACTGAATGGGTAGATGTTGGCATCAGTGTTGATTATCTTATAGATTCTTCTTTTTCTTTTATTATTTCTTTTAATATTACTTTTAATGCAATTTTTTATTAATTTCTTTAATTGTTCCTAATTATTATAGCAGCATATGAAAGAATGCAAGTTGTTTGTGTATGTTTTTTGGAAGTTTATAAATAAATATATAAATGGGAATATACACCTCAGTATAGATACTAGACGCGGGGGTACGACATTTAGATTTAACTTATTGTGGAGATTATTGATAAAAATAAATTAAAATTAATGGCGGGTAGTTGAATTGCCAGTTGGAATACCTAAGGGAAAGAGGAATTTTTATTCCTAAAGATATTCCATTAGTTCCTGGAATGCAGTGAATTTAATAGTTTTAAAAAGTCTGGTTTCCTATATGATAAAGAGTACATGTCATTTATTTTTGTTAATTAAATAAAAGATTGTAGCAACATATTTAAACGTTTTAATTAACTAACGTGATAGTACATTTTAGATTGCTAGGAAGGGTGAAAAACAATGATTTGTGTAGCATCAGCAGATTACAACAAATATACAAGTGTAGCGCCATGGCTACCGTTAGAACCACTCGCCTCTCAACAAGGCGACCCGGGCTCGATCCTCGGGGATCGTATGTGGGATTAGTGATGGACAAAGCGGCATCAGGCTGATCATGACTACTTTCTCTGTTATCCCACAGGCATCTACCCAACGCACCCTCCATTTCAGGAGGGTAAACAGGGCAAAAAGAATGGTGGTAAACCAGTAATGATGAAACCGTGTTCGACAGGAATTAGGTTTTCCGGCTATGATCAAATTTACAAATTTCATCAGTTTTCCTTAGCGGAAACTTTAAATTCCATTTTGGCATGTACTTTTACCTATTCCCAAAGTCCACTATGAAACTAACTCGCGAGATGCAAAACATCAACAGAAATACAACTTTTCTAGTACCATCTTTCAGGCATCAGAGAACTAATAAAAAGTTGCACGTTGGAAAAACATGAAAAGGACAAGGATATGCCCGAAAAGCCTAATGTTGGGCTGGTGGAAGTCATTTTCTGCTGTCCCTTGTTCTGCGATGGAACTGTCTTTAAATTATCTCTTGAGAGGAATGAACCTGACATGAGAAACAAAAGATCCCGACACCCACACTAGGCAGCTAATGAAGCCGTACTTTGCTGACGTCACGGGAAGTGGACTTCTCACATAAGGCGCGGGGCAAGATCTACTTTGGCACGATACATCCATCTTTCTGACTAGAAGTGTTACAGTTTTCAACACGTGTTCTCCATATGGAATGGTACAGAGGCTGGGATTCTAAAAACAATGGAGAAATAAACTGTGATTTTAAAGTATTAAATAGAGAGACTATTAATCAAGCAAAACGTTTAGTTATGTTACAAATATGTGGTGTGTACCTTTTCTTTTAAGTTTATAATTTATGCTTATTTAAGAATAATTTTAAGATTAGAATTTAATATTACATATGAATTAAAGGTGTTTCATCCTGTGCTACGACGTAATGCACTCACTTCTTAAACGAAAGTAACGCAGAAAATGGAAATTCACATTGAGGTTGAAACCTCTTACATTAAACGTCTTATGCGTTTAATTTTGGAATATTTCAAATTTGAATAACTTTAGTTCAAGGCACAAAAATTCAAATTTTAGAACAATGTTTGGTTCACATCCTAGCATTGGCGTGGTTTGGATCACTGTGCGCAGAAGCAATGTACTCAAATTTGCATATTGCATGCCATTAGAAGCAGGTAATAGGTTAAGAATTTTAATTAAGTTGAAAAATTCAACTTTACATCTTAGTGCCTATTACTACGTAAGCTTAATGATAAATGTTAATGTTGCACAACACGTATCTTTGCTTTATCTGAATGAAAGAATTAATTTTTCACTTCACCTTAAGTTCTGTTTTATAGTCAATAGTAACATGTTTGGTACGAGTAGCTTTCTCACGTTGAAACAGTACTTGGTTTTATTACTCATATTTTACATTGACAGACATTTGGTATTGTAACTATACTATGCTCCCTAATTTTGGGTTTGCTCTCTAACAGTGATTTATTGGAAGTAATTGTTTGGTGGTGGAGCAAAAGAGAACTGCAACGGTTATAACTTTGCTCCAATGAATATGTAATTTCATAAATATACAAATAAATAAAAACATTTTTCTGTGTATTTATTATTTACTTAACAGCGAATTTCCAATGGAACTGAAACGCATTATAGTTTCATGTTTCTTTTTAATTTTTCAGCTAACTATAGTAGGCAACAGTAGGTTTTCCATCCAAAAATTGGATGTGGAGATTTCTTGGGCATTACATGTTTTGAGGTCTCCTGAATAAAGAGGGTCATTTTATTTTGAGGTAACAAACCTTTTCCATTATTGATTTGAATTTTTCAAAAGCTCGTCGTTGTTTATCAAGTTATTTCTTCAGTCATAGAGCATGAAGTTTCCAAGCAAGCATATAGCGACTAGCTTTTAAACATGCGACTATCGACTCAATTTGCTCCCTTCCCCAACGAAATGCGCAACTGAACCATTTCTGCAAATATTTGTCTGGATTAACAAAGTACAGAGAAAATTAAGCTTTGTTAATAGTCCATAGAAACCATATAAAATAGACAATGAGTAGGGAAAGCCATGTGAAAGTAACATCAGGTTTGAGGAGAGTTATGGCATGAGCTTCCTTTGATTTGTTTGTCACCTGTATGACGAAACATGAATTTGTAAAAGTGATGCCAAATTTCCTAAAACGGAAAGCTGCATGACACCTTTAATTTTACATTACATTCTCCTCATTTGCCCTCCCGATGATCTTCGTGGCTGCTTTTCTCTGATTTGAGGTCACGGGGTTGTGAGCCAAGAGAACAGGCCTCTTGGCATTGCATCACTAAGACCTGTTCCAAACAACGCAAGGCCAAAAATGGCGCTCTGACAGATACAAGAGAAAACCCTATCTCACGCTTTCCCTGCAAGTATGCTGTCTTATTTATGTGACCCTGTACATCATAAAAAATTTAATATACATTATATGCGCTGGTATATATCGGGGCTGGAGCAGCCTTTACAGGACAAGGGGTCGACGTTACCCGGTGTAAATTATTGAGTACACGTGTCTAAAACCGCTGAGATTAGCAGCCTGGTTCTGTTTTATCGGAGAGCTTTTAAAACCCCGAAGACCAACTCCGTCTCCAAACTTGCACGACAAATCCTAAACTTCCTGATAAGAACTCAATTATCAGAAAGCGCTCGGGATAAAAAAAAAAAAGAAAATGCTAAAGAAAAAGAGAAAATGCAAAAGAGATAGAAAAATAGAAAACGCATAAAAAATAAACAAAGAATACACCAAAAAGGTGGAAAAAGAACAGAATAGAAAAGAATGGAAGACAAAGAAAAATCGATGTGATACAATTTAGTTCTCTACCCTAGCCATTACACAGATATCCTTCATGTGGATGTAGGTTAAATAACGAGGAGGGCTTCTCACATACTGCGACCTACTTTAGGTCAATTGTAGCTACCACCTTCCAGGAAAAAGGGATAAAGTAAAGGAAAAGAAGGCTACAGGCTACAGAGAAACACGGAAGTCTTAACAGTTCCAGGCTCTTAGACTCGACCCACTATTGGAGAGCACGATCAACGAACCTTCGATAAAGCAGCCCCCTGTTTGCTTTGAGCAAGTATCCGGGCCCCGCCATACGCCACCAAACCTAATAACACATTTTCCTAGTGAAAGGGAAATTATGAAAAGGAAATTGAGAAGAGAGAGAGAGTGTGTGTCGGGAGAAACCGAAGATCTCGGAGAAAATCCGCCTCAGCGCCGTGTTGTCCACAACGAATCTCACTTTGCGGTCACCTGGGATCAAGCCCGGGCCGCCTTGGTGAGAGCCAAGCGGTCTAATCACTCAGCCACGGCGCGGCCGAAATCGAGGAAGGAAAACCAAAGGGAACCGCGATAAACCCAAGATCAGGATCGAACCTGGGACCTACCGAAAAGCAAGCCACATACGATATCAAGACACCATTCATTTGTTTGCTCTTCGAGTAAAAGACTACCACTAATATCTTAAGTGTTTGATTAGCAACCATTTCAAATTAGACCACTGAACTACAATTCGTCCTTTGTCATATGCTAAGCTGCGGAAACTTTTGTTAGGCGGGAACTGCCGCATCAATTGTGATACCGATAAATTTTTGATAATAGTTAAGCCTTCCAATTGCAATGCGCTGCATCCAGACCTCCTGAAGCAACAGATCACTGCCCGTCCACATAGCTAATATGCAACTCAACAAGGGCAAGTTTATACAAAAAACTATTTCGAAAATGGCGACGTTATTAAAAAGTATTTTAATACAAATCGTGTGCTTAATGATTTTTTAAGGAACTTAACATCTGAGATAATCCTCGGTACTAGATTGAATTTTTCAATACACCTTTCTCAAATAAGAACTGCTTATTCATTCGTTTTATCTTTGGTCTTGCAAAGAGAACGGAATTCCAAAACCATCACACAGCGACCAACCCTTCAAAGATACTATTGCTTAAAGCCCACAGTATTTCCATATCTCCATTGTAACTACAAAGAAATATGCAATAAGGCATTTTCTACAACATTTTATCTCGATTAACAAGAAGAAGATTAAGAATAAGCCTTTGTAAAGAACAGTTTGTAAAGGAATACAGTTTTGTAAGTGCGACACATTTATATTAAGTGGTATTTCAAACATATCTATTACCTCATGGGTGATTTTGCAATTAAAGAAGCAAAAACAGGGAGGTTATAAAGATGTAGTGGATAAGCAGCCATGTTGCTTGCCATGTAATTGGTCAAAAGTAGTGTGCTAGTAAGAACGAAATAGTTAAATATTATTAGGAGAAAATACGGTTTACGTCAAATCCGTGTAAAGTTAACATAAGAAAGTCAAACCTACATAGAAACAACTGGGAAATTGTAATTCAAACAAAAATATTGTTCTTCCACACTGGCCGTGTGTAGGGCAAGAGTTGAACAGGTAGAGTTCACCAGAAGGTTCAATGCCATAACCGGGATTTGAATCACGGATCTCCCGTCTCCGTCCTTTTGCTCTTAGCCATTGACATGCCAGCATGACACTAAAATCTCCAACTGACTTGCATTTTCCCCCGGCCACTAGGAATTCTCATACACAATGACATACGCACCATTTGTGACGACTTACTATGCTGTAAGTACTTAAATATCAGGTTTCATATTTTGACAACTGTCAGGTTGCTGGACTCTACCTATCCAAACCTTACCCTACACACGGCCAATGTGGAAGAACAATAACTTTCCACCTACCTATCCAAAAATGAATTAGTAAAAGTGAAAAATAAGATACGAATATAAAGCACGCTTGGAGAGGGAGAGATGTACAACAAGAGCAAACAAGATTAAGCAGAAACGAACAGAAAGGTGTAACTAAGATAAATAAAACAGAACAGAGACGGGGGAGATGAAATGAAAACAAGTCAAAATATGCATATGAAAAATAAGAAGGAAAAGAGGACTCTAGAGACTGACGAAATTAAAGAGCAATGAGTACTCTAAACAGCAACGAATAACGAAGTCCTTCAAGGAGTTAAAAAGACTCCGAAAGTTAGCATTCTTTTTACTCACATTTAAAACATTCACCAGAAGTATCCACATTATACATTAAGACCGTTCTTCCAAATAAAGAATGGAGTTAGAAGTGCATCTTGATAGTAGCTATTTGTGTTGACTGGTCATCATCTACAGATGGGTATCAAGGAAAGAAAAGTTTCTAAAATCAACAAACACAAGAATCTGTAGGAATAACTTACAAGCGTGAAGATTATTTACAGCGTATTTCCCAACACTACTGTCTAATGAATGTTCGTTAGGTGATAAGCTTCTAATGTCATAATACTTTAATTCCATTAGACCTCAGATAATATCGGCACAGACTAAACATAAAAACTGTAAGATTTACTCTGTGTTAAGATGGACCCTAAAATTCCATGGTCTAGCGATGTCCCAACACCTTGAGAATCCAACTTGTTGAACAGGTTTCGTTTCGGAGAATGTAGTTAGATGGACAAAAGTGGCTAAACTGTCAAGGTTAATGAGGTTGTATTCTATAACGTGATTTGCATGCTATTCCTGGTCTGCTGGAAGGAGATTATGTGTAATTTACTTTAGCCTCAGGGTATTACAACCTGCCGGCCGTCAGCTTCCCAGACAAACGCGAAGAATTGACAGTGAGGCTTCAAGTTCGTCTCTGGTATAATACGTTGGGTCATTGGTTCATTACCTAGATGTGATTAAGATTATCAAAACATAAGATTATATTACATTTGCGTTAAACTGTAAAATTTAAGCAACATGATTTAAATGGCAAAATTTAGTTATTTCTGAATATTACAGGGACTTCTTGCAAGCTCGCAAGTAACAGCTTAACTGCTAGACAGGATGGTTTTTACTACAAAAAGCACACTTAACGTCGGGAGGTAGCAGCAGTAAACTTAATGTTCGCTGGAATGGTAGGGAGTATTTACTAGATTAGTGGTTTTGAAGCTTTCTCGACCATAGCCTTGGTGAAATGTTCATTTTCATGGTCGTTTTTCAGATTTGCTGCTGTAACGCAATTACTCCTATACTTGGAAAAATTAAGAAAATAGTGAACGATGGTTAAAATACATTCCTATTTATTTCAGCAAAACATTGCATTTAAAATTGTCGCGCTTGGATCACTGAACTTAAAATCACAATTAATTGTTTATAAAATGTTATACATAAGGTTGGGTCGGTATGGACGAAATGTTAAAATGATCAACATCCAAAATGAAACAGGCATTCAGGTAAGGCAGACAAGACCGAAAACGTGCTTGCTAGTACTCATTCCTATTACTAAAGAGCGAGTGCAAAATAACGCAATTCGGCACATTTGTTACAAAACAATTGCCAATTCAAGGATACATATACATATCTGCATCACCAATAATGCGTACAGCAAATAAAGCGTATCTACAAGAGCACAACAAAAGCTGTTCAAAAACTATACTCAGCCTGCACGCGGAACTATCACAGTAAACTGACACTTAACAGTAGCTAACATGGCTGAGCTGGAGGGGTCTAAAGCCCCTCTTAGTCCAATTTCTGGGACCCTCTAGAAAAGTAATGGAGAAATGTACAATGGTTAGTCACAAATTTTATTATGGCAATGGTCTGTTGCAGGAAAGGGATATTTGTGAGTAAACATTGGAAGAGGTTACACGAGTATTCTTGGAATCCACTTTAACCAGAAAGTCCTATTCTCATTTCTAAGTGTGTCTGATACGGTGACTTAATTAGTGTGGAAAGAATTTTTGGGCTCAATTTTATGTAGCAGTTCAGAGTATTATTGTCCTCGAATTGACAGATTGCATTTTACTTTTTTGTTTCAGATTGGCAAATTATCCGTTGTTATTCTAGAGAATGGTCTAAATCTCTGCTTGAGAAGCTTTTTGATGTGCCATTACACACCATTACCCTTAACCCAGATCCTTTAGTCTTGGTTTTATCTAAGTTGTGGAATTTCCCTGGGCTGTTAATTCCAATGATCCTGTTCTGATCATAATGGCCTGAAGTTCTCTTCCAGGTGTTTTGTTTTACAGTAACTGCAAAAGTCTTCAGTACTCCGTTTAGCATTCAGATGCTAAGAATGATATCCACTACAGCAAGAGTCGATAGATACGAATCGATACGATTGCCACGAAGAACAATATTTGTCCTCTTTGTTAGCCAAGATGTGCATTTGGATTTAAGAGCTTCTCTCGAGTTTTCCGCCACTCTACTCCGGACGCTCTTCACCTTTGGCTTATTGTCCTACCAATTCATTTTGTCTATATCCTTCCTTTACCGAGGGATATATTCTCGGACAAATACTGATCAGAAAACCCCTTCTGATGCTAGAACGAATCTCTCTTAAAAGAAAAGATATAGCTCTGATCTAGGCTTCGAAAGAGTATAAACTGCTGGGCTGATTCAGCTATTTTCTTACATAATCTGCAATGTAAGTTACTTCAAGTAGTCCTGAAGCATTAAGATATGCCTTTACTTGAGCATGACTAGGAAAGAACGTATAACTGTTCCATGCAGCATCTGCTGCATTTAAGCAACTAGTTAGCTCTTTTCTTGAATGGGGTTTTAGTTCTAATATGGTTATACTAAAATGAGACATCCTTAGTTATCACTGAAAGAAAAGTTATCTATAGAGCTCCGAGCTATACAATTATCTGATTACGGAAATGACAAAACACGAGGAGCGTTTTATTAGTCTGGTAAATTTCCATAAAGGGTTGGAAATTTTTGTTGAAGCTTTGTGGGTGGAAAGCTTGATTATTCAAAAGGTTGTACAGAAAATTTACATGTGCTACAATATACAATTTATTGTTGACAGCCTTATGAACTGGTCAGTGTGATAGCTGCGATTGAAAATGGAACAAAACAGAGTTTCATGCTATTATTAAACATTTTCATTTGAAGAGCTAGAATACCGCACAAGGCAAAACTGAATTGTATAAGCTCACGCGGACTCTGCACCAACATTGAACGCCATTTACTTTTGGATCAATGAATATAAACGTGGTCGCAGAAGTACCGAAGATGAATCGCGCTCTGGTAGCCAATCGAGGTCACCACACAAGACACCATTGCAAAAATCCACGATATGGTTATGTAAGCCCACTGAATCAAAATTCGTGAGGTTGCTGAGGCTGTAGGCATCTCAACTGAGCGAGTGCACAATATCCTGCATAAAAAATTGGCAATTAAAATGCTGTGTGCAAGATGAGTGCAGCGATTACTCACAGTCAACCAAAATAGCATCCGGAAGTACACTTCTACCGAGTGTCTAGCGATGTTTATTCGCAATCTGCACGACTTTTTGCGCCGATGTGTGACCATGGATAAAACTTGGATCCATCATTACACAGCAGAGTCAAAACAGCAGTCAAAGGCTGGTAAAAGTGCACCAAAGAAGGCAGGGGCCATTTTGTCAGCTGGTAAGATGATGGCGATTGCTTTATGGGATTCTCAAGGAATAATCCTCACAGACTACTTGGAAAAAGGCAGAACTATAACTGGAACTTATTATGCTTCATGTTGGATCGTTTACAACATGAGTTGACTGAAAAGAAACCGAGATTGAAACGCCAAAATGTGCTCTTGCACCATCGCACACATCAGCAATCACAATGGCGAGAGTGCACGAATTGGCCTCATCCACCTTATTCACCAGCCTTAGTCCCAAGTGCCTTCTTCCTGTTTCCAAACTTGAAAATTTGGCCTGGTGGCAAGAAATTTTCATCAAATGCAGAAGTGATAGTCAGCGTCAACGAGTATTTTGCAGACCTTGACGGAACCTATTTTTCCGATGGGATGAAAAAGTTGGGACATCGCTGGACCAAATGTATAGCCATCAATTGAGATTATGTCGAGAAATATAATGAGATGTTCACAAAAAAATATATTCTTGGTTTTTTACCAGACTTGTCAAACGACCTATGTATACAGTTTTCTGTGCTTTGGATCCCTGCGTCTGGGATGCGCCCGGAATAGATCCCACCCCTGGGAGGTGGGGATTTTAAGTCCCGGGTATAGGACCCGTGCCCACTCAGCATCGCGAGGAAATTGAGGAGCTACGATAGGTAGCGAACGTGGTCTAGAAAGCCAACTTTCCGGCAGGGGGTGCCGATATGCTGACCATCTTTTCTCCCCGTATCGGCCACCTCTACCTTGCGTGCCTTGCGTACAAGGGCCTGAGGCCGGCAATCGGGTTGGCAGGTTCAGCCCCACTTTAGGCTATAATGCCATGGGTTACATTTTTATATACCGTTTTCAAATCAACAAGGCAAACAAGAAGCATACTTTGCTCAGCGAAGGTCTACAGAGATCTGCTTGCATATTTGTGTTTACAGTATTCTATATTCCTAAGGTACTTGTACATTGGCACCACACAGTGAAGCGTTAGGTTCTGAGCATAAGAGAAATTGTTGCCTGGAACAGCCAGAAAAGTTTACATTCGAGCAGATGCCCTGTGACAGAAGACGAACACACAATACAAGGACTCGGTGTCAACAGTGCACCATTACAAAATAGATACTCAGAGCTGCTTGAAATCAATAACAACAGGTTTTGGCAGACGTTTCGTGTGTAGTTGCAACAGGTGGAAGGTTCATCTTCTTGCACTTGAGTCTGACCCTGGGCGAGGTTCCCACGGGGCACACCGGAACTGCGGCCGGCCTGCCACACTCCCGTCTACAATTAGACGCAAGACACCACCTACTCAGTGGTGGCATTCTCGTGTCATCCTCAGCTCCACACTAACCATTCATTTACATACTGCACAACAAACAAAAGACTGAGACGCTGTTAAGGTCGATGAGCCATTTACAAATATTAGTTCCTGCCAAGTAGTATGTAAATGATTAGTAACACATAAATAAGGTATTTATTACGATCAACCCAAGAGTTACCTAACAGCTTTAGGTATTAAACGGATATAAATAAATTGACATATATGCATATCTTGTATTGAATTTCAGAAAAATACTACTTAAACGTTTCAGGCAAAATAAAAGTTTAGGGCACGAACATATTAATGTAAAAAATAATAAGAGGTAGATAAAATGTTACACCAAAACAAAAACAGATGCATAGATTGTAAAAATCCCATACTAAGGTCAATTTCGTACATAACAAACTGGCCATTTAAAAAAAACTTTAAAATATTCAATAAAATAGCAGTACCTGATTGTTTTTGTAAGCTTTCCCGGCATATAAACGAACCTAAATGTAAATCTCGTTGATTGACCGAGATTGTTCCCGCCGTAAATGTGGCTAACTCACCAGTTGCGGTACGCTGTTTAAAGTCCAGTAGCCAATAAGAGAGGAATATAATCACGTGACAGTGCTGATATGCAGGGGTGAGTTAAGGAAAAACAGATTAGTGATAATTTATACGGAGGACCGCAAAAGTTAAAGGCATGTGAACGATGGCCAATGCCAAAGCGGAGCGCTGTTGCCAAGTGTAGTACGTGTATCGGTAGAGGTACTGTACATAAGAGCATGTTTTACACGCCAGCAAAGGTTCTGCCTAATTTTACCTGGAACTAAACAACACATTAAACTTTCCTAAAGAATTAAAATCTTACCGTGACACACGTCACAGCAGTGGAAAAGCAAGCACGGTTTCCAATCCAGTAACTCGCTCTGTGGGACTTTCCCGGAGATTGAAATACAGGCACGCTCCCTTTTTCTAAGGATGAGGCTGCTTCACTACAAATTCGTGACATTGTGTACCCTGCCTACACCAGAAGCTTCCACAGTTAACGGCTGCGTTTTTGAAACATTTACAGTTGTCCTGGATTTGAGAGCTTTCGTAGAAACTTGTTCACATTAAATATAATTTTTCTGCCCTGAGAATGAATCGCTTTACGTTTGTTGATCGAAAAATCAACTTGTCCCAGCTTCGAGGGACGTGTTCACGCACTCGAATCACAAACGCTGGAGAAAAGATATAATAATACTAATAATACTAACAATAATAACAACAATAATAACAATAATAAATTAAATGCAATAACAATATTTGAGCTCGAGTTCGACACACGACTTAACGATGCCGTTCTCTTTAACAAAATAACTCACCACTTCACTGAAAACGAACTGAACATTCACTCAGTCTGTTTCAAACTGCGTTACATCTATTTTCATAGTAAGTGCACTTTTATTTATGCTTGAGATAAGTGTTGAGGAAGGAATGGTGGTGTTTTTCAGGCCTATCTGTATTGAATGGATGGGATGTTGGGCAACCATAACCATGTGAAGATAAAACGTGTCCTGCTTACGTTCTAAGTATCGTAGAGACTGGTGTACGGTTATGATCAGAAAATAAAATTCTTTCTTATAAGATTGGCATCTGTCATTTTCAAATATTTATCCTAGCGTAATTAATGAAGATAGGTGTGGGAGATGCATGTACCACATTCGGCAGTGCTGGCAGAACGAGCAAGCTTAGGATTCGTTGAGGTCTGCAGTACGGCCAGCCTCCATATGCCTTTAACTTTTACGAAGATTATAACGTAAGGTGATACAGAAATGAAACAGCAAAAATGACATTTAGACTACAGCTTAAAATTTCACATTTATAATGATATACAGAAAAAATACTGAAAAACTTCTGGAAATAAACCACTACATAGGTACATCCACACTGTCCTATTAAACCACTTCCTAGGAGAGAAGAAACAGGTCGCCGATACAAAGGTTGATTAGGAGTCTGTGACGCTTACCCTTCGTGAAAGTTGTACTCGGGTTCAATTTAGTGACATTCCAGCTCTAGGAAACCATTATTGCTCGAAGGTAGAGAAGTTAGAGGGATATCATTCCCTGTTACCAGAAGTTAGTTAATCTTACTTCCTCAGCTGTGATAGATTGAAGTTCGGCTCTCTCTTCTGATTTGACGGAACTCAACGAAACAAGCAAGGATAAGCCAGTACTACAACGGGTACCAGTATACGATCACACAAACAAGGAAAGCGTCATTCATTGGCAGCATTTTCCATCGCCTAAGATTCTTATCATCATCAGCAGCAGCATAATAGTTATTACGATATGGAATAATATAATTCCTTTACCTAGTAATGCAGAAAGATTGAAAACTTCAACCTTGAGCTACGCTAATGGCTAATATGCTCTTTACCTTTGATCATTAGTAGCCTCTCAGACAACACATATCCCATGCATTGTTTGTCTCAAAAGCCTCTAATATTTCACACTACACCAATGAGCGCAACACTTTAGCCAATGAAATCGCAGAAATCACAAATAGATAACTCACGTGTATTCAAACGCAGCGTTGCAGCACTTCTCCGCTTTTCTCGTGACATGTAATTTATTGTTCACTTTGGTCTTCAAAGGACGCGTGCAGAAAACATGACAACGTTGCCTTTTGCAACACCGAATATCTCTATTTTATCACGTGCCTCTGATGCGCCACAGGCTAATCATTATCCTGCCGCGGTAACGTAAATGGTAGCGTGTCGGCCTCACGTTCAAGAGGTCCCGAGTTCGAATGTCGGTCAGGCTGAGTTACCTAGGTAAGGTTTTTTCCGAGTCTTCCCTTATTGTGAAGACGAATGTCGGATAACAACGCTTTATGGATCCTGGGCTCATTTGAGCATCATTACACACATTTTATTCATCATCCGATATGACATCGTTAGTTATAATAATAATAATAATAATAATAATAATAATAATAATAATAATAATAATAATAATAATAATAATAATAATAATAATAATAATAATAATAATAATAATAATAATAATAATAATAATAATAATAATAATAATAATAATAATAATAATAATAATAATAATAATAATAATAATAATAATAATAATAATAATAATAATAATAATAATAATAATAATAATAATAATAATAATAATAATAAATGCTTAGTGTGAAGTACTCAGCTGAAGGTTCCCTAACGCTGACCTCGCACTGCAGCACCGATAAATCGATCAAGTAAACCTTTTTGCAGCCTCACTCCTAATTCCTATGAAGCACAATTTTTAGTCTGTGTCTTTGCTCAATTCTAACAATTGCATTTACTTTTTTATCGCTACACTGTCTTAATTGCTTTTCTTCAACTCCTCTATCATTTCTTAACGAAATTATTACAATTACCTGTCAATACTTCCGGTATCAACACCTACTCTCTATCCACGGTCCGGTTATATAAGCTACCCAATGTATAATTGTTTATAGTAATTATGTTTACTGCATATGTTTATTCTAAAAACTAAACACCATATTTAACAAACTGCAAAACCTTCATAAACACATGAGAAAAAAAGAACCATTTACTTAGTCATACTTGACACTCGATGTAAACCTTTCATAAACTAAGATCCATGATGTGTGTGGTGCTACTCATTGTGAAATGGTTTCAGTTGTGTATCATTAAGTCATTAGAAGCTTATTTTGGTTTTTTGAGCGAATATTTGTTCTCCTATTACACACTCAAATTGAATACCATTCAGGTGCCACATAGCCCCTTACAAACACGCCCGAGTTTCGAATCCCGGGTCCTCTACCAGTTCAATCCAAGTATAGGTGGTCTCGGTGAACCTATGTAGGAATATGCATTTTATATTTTACGAGCATATCCACTCGTGTAGAGGTTTTACAGCTGCAATATGTGATTGGATACGTAAACCGACAGGACCAAAAGCAGCCCTAACCTCCTTTAATCCTCGCGCGATAATTCAAAGTATTTATCGCACTTCTTTTATTTTATGTTTAAAAGAATCAAACATATTAAACGGGTACTAAACTAAATTTACTAGATGGTTAGAGCTACATATTAAAAATATTTATCACCGTATTTTGAAACACGGTGATGTAAATCATTCCTAAATCCTTAACAATTAACACGCATAGAAGACAGAAACTTTGTTACACCACGTGTTAAATACCATCTGGAAACCTCGAGGGTAAATATAGTTTTTGAAATATACTTCTTGTACTCTGTCATACTTGGTAAGGTTATTTTTATAATTAACAAGAAAGGTGCGCTCAAGTGGAGCTTTGACAAACAAGGATATTTTAATAATAGTTAAATCTTTGCTGTAGTTTGTAGTAACAGAATTTGTCCTTTTTGTACAAGTTAGCAGATGATATTTCTTACAGCTCTGTCCTCACAACACACAGTGGCACTCTTCACTTGGATGGTGTTGTTACATATTTTATGGTGGAACCCATGGTTAAGAAAATACATCACATTCATCAACAAATCACTTATCCTTTATTTTCCAACTGCATACTTACAGGAAGTATTGTTTGTACTCCACTGAGATTTCACCGAAAATGTATATTATGAAACTTTTTGAATCCGCCCCTCTAAAAGCACTTTCCCCTCTCGGCGATAGTGTTAACTCGTAGATGTTGGGTTGCTGGTACTTGGGATTTTTTCCCTTTTAATCGTCAGATTAAATTCATTCGTACACATTCGCACTCTCATGGAAAAATGGAGAATCATCTTGGTTGGAGAAAAATCCCCACCCTCAGCCGGGAATCAAACCCGGGATTCCCAGCACGGCAGGCGTTTTACTGACTGATTTACGGGGCCACCCAAAATCATTTTTAGGTCTCCGTATGTCAACAACAAAAATAAAAAACGAAAAGTTGGTTAAATACCATTTTATTTTATTTTGCCATATGTTTAATATATTTTCAATCAAAACTAAATGTATATCTTGAATTTTCCTGGAATAGGTTGTGATATTCTCTTCATTCTCAAGGACTTTTGTTTGCTTTAACTTTTGAATCGTAAGGGATAGCCAAAATCTTATTACCTACACATGTAGATTTCTTTGGAGCACACAACTTACATGAATAAAGTGCTTTTTACTTGTGTGTGTGACCATTTTGGAGGCATTCCTTGTCATTTGTTTGAACTGTCACTCATACTTTTCTCAAAGGGAAGCAGTAATTCGTGCTTTCCCCTTCTCCTGGTCACACAGATATAACTGAATTTAAGAGCTGCCTACTGCATTCCCCTTTTCACATTGTCTACAATGAAATATGCAATGGAATCATTTCTACACAAGTTTATCTCCAAGATTTATGAGAATAATGTCTTAAAATGGTTAGATAAGGTCATGTGAATGTAGAATGTAACAATTAATCATTTTAACACCAATCTTTATTTCTTTAATTTTAATCTTAGATATGAGTAATGTGTCTTATCTCTTTCTCTAACAAGAGATTTTACGAGCCAACAGCTTTCTTAATTTTTTTCACTCTTCCTGTCTTCCACGCTTTAAATGAGTAGAACCGGATACAAACAAGACATATTAGAGGAGAAAAACTTACTATTGCTGGTTGTGTACAAAAAGATTCCCTTGTATATGAGAGCCGCCACTGAATCCGGTTGCTGCGTGTGTAAACCTTCTATAAACACCCCCTCCCTCCGCCACACATTTACCAGATGTGCTCTCACTTCCTCTTTAGGAGCAAATTACCGTCAGCTGAGATTCTGTCTCGTGTCCCACGCTCCCTTGTACAGCACAACTTATTATACAAGGTAAAAAGTGTTAACACCAGTTTATAACATTTTGTAATATTTCTACTTCGATTTCTGAAGGTCATAAAGAGCAACTTTTAGAAGTATAAGAAAACAAGAGCCTATAACAATACGTCAGATAACAGTACAAGTTCCATTATTCCAGGGGTGCTAACATGTTTTCCGATTACTTAAAAACGTGTTCAGTGGTTTACAGTTCGCTGTCCAAAATCCGAAAACCAACAAAGATTTAGCACATTAACGTCTAAAGTTGATAGTGTCAGTCCAGTAAACGTTCTGTAACGTCAACGTCAACAGCTTTCTTACTCAACGCATTAATAAAGTCAAATGAGAAATGTAGGGAGATACGATGTGGGGAAGGGGAAGTTACTGTTTTTGGAAAGACTATTGAAAGGGAATGTGTATTAACATTACACCTATGTGTTGGTAAGTACTTTCCCTCCTAAACAATTACGTTATACGGTTGTGATTACATCATATTTGGTTGACTAAAGTCTATAACAACGAGAAAATTAAAAATCAGCAGTACGCAACTATAAAATGTAAAGATTGAATCAAACGCTATGGAATTTGGTGTCTAGCATATCTGCACCCTCTAGGGATCCCAAATGACGTAGGAGAGTCTTGTTTTAGACATTTGTGCCAGTTTTAAGTTGAAGACTGCCCGCCTCCGTAGCGTAGATGGTAGCACGTCTGCCTCACGTTCAAAAGGTTCCGAGTTCGAATCTCGGCCAGGGCGAGTTACCTGGATAAGTTTTTTTCCGAGGTTTTCCCTTAACCTAAAAGACGAATGTCGGGTAACTCTAAGCTCCATGGATCCTGGGACCATTTGAGCATCATTTCACCCATTCCATTCATCGTCCGATGACTCTAGAAACGTTAAAGGACGTAAATTACAACAGAAGAAGAAGAAGAAGAAGAAGAAGAAGAAGAAGAAGAAGAAGAAGAAGAAGAAGAAGAAGAAGAAGAAGAAGAAGAAGAAGAAGAAGAAGAAGAAGAAGAAGAAGAAGAAGAAGAAGAAGAAGAAGAAGAAGAAGAAGAAGAAGAAGAAGAAGAAGAAGAAGAAGAAGAAGAAGAAGAAGAAGAAGAAGAAGAAGAAGAAGAAGAAGAAGAAGAAGAAGAAGAAGAAGAAGAAGAAGAAGAAGAAGAAGAAGAAGAAGAAGAAGAAGAAGAAGAAGAAGAAGAAGAAGAAGAAGAAGAAGAAGAAGAAGAAGAAGAAGAAGAAGAAGAAGAAGAAGAAGAAGAAGAAGAAGAAGAAGAAGTTGAAAAGCAACGCGCAACTTGTTTTGTTTATAGATATATTTGTCTCTCTTTGGATTTCTGATATTGCACCCTCAAGCCTTGTATTATCAATCACTTTGCGATATTTTTGTTTTCATTTGCATCGACGAAACCCAGACACTTGCACATGTTTTTGAGTAGATTTTTATAGGTCTAGACCGAAGTCGTTTCCATAGTACTATAACAGATGCCAGCAAAAAACATTGGTCTCAATAATTGCTAAAGTGCTTCTTGCTGACTAAACAGTTTCATCATCACAACCCGAATTTACAACTTGAGAACAAAAGTACAATTTATTTTTTATGAAAATTAACTACAAGTGACATAATAGTAATCTAGATATTATAAGAATTAAATTACAGTATATCTTTATATGGTTTCATGCATGAAAACTAAAACTATTACTACAGCGAAAAAAAAAAAAAAAAAAAAAACGTTCGAGAGAAAGTTCTTAGCCTGAAAGCTCAGGTCTATGCAATTAAAATCTTTGGATACCTTTAGGATAAAGATGAAGTGTCAGAGCTCGTAATGGTAATTCAAATAATGTTTGCTAAAGTAGCCGAAAATCTAGGATCATGACACCCAAGTTTTCTAATCTCATTCCATATTCAGTAATCTTGGCCTACACATGCCCATTGTTAAAGATCAAATATCAAACTGTCAACACAATCATTTTTATCCTCTCCGACATTCAGTATTATACTTGTTTTATAGGCTTTTAATCATTTTGGTGCTATTTGCACTTGTTTCCTTTTATCAGAAAGTCTTGCACCTCTGGTCAGTATGTTTACTGAAATTATACTCTATTACATGAAGTACACAAGATGCCTAATAACTTCCAAAGGATAAAGTAATGGCATTTTCATTATCTTTACACGATTTCAGCTAATTTAACGTTGACATTGTGTATTACGGAACGAGTGGCCAAAGTCCAATGCACCTCTAATATCACTGCTGTTAAAATGGCAACATAGCTATGGAATTAAAATGTCTTCGTTTAAAAATTTAGCAAAGAAAATACTCATGACCACACACTCAACTGAATGACTTACATTCTAATGTCATTAGTTTCCTCCTCAAATGTTCAAGACGTATTAACGTTTAGGCAAGTTAATAGGTAAGTCTATTTGTGTCACATTTTGTACACTTAACATTTGTAGGTTATCCAGAAATGTTTGGTAAAAGCACGCTTGGTTTTCAAGCGATTTAATCCTGGTACAGTTAATCAAGTTAAACATCAGATGTGTCCACAAGCCGGAAATTAAAATTGTATGGAGTAGCCCATGTTTGTGCTTTCTGTTCAACTGAAATTCAATCACTATTCCCAGTTTGACTTACCTTCCTAAAATACTAAATGAAACTCGCCGAGGGAATGACGCCTTTGTGTAGTATAGGAAATCAGCACTGGGCCACACAAAGGCACTTGCTGTTGCATGACAAATTTAATCCCGAATTGACAATATATTTTCCTCTGCCGATCAATTCCTGTCAGTCCACTAGAGCGATGATATTGGACGTTCCATTATGTCTGACTCAGCCAGAGTTAATTAACTGAGCATCGACTGCCGTTAAGCGAAAATTACGTGATGACATGAAAAAGGGACGAACTTACTTAGCAGAAATTGCTTCTATGTCCATTAGTATTATCGAACGATAGTAGGAAATATACTTAGTGGCGTTATGCAGCTGAACCATTCCTGGTCTGAGATATCCCTGCATTATCCCACTAATATTGAATTTGCTAACACTTAGGCCAATGAATGGGGAATGCGACCACTGGAGCAGAGTTCGTTGCTAGCCCCCTTTCATCCTGTAGTAACCGCTTCATGTCTAACTTTAGCCAATCAGAGATATCAGAACATGTTCTCCACGTGGAGTAAATCACGTGATGAGAGCTGGTTTCCCTTTACTGCTGTAAACTCGTTAGTTACGATGTCAGTGTAATTATAAAATTGACTATTAAAGGACCGCTGATATGAAAGTGCGGTTAAAGGCAGGATATAAAAGATCGTTAAAAAAAGACGCCAAAAATATTTGCTATAAGCTTTCGGTTTCTCATTTTTGTAACTATTATATTTAATTTGCCTAGTATACTGAATAAATAGAATAAAGAAACAGGGAGGAATGCAGGACTATTCTGAATTAGTGAAATCTCTCTCCGTATTTTATAACCAAACTACTGTGCTATCAATAAAAACTTGCGGAGTTCCAATGAATGCAAACTCTCCAAATTGCATGGGTTGTTTCGTTCTAGATGGGAAAATCAACGAAAGACTAAAAAAAAAAAAAAAAAATATCTGTAAGCTACAACTGTTTTCCTTCTTTTTTTGGGTGGAGTTGGAGAGCTCGTTTCACACATCACATATTTACATCGTCTAGCTTTTATCTTTGATTCTTCTTCTTTTTCTTTGTACTAGGTATTAGATTAATTATACGGTTCAATGGTTTCGAAAAATCTTCAGCAATATTATTCCGTTTACCTGCTTATGGGGAAGCTCTTAAGGATAATCCGGTGTATTCTCAGAACTATTCCAGCCAAGATTTAGGCGAGACCAATGGCGTAAAGGCTGTTAAACCGTATTCCGTTACTATAATAACATAACAGCCGGTTCTTCTTCTAAGGGATGACTGGAGATGAAGTGCACAGCGGGAATCATGACTGACTGACTTCGTGTGAGGTCGAACCACACCTGCTGAACTCATTTGCTCTACGACTGCTCGGAATTCGCACTTAATTAGACAAGCTGTGCTGGCTATCAGTGTGGGGTGCCGTTTCTGCTGCCTACTCGCGCCATGCTTGTCAGTAAGGCCGACTGACAGCCCTCTCGACACAAACTTGATTAAGGCAGATCTTGAGCTCTACGAATGGCAGTTGGTATGTGTAAATAGCATTGGAGATACAACAAAGCCCTCGTCTGTGGTGGAAACAAAGACTGTTAAGCCCATTTCTGAAAGATGAAACATTTAAATGAAAGCTTGGATTCGTACTACTTACTTGGACCATTTAATGAGTGAAATTATAGTTCATTCAGTCGATACTAGAGTTAAGACTAAGATCCATAGTTCGATTCCGTCTACGCCACTGAATTTGAAAGTCTGATTCTATACTCCATTTGACAATTAGACTGATATTGTAACTAAGACATCCACAGCAGTAAAGCGAAATTTGATTCACTGCACGTTGGGATGATATTCTGAGGTCTCTAGCTAGAGTTAGATAGGTATCGCTTTACTGGGGTTGCAATGAACTCTACTATAGTCAACTGAAGAATGCGGTTGCTACCACGGTTAGATCCAATAGGAATCGATTATACCTACTGTATGTGTAAAGAACAATCGACACTGACTGATCTTATAGTTATAACGTATAAAGCCGATATTGAGGTTACGTTAATAACGAATTTGATAGCACCTTTGGTTTATAGGGAAAATGTGAATCAGTTGGAGGATTTAATGATCTCCCAGCGCGTTGCCGTATTACAATTGCTTCGACCAGCGGCACGGTAAGCCGAAGATATGTGGTTCAAATCCCACTTATGACGAATTTTTCAGTCTCGTTCTGCCTTTCCAATATTTTAATGCATAATCACAATGCTTCTTTTATGCAAAAAGGAATACTTTATTAACTAAACGTAATAAAACAACGGGATTCCTTGGTAGCGGAAGAAAACAGAATGTAATACAAGCCTAATAAGTGCTTTTGTGGTTCTATTCAAATCATCTATAACTAACAATAAAAATAATGTAGATTCCGTAGAGAGGGAGTAGAGTATGTATCACATTCAAGATTTCCAGAGCTCGAATCCCGGTTATGTGAGTTACCTGGATAAGCTATTTTTCCCCCGGGGTTTACGTTTATCTTGGAAGGCGATTTTCGGATAACTCTGAATTATGTACCACGAGCTTGTGCGTATAATTTCACTTATTTCGTTTACTCATCTTCCGAAATAACCTTTGGATAAAATGACGTCAAATATTACTATACATTTTGCTAAGACGCAGAAAAAATGAAATGCGCTCGAACAAATTAAGGGTTATCATTTGAAATATCAAATGAGAGTGGGTGAGAGTTGAAACCTAAATTGTTAATTAGTCTTGTTTTAAATTCCAATACTTCTGTCAAATTACAATGAAGTCCTTTATTGGTTTGAAGTTTTAGAATGAAAGGCATCTAAATCTGGTAACACGGTTTAAAATTATATTTGTTTTGTGGAAACGTGTCCCCTTTTTTACGATATATGTACGTCGACGTAAGTGCTGAGCCCCAAAACAAATCTTCAGTCACTTTTAAGCTCGGAAGAGCCGTCCCGCTTATGGAGAGGCTGTCAACTATTTCCTCCTGGGGTGAACGGTGGAAGTTTTCATGCTCCCTTACGCTTGCCTTCCGGGATTTTCCCCGACATGTGTCACTTTGTTTACCCTGCTATGAATAATACGCCACCGCTGCCTGACCGACCGATATTTTCTGCTCTGTTACCAGACGTCGCGACGCAAGCACGTGGCTGGCGTCTATTTTTGCGTCGTTCTGTCCCAGTGCCGATGACTCGTCCTAAGACATCGTTTGTTGAACACCTACCTACTTGCTAGCTCTTGGCGGATTATCAAGATTCGGAATGCCTCGGCAACATTTATTGTGCGGCTATTTTGATTGCTGGAGCGATGCCACGTGGGAGTAATAATAGAAGAGGAAATTGCATATATATTTATGTTCGTGTTAGAGATGCGTGAAATAATGGACTCTGCTCATTCATTTGTTTCCTGATACCGTAACCATGGTTACGCTGCTCGTTAACAAGTTCAATGACATCGGATGTTAGCTGTTGGGTGTTCTTAATGATTATATCACGCTCTGTAGTCGGTTTTGGAACTAACAAGCATCACATATGCTACAAATATTTTACAACGTAACTGTTATTCAGGCAACTGCTAAACAAAGATGTCAGTGAGATGATTAGGGCTATTGCGATAAGAGTAACGAAATGCCACTTTATTACCTAAGAAATAGGTTTTATTCACACACTATATCATAAAAATGTCTTTTGGAATCATTGGAATTAAATGTTGGGAGTTTTCAGATGGTTTAAGAAATTCTCAAAGTTTCTTTGTTGTTCCCAAGGAACGGAAAGAAAATAAACATTTTCTTTTATCAGGGCAATAGGACACCGATATTTGATAACAATTTGAGAACGATCCTGCTGTACACAAATGGGAGGGAAGAAAGCGAGACAGAGATACTGTAAGTTCGTTGATTATGGAGGGAAATTAATTCCCTTGGGACATTGACACTGGTGAGGCAAGCAGGTATTTTGATCAAGGAGGGAGTGATCCGTTTGGAAGCGTTTAGGGAAAAGGTTTCCCGACTGGCGCAAGGTTACTGTCTGGAACAAACGAGGGAAGTCTGGCAAAAATATTTCTCTGTTTCCTCGTTTGGTAAAGTTAACCACAGAACCCGGATTTCTAAGTGAAATGCTTATAGATGCATTTTTTTTTTTTTTTTTTTTTTTTTTTGCTGGGGTTTGCTTACTTATTTTATGCTGTTTAATTAAATTAGCGTATTTTATCCAAATCATGTAAATTTAAAAGTAAATTTTCACTCCTAGCCATCATTTTACCATTCAGACGGTTCACATCGTCTCGCTGGAAGTTAGGAGCCGATATAAAGACTGGATCTTCCTGTCTCTAGCGTAAAAAAGTCACCGATTAGAGTTCAAAAATTTCATGAAGTCCTTCCAAATTTGTCTTTACCTCCTCAGCCAGTTCTAATACTATGGGGTCCTTGATTAAAGGCTGCCACATACCTGGTAGAACATTTCAATGAAGTTAAAACAGCATTGTACTCCTTGGATGCAGAAGATGCAAGCCGCATTGTCACTGCACAGTAATGTTTTGCTAATATTGTCATCCTAGATAAGAGAGTACATCCGTAACTATTTCTCCAAAATATCTGCTATTGCAACACAGTTGGAAGCTCGAAATAACATGTTGGAACATTCACTTTCTTTGATTGATGAATTTTCAGCTTTGAAAAACTCAGTAAGGTATTAACTGCTTACGAGACCCTATGTAAAATTTCTAAAAAGGTTTCTGGTGCAGAAACGTATATCGAAGAAGAATTCACCGAAGAAGAATTGTGGTACTTTTCACATGTTGCGAAGTTGAGATATCCTTTTCACTGTATAACAAATTCTTCACTGACAAACGTAGTAGCTTCACAAGAGAAAATCTCGAGATAACCTCCCTCGTGTACTGTAACAAGCTTATATAAGGTAAGAATTCTACGAAACAAGATATTTATGATGAAATTTTTATTTTTATCTGCTTATTTTTGGTGCTTATTTGCTTCATCTTTCGTGCTTATATGCTTGCTTATTTCACTATTTGATTATGCTTGCAAATCTGGGATCTAATAATCACAAAATTTGAATGAAAAGTTCATTTGTTTGCCTATGCTCTAGGAAGTCTTTAAGGAATCAACATTGAAAGAAAGCCAAACAACGCAATGCCAGTTCATCGAACCTTTATCTGAAGTATAAATTAGAATGTTATTGTTTTCCATTCAGAGATTAAAGCGAGGCAATTTAGAGCAAACATTCTGTTGGACGTTGACCTCGACATTCAACTCATAAGACAGCACCAACACACAAATACTTAGGACTGCTAGTGCTGATCTGCTGGCTCACTTATCGGAATATTGCCCTCTGACTATCCAGGTGGAACTGAAAACTTGCGTTGCAAAAGCAAGACGATTTTCTAAACTGCAACCTTTAACATAAAACGTGTCGCACAACCTTTCAGAGGCAAGCGAATAATGATTCCGTTGGTTCTAAACTCATATTTAATTGATTTGATAATGGATTGGCCCGTAGTCCTCACTTATATATATTATATAAGAAAGTTTTGCGACCAAAATAAAATGTTATGGCAACACCTTTTATGTTATTCGATGGAGAATTATTCTCTAGAGTGTGTTTTGTTTCTGTATGCGTATATTCTGTTTGTTCTTTGAGGTCAATAAATTAGAGTGTAAGTCGACAACAAAGGCCATTTCCGACACCTGCCCATAGCAGCTTCTGTGGTGGCATCTCTAAAGGCAGCTGAAGTTGTCGATTTACACTCTACTTTATTGACCAACAAACAGTATATAGACATACAAAAATTAAACGCACTATTTTCTGCTCTATCGAATAACAAAAGCACTCCCAAAACATTTATGTTGCATAAATAGGTTTCCCAAAAACAGACACCAGAATTTATGGGCCAGCCCATTAATTATAGTAGCGGTGTTTTAGAATAAGCCCGAACTAAGAAACTAAAAACAGTTAAAGGTACAGTTTCTGAAACTTGAGCTTCAGCCAGTGTGTCGATCTTCTTGCATTGGGCTAGAAACGTGTTATTCCATGATTGCACTAAAACCTTATTGCATATAAATGTAACGCCAGTTCCAATGTCAATGGTATGAAACTGAGCTCCTAAAATACTTACAATGCAAGTAGATTAATACTGGCAGACAGTTCAGGCCGTCCTTGCATTTAGAGCAGGGTGTGCGTGTGAATCAGCCATGAGGATGACTCAAGTTGCATAAGTCTTCTTGTAGCACCCACAGTTAAAGCATAAGTTATGAACCCCATTGCCTCGAACTGTGGTTCTGGAAACTATTTCTTTTTCCTCGGTAGTTATTAGTTCAACAACAAAGTCCTGCCTGGCGTGCTAGTGGTCCCGGGTTCGATTCCCGGTGGTGGGGATGGGAATTTTTCTCAGACCAAGATAATTCATCTTCCCCAGAGTTTGGAAGTATGAATGAGAGTGCGAATGTGTGCGTGATCTAATAATTAAAACCCAACGAATACAAATTAACCCCTTCGATATGTTACAAAGAAGAATGACACCCGATATGACCACTGGAGTTAAAGGCGGGGTATAAATGAAAAAAGAATTCGTTCCTAGAACTGCTATTTTAAGCTTAGCGAAACGATAATGGAAACAATGAAAACAGCTGAAAACTTCACTCAAAGGGAGGAACAATAGAAAAATGGAGATCAAATAAAAAAATAATAAATAAATATGTACAATGAATTAACAGAGAAATTAACAGTGAAACTAGAACAATCTAAGAATTTCGTTTCTGTTCGTTGACTTCTTGTCTCGTTTGTTTCGATGCCTACTTTGGATGCCCTTCAGTTTAGGTTTATCGTACTGTCTGCATATTTTAATAATAATTCAGTGAGCTTGTATCCTTTACCAAGACTTACTTGACAGTCTAAAGGCATGTTGATCTTTCTGGTATTATAAACATTCCCCTAAAAGTAATACCTCTTCTATGAGCTAAAGCTTCACAGGAGCATACAATGTCGAATATTTCGGCTTTCTTACATTATGTTTTACTTATGTTCTTCTCTTCTTGACATGTCTACAAAGACTACTTACAAAATTGCAATGGAATGTTATCATTTTCTTCACTGCTTGACAAAATATCTTTTGAATAGTAACAGGTCACCAACAATTATTTGCAAGTAATAGGTAAACACAGCATGAAAGGTGGGTAATAAATACCGGCATCATGAGGATCTCGCCATTTTTATTTGCATATATCCCAGCTATGACCTAATTTGATACACCTAGCATAGCCTTTCCTAGTCGGAAGCATTTCAAGGATCTCGTTTAAACATTTCCGAAGTACTCATTTGAAAGAAGAATCATACTATTTACATAGTCACAATGGCGTTTTAGCCAAAGAATAAATAATCTCGTACACTAAACTTGCTTCTGGTTAATTGCTTGAAATTGTTTCTTTATTGAACCAATATACCCACGGTATTATTCATGGACTTACAAAGGGATCTATGGAACTCACAAATTTAGTTAACGTTCCAGAAACACAATTTATTAATTTGTCTATCGCCTAAGACAGTGTTTCATATATGATGATTCGGAAAACAGGATTAGTAGCGATTTTCTGTCAGAAGTCCTGGATTCCGTAACAAATGAATGGGTATATGTCATTCCTCAAACCAAAGAAATAATTTCTAGGAGTATAATGAAGAATAGAACGTGAAAGAATTAATCTTTAATAAACCTGAAAGAATTAATATATCATAAATTTGTTGAAAAGCTTGTTGAAAGAAAGAGCAGTTTGGCAATGGGCTCTTTCCCTCTAGAGGGGTGAGAATGTCCGCGTTAAAGTGGCAAGGCGACAGCTACTTCACAGTGGAGTGGTGATCCATCTATTGCTAAAGGTATTTAATTAAAAAGGCAGTTTCTTAATATACTATTCAGTTTATAGAAGTGTAATAAAATAGAACAATCAAAACGCAACAACGTGTTGACATGTCAGTAGTTAGGGTGATGCGCACATGCAATAACGAGCAGTGGTCCATCTTATTTCTAATAATCTAGCTTGGACAAGGTGCGTATCCTAACAGAACTTCAAGAATACTCGAAATAAAAAATTATATTTTGAGAATATGTTCTAACTGTGGGCAGTTACCTTCTGGAACTTCAGGATTTAAAGATCCTTAAAGCTAGAAAAATCGAAATTCGGAAAAAGAGAGGATATATATAGTGACTTTGTGGGTTCGTAAAATTAAGAGCCAAGTTTGCAGAAATTCAAAATGTTCTTTATTTCTGTAGAAAAACACTTTTGTACACACTTCACAGGTTCTAAAAGTGACGTATCATACACACAGTACACTCTGGTTGCTTCACCGAACAAAATCACTCGCGGTACACTTCAAAGGTGCACTTTCAACTCACTACACAAGTCCAATTACGACTGTACCGATAGTCCAAGTCGAATACTGACAGGCTGTTAACAGCCAGAAGGTTTTTGCTGCGTACCCACCCAGGTTTTGGGTCTGTAGCCACGGCTTCTTTTATATCTCCAGGTTATAGAAATTAGTGGAATATTCTGTAACATGACGGCACCAGAAGACGAAGCCAGACATCTATCCGTGTGTTTCTTTCTTTCTCCGTTTCGGCAAGCTTTTATCTCTGCTGTACTATCTGTCTCTTAGCACGCGCCGGCCGCGCCCGTCGCAACAATACACCAGTGAACGGGCCAATATGACTAGGGTGTTTCTGGATTTCTTAGCCATCCAATTACGTATATCAGTAATTTATCAATAATTTGAGCCACAGTTCCACCCACAAAGCTAAAGAAATTGACATAAACAGTGCGACGGTTAATCAAGAAATTCAAAAGAATTCAGTTTAAAGTAGTTATCATTTTTGTAACTTAATAATTGATATATTTAAGGTTTACATTAATACTTTGAGTTCATTTCAACTACGAGGCGTGTCCGTAAAATAAGGTCTCCAAGACGCTGGAGCCTGGAGGAACATTATTACGCAAGATCCGGCAACACTGGCGTGTAGTTTGGTTTCACCCCTTCAAATCTTCTCCACAACGAACCCTTTACAACCATCAGTCGTGGCTGGGCAGCCGTTTGCGATGGAGCTTCCTATCACTTCCGCCACCAAGTGCGAGTTGCGTGCAGTGACCCGTTGCCCCACTGAAATTCATCGTCAGTTTTGCGAAGTCAATGGGCCACAGTGTATGGACGTCAAAATCGTGCGAAAGTGGATCAGAGAGTTCAAAGACGGACGTACAGACGTCCATGACGAACAGCATTCTGGTCGGCCTTCGGTTTCAGCCGAAACAATTGCAAAAGTGGAGCAAGAAATGCATAAAAACCGGCGTGTGACGGTTCGCGAGCTGTGCGAACTTATCACTGAAGTCAGTAAAACTACGACTGACAAGATTTTGATCGAACATTTGCATTATCGCAAGGTGTGTGCGAGGTGAGTCCCCAAAATGCTCACCGAAAACCATAAACGGCTCAATTCGGATAGGACATCCTCATCCCCCCTACAGTCCAGACTTAGCACCTAGTGATTAGCATCTGTTTCCTGAGTTGAAGTCACACCTGGGTGGAACACATTTCCAGACGACGATGATTTGAAAAATGGGGTTGAGCGCTACCTGCGCAACTTGGCGGGGGAGTGATATGGCAAGGGTATACAAAAACTGCCACAGCGCATGCAAAAGTGCATCGATCGCAATGGTGATTACGTTGAAAAATAGCTGTAGGTTCCGCCTTTCCATCAATGTAACATTCATTGACAATAAACGTGTTTTGTATATTAAATAAAATTGGAAACCTTATTTTACGGACATACCTCGTACACCCGGTATTTGTTTTTGTAGCTGGATTTGAGCACTGGGAAACGACTATGCAATTGAAGTCTTTATCAGTAGTAAGAAGGTAATCAACGAGTTTTGAGCCTTCACGAGAATTCGCGATTTGAGTAAACAATAAAATATGCTTGTAAGTGTTTTGGTTAACATCGTAATTAATGCAATAGCATGTGCAAAATTACCTCATTGTATTCCCTATCGCTGTCAAATTACATAAACATTGGACGAAAAATTTGCAATCCTGGAAGCATGCCTAACCTAACTAAGGCTCGTATTATTTCACATCAACATACAGTACGTTCAAATAAAGACTGCTGTACTGGTTGTGACTTATTTTAGATATTAGGTACTTAAATAAGTTTTATGTCAATAATTGCAAATAAATGAATAATAGGTGCAAATTTTGTTTTGTAGTTGCTTTTTAGATGCTACTACCAAGCTGAGGAGTTGACTAAAGCGTCTGAATATGACAGTGAGTACAGGAGACTTTGATTTAGGTAGTGTAAATATGATGAGTAGGAAGTGTTATCCGCCTAGTTTCATTCTAGTTTTAGTGATAAATCTAAATAGTGCCTTACATATCGGCCCAGAATACGGGATTAGTAATGATGGTAACTTATAGGGGCCCACTGGGTATGCTATGTCACGCAGAAATGCCTTGGTGGCTGCTCGTCGTAGATGTCAACCGAAGGTGATTTATGTCTCCTCTTATTCCGCATTCACAGCGATCGTGTTCTCTGTAACCAACTCTGAAGAGGTATACAGGTGTTCCGTGTAATAAAATTCTGAAGTATCAAGAAAACACCTTCCGCGATAGCTGTAAACTTTTTGTTAAAACATTCGCCGGTTGCATGTCGTGTTCCTCTGTACTTGTTACGGAACCTGTGTTTCGACGTGTGAGTTCCCGAGCTGGGTCTGTTGGTGGTATATGGCTCTCGCCTCTCGTACTACTGCATCCACCCTTTCAGGGGCGTAGCGTCAATGGATGTAGCTGATACCCTAACAATTTACCTTAGTTAACACTTCCATACTACATTAATCTTATTGGCACAATCCTTGCTGAAGAGTATTCTGAACAATCATCTTCCGTGAATTGCTGTAATGCCCGATTTCACCAACACACGTAGACTTAACACGGGCTTAACAATAGTTATAACAAAAATTGCGTTTCACCGACAAGAATTGGCTTAACACTCGTGTTAAATCGCATGTTAAACTAACACGTCAAATTTCTGATGTTAAGTCCTTAACAACTGTAAATAGTCAAGGTGGTAGGCGTGAACGCAGCTGTTGATGTCGATTTGCTATATTTAAAACCGTGTAAATGGCATTCTTAATAGAGTACGGCCTATGAGGAGAAATGATTTTGAGGAGCTATCAGAAGAACATTTTCTACAGAGGTATAGACTATCGAAACAAGTTGCTAGGAAGGTTACTGCGGAAGTACAAGAGAGGTTAGAACATGCATCGAAAGCAATATGCCGATCTCACCTTTGCTTCAAGTATTAAATAACGTTACGATTTTATAATCCACTGAATTATGTGGATAATACACTGTCCACCTCCCGTCTTGAAATGTTCAAGTTACTCGTCACTTGTCCTTCTTCGCACCTCGTTTTATATTTACGTAATACTGAAGAATTTTCGTGTTTCAAGTAATGAAACATGCATATGAGTTAAATTCGTTTCCAATTTTTTCCCACGTGACATCTTTCTCTTTTACATTCACCGCATCCATCCTCCTATTTTCTAAGATATCCCTGTACTTCATCACCAATTCAATTAACAGTTCTTTCTACATCTATGAGAAATTTGTTTCACGGCTTTTGTTTACGATTTGGTCTATCTGACATTGTTTTAGATGTGTGCAGACAAAAATGAAAACAAAAGCGCATCGCAGTACGTTCAGAAAATAATACGACTCTTCCACAGCCTTCTATAGCTGTAATATTAACAAGTTTCTTGGCGTTAACACGTGTTTGTTAACATTATCAGAAAACACGTTGGTGAAATTGCAAGAAATTTAACAGCTTTGTTAGCGCTGTTACAATTGTTACGTTACATTTGTTATCGTCGATTTTAACATCTGTTGGTGAAATCGGGCATAAGTGTTACAAGTTAGTCATGAGAAGCAGAGCGGGTGAATGTTCATGTTGCGCGCCAGACTCTGGAGGTGATGTAACAGTGGATGTAACACAGAACAACACATATTGCTTGTTAATGTGTTTAAAATTGAAGTTTTCGGTATTCTGCCTGGCAGTGAAGGTTAATTTCGTATTTTTAGCATCCTGTAATAATGTTAGATGACAACAGGCAGCAATTTGGGCGATAATTATGACTGTAGTTTAAGTGAAAAGCACGTCAAACAACTAAGAGCGTATTATGTACATTGCTGATGTACATTTGCACGAGTCAGTTGTTGTAGAGAGAGCGCTGCATTTCTGGTAAACCAAGAGTACTGAAAATGGAATATGAGTGTTGTGCGATCAACAAACTGAATATGGGACACTTCCATCATTTAAGTTTTACTGAAAAAGAAAACATAATCAAAGCAAGACTCCCGAAACATTCTTTAAAGACAAACACCAACATAAAAAACATGGTTGAGGACTTTTAGTGAAAAAATGAAAGTGAAGCATGCCTCTGTGGGTGCAGGACACTAAATAAATTGTTTTGT
Organism: Mantis religiosa; assembly: GCA_030765055.1. NCBI lineage: Eukaryota > Metazoa > Arthropoda > Insecta > Mantodea > Mantidae > Mantis > Mantis religiosa. Next base: position 2,777 of record JAUKNK010000606.1, on the reverse strand, counting down.
TGGCCATGTCTTAGTTTCTAAAGAAAAGTTAATTCGGACCACAGGAGGGTATGATGATTTGAACAACATACATATAAAGCAGAAAAAAATATTCCTGCAATCATATTATTTGTGAGAAAGACCTAAAAATGTTTGGAAAAACAGATTAGAATTTTGTTTGAGGGACCAAAATAAATTATCAATTGAGCAATATAACATGGAAGTTAGAAAAAAAACAGCAATACTGTCACATTTCATACGATCTATCTGCTTTTTGGGAAAACAAGGGCTTGCGTTTCGTGGCCACATTGGTCGTACTGAATAATCTAACAGAGGAATTTCATTGAATGTATATGAACGGAGTATGACACATCGCTCAAAGAACATCTGAAAAGTCTATTGTATTTCGTGATACCTCGACAGATACACAGAACAACTTTATTTCCGGCATCGGAGTAGTAATGGCCAACAAAATTATAAAAGAAGTTTCTGAGGCATCCTTTGTTTTTCTAATACTAGACGAAACTTCTGATGTTAGTCAGAAGTCACAAATGTCGACTACCTTCCGCTACGTGACAACCGAAGGAACACCCACCTCGGTAGCGTAGATGGTAGCGTGTCTGCCTCACGTTCAAGAGGTTTTCCCTTGTCCTGAAAGACGAATGTCGGGTAACTAAGCTCTGTGAACCCTGGGCTCATTTGAGCATCATTTCACCCATTTCATTCATCGTGCGATATGACTTAACGTTGAAGGACGTGAATTGAAAAAAAAAAAGACCATAGACGAAAGATTCATTGTTTAAACTTAAGCAACTTATCTTTCTTCTTTCACTCGAGTATTTATTATTATTATTATTATTATTATTATTATTATTATTATTATTATTATTATTATTATTATTATTATTATTATTATTATTATTATTATTATTATTATTATTATTATTATTATTATTATTTACATTAGATTTCAAAGAACATACTGCAGTATACACTAGTTTCAGCTGTGTAAATAGAAAGCAAATGTTGTATTAACCTTCATTTATCTGGTTGTTTGGAATCTTTCTAGCGGCAGGTGGGCGTGTCCGCTCCAATAGCCACGCTGTGGTTGATAGAACCACTGTAGGCAATTGAACTAAATAGTATGCTGGCAACTGCTAGATGGCTCCCTGGGTCATATTAGGCACTGCATATTATTTTGTGTAAATTATATATCATTTCTTCGGAAATGTGAATAATATTGTTTTATTTATACATACTTCTATTTCCTATATAAGCGGCATCAACTAGTGGGTAATAATATACAATGGAGGAATACTGACTGGATATGTAAGTGTCCAAACCAATACCTACTCTTGGCTCGGCTGTATGGTTTTTAAGAAAGTATGAATACAGTAATTTATATATTTGTGACAATTACTAATCACCACTTATTAAAAGTTATGAGTTTACGGTTATCACTTTAGAATTTTACAAAGCATCAAAGTGGAATTCATAAATTTACTGACTCTTATCAGATGACAGATTGTTTTAATTTGTATTTCTGAATTTATTTGGTCGGATTCAATTTTAAATGTTATGAACTGTGCCTAATACTGCCACGAGTTAACTTCTCTAAGCATCAAACTCACTGCTTTAGCTGGAATGCGACTTGACCACCATGTGGTTTATCGCCCGCCGTATTACCTTGTGACCCGATTATCAAATCTGTAGGCAAGTACTATGTTCCTTGTGGTTGTGTTTGACAAAGATTACAGCTAGAGTGTCCAGATATCAACAAGACTTACCTAAGCTTCTTAGAAAACACTCTACTGTGTAGCAATGCTGGGCAATGTAGCAATGCTAACATTACGCGTAGCAATGAGCTCAAGTCTTGTTGATATATTTTGAAACTGAGGTTATCTTTCTCAGAAAACGCTACGATTATGAAACACAGCCTCATTTTCCTGAGAGGAACACAAAAGTTAATACAAGATATCATGAGCTGCCATGTGCTCGTCCTTACTCCTCCAGGCACCGGAACACCTCTCAGGCGTGTTCTTGTTCGAAGTCTACACTTTACAGAATGCGGCAGTCACACCTGTTTTTACATGTAACTCGGGCTTACAACGGTAACGCCCAGAGTACTGCATACTCTCTTACCTGAAACATGCCATGACATTGCTTTCATTCATACAAGGACCTGTCCAATTCGTCATAACTCGCATTCGCCTTCTTTACGAATTGAATACCTTTGTTTATTTCTCAAATAAATGACGAGCGAGATTCATTGTCCAGAATTTTGAATAAACAAAAAACTTACATTTTTGTGATTCTGCGATTGTTTAAACTTTTAAACAACAAGCTTGATGACTCCCTGGAAAAGAAGTGAGAGGCTCGAGAGGTTCTGGGTTCTATTGCCTCACTCTAATGGCGAGTTTTTCGTGGTTTTATCTGGTGCGAAATTTTGGGGTGGTTTCTGTTTCACCATAATTTCATTTTTAGTTTTTACCTTGCATTCCGTTTCTTCTTACATTTGAGGAGCTCTTTTAGGTTCTATGGTGTGTGGCGGTCAAGACAGATGGCGCAGATGGTTCCACAAGAAAGTATTCACCGTGGACATATCCGACTTTATCGTGCTCTCTCTCTCTCTCTCTCTTCTCTCTTCTCTCTTCTCTCTTCTCTCTTCTCTCTCTTCTCTCTTTCTCTCTCTCTCTCTCTTCTCTCTTCTCTCTTCTCTCTTCTCTCTTCTCTCTTCTCTCTTCTCTCTTCTCTCTTCTCTCTTCTCTCTTCTCTCTTCTCTCTTCTCTCTTCTCTCT
>JAUKNK010000605.1:0-26178 GCA_030765055.1 Mantis religiosa | reverse complement strand
AAATAGAAGAAAATGTGTCTCTCGGAAATAAAAGGTAAACAGACAGTTTGTATGCACGGTCATGTCGTTTTATCTCTTTCCCCTTTGTATTTGTTTCTTGCATCAAGGATTGTCGAAGATATGGCCCAATTTTCCCGTTTCCATCTCAGCTTTGTCCTTTTCCCAGAATATGTCCCTTTGTGCAGTGTTCTACTGTCATTTCATCGTTTATTAGTATTGGTTTAGCCATTTCCCTTACTTTCCAATAAGTGTGGTCATTCTTATTATACGTAATGGGTAATTGTGGCAGTTGTCCATTGTGATGGAAGATAGTAATGCGAGAAAAAGCAGAGGCACACCGGAACTACTGTGTGAGTGTGTGTGAAAATATTCGGTTATCTATTAATGAAAACTCGTCGGTAATTTTGCATTGCTAAAGTATTAAAAATCGCCATACGAGCGGGTGTCGTAAACTTTTAATTATTTCCATTTAAAAATGTGATAGAGGGATTTTGTTGATATGTACCTATTAGTTCGTCTCTACACAGCCACCATCCACATACACACATTTTTCCAGCGTTTGTTGACCTTCCGAGTATCTTGATTGTATAAGTCTGTAGAACTCGCTCTAAGCCACACTTCCAGTTCATTAATGACGTCAATTGTGTTGCCAAATCGGCGATGGTCTCAAAGCCACATTCTCTTGTTTTGTCAACTGCAGATTGAGATGAATGAGCTGGTGCATTGTCAGCCAGACAATGAAGACGAACACCTCTGGAGAGCATACCATGTCGTTTCTTAACCAGAGCTGCTCGTAACTTGTCCAGAAGATTGCAGTAGTATCTGCCAGTGATGGTTTGACCCTTGGAAAGATAATCTGTAAGGATGGCTCCACGACAGTCCCAGAAAACTGAAAGCATAACCTTTCAAGGTGAAATTTGCAGCTTTGCTTTTGGGAGGGGGGCATCGGCATGTTTCCATTCCATGCTCATGGTTATTGTCTCTGGAATATATTGATGGATTCAGAATTCATCCATAGTTAACATAGGATCATCCTGTAACAACAGTATTCCCCTAGGGGAGGGGATCCGTCCCCTTCAGCTGCCGTGGTACGGGTGCTGTGGACGCTTAGCACTCGTGGTACCTCTAAAGTTACCAGAGGAACCACGGGCCGAACATTCGAGCCACTCCCTTTGGGAGTTGTTCGGATTGGGTTGGTCTCGAGGAGGCAGTGGTTCCCGATACTCGTGGGGGATTGGATACGTCTTCGGACGGGGTTGAGGGAAGCCGTTAATATTCCCGGGTACTAGCCTGCAGAGCTAGTATAAGGCTTACTAGATCGCCAGGCGGCCCCAACGAGGTCATATCGGTAGCCTTCCCATTTTGGTTTTGGCGCGCGTAAGTGGCGTATCCACCTCCATCTTGTCTTGCGTCCTCAGGACCATATGGGAGGCCTTGTTAGTAGCCCAGGTCTGGCGCTATGGAAAGCCCAACTGATGCACCGAGTGCCCTTTTGGGACTGCTCGGTAACTCCTCGGTGAAGCAGGCCAGGGTCCTTTGCCCTACGGGTCCAGGTCCAATTAGTGTAGATCCTCTGCTCTCAACTGTTCCAACAGCATCAAAATCTGTCTTGAAAGTCACGCCTTGTTTGCTTTTGGAAAGGAGCTAACAAACGTGGAACCCACCGTGTAGACACCTTAGACATGTGCAGTTTGTCCACAGACTACCATAACTAAGATGTGTGTCATTCATGATAATTTGGATGGTTGCTCATCTGTCTTCCAGTATTAAACACTCCACTTTCTTCATTGTGACAGCTGACGGTCTACCAGCTCTTGGCTCATCTGTCAGGGATATGTGACCACTTTGAAAATTCCTTTTCTACCTCACAATAGTGCCATACGATGGGCAATCATTTCCATAAACAGTAGTCATCTCATCATGGATTTACCGGGCAGTTTCACCCTTCAAATGCAGGAACTTGATCACACTACGAGCCTCAATTTTCTCCATCTTACACCTCAGTCACATCTGGCACTCACTGTAAAAAAAAGGGACTCAAGTCACTGAAACTACCAACATTATATCGCGAAGGATCAATGACGATACTAAAAAATGTCCATCCTTCCAGCATAAACTACCGGGTGATAATTAAAGCATTACGATACCGCTTCGTACATTATGTTTCAGATGAAGCTAACCACATCATTTCTAGCTGGATGATCGTATACTTGGACATTAGATCGGCTGGTGAGTTGGCAGTTCGATGCTCTCAAGGACTAAGTTACTAGATATTTGACAGATTTATGAATCAAGACTTAACTATGGTATATTGTTTGAGTCAGTATGACCGCTAGAAATAGTAGTCTTCTATTATTTATTACATAGGTACAATATGATTTTCTTTTGTTTTATTTTTGTTCATTTGTTATGTTGGAAGTTTCTCCCGGCTTGCACGTTAAGTTTCCAAGCTAAGTAAGCATCACTTAGGTCAATATGACCAGGCAGAAAGCTTTTTTATCTCCGCATGCCACCTTTATCCACGTTTTTTAACATTTCTTCATTATTTCCTGTTTTCATTTTCTCTATTCTTACTACTCATCTATGTTATGAATTCGTATAGGACTAGCATTAAATCAATTACAGAAGAAGCGCACAGCATATTGGAAGTGCAGTGAGGTAAGGGAAACATGTAATTTCGAGTTGTATTTACTGGTGTGCCGAGGTCTGCATATGTAACAGGGTTTTCATTGTGTAACTGCACATTCCTACTACGGCGCCGCTTCTTACTCTTCTCTGACTTCTAGCTTTGATGATGTTGCAGATTGTCAACAAAACAGAAACTGCCCCCTCCAAGAGAACTTCAGTAGACGTAAAGCAAGGCCAACGCCTTCTTGAAATGTGTGCTTAGTTACATTTAAAGTTAGTAAGCTCTTAGCTAACAAATTAACGTATATTCTCCAATTTAATGTCACGAAGACACGCTGACCATGGTTGCTCAATGAGTAAGAGCAACTGGACGGAACACAGGAGATCCGTGGTTAAAATCCCGGCCGTAGCATTGCATTTTTCATGTTTACTATCTGTCCAAAGTGATATTCCCCGATATCCTTCTTTCTAACTTGTGATCAAGCATATAACATGGAATTCACAAGACGTCACAAGAGGACCCGATTTTTAAAAATCTCATCACCTACTACATTCTCCCTATACATTAAACGAAATATGTGAATAAGTAAAGAAATTTCTAGCAATATGTAAATGGGTAGCAATGCGTAAATAACAATTTCTAAGAATATTTTGTTGAAGAATGTGTAAAGAAAGGCACGTGAAGGCAAAATATGAGATTTTATATAGCAAAATGGAAACGTATTGTTGTGAAACTAATTATTGCATTATTATATCTGAGCTACAATCTAGGTCTTCTTGTTGTTATTATCCAGACGAATTAAGGAATATGACATCGATTGGTGGATGTCGATTAATTGGAGGATAAAAGACATCATAGTATTTATTATTGCGTTTGTCACTTTTCTTAATATTCAAACGGCATACTTGTTAAGTAAAAGGTACCGTACAGTTTTCCAGTTAGTTGTCATACTGCTTTATTTTAGGGTTAAGTGATACCTATTTAACCGCCTTCTTCAGGAAGTGGAAGTGCGCCTTCTTAAGGGACGGGGGTCCCGGGATTGATTCCAGTGCGGCGCAAGGATTTTTGCTCACTGTGTATAGCCTTGTTCTACTAATTGACCTGTCCTGATGGAAAGATAGCATTCCGAAAAGGTGAAGTAGTAAAGTCTGTCTAGTTCAGCCGCCTACTTTGACGAACCCTTATATTGATTTTAGAACAAAGATCCTCCTTCTGCCAGTCCTTTCAGCAAGGTTGCCAACTTTCTCAATACGTCATGACTATCGTACGAAGGGGGGCCCAAAAGAAACTGGACACCGAGGACGCTGCCACTCGTAGACGTAGTGCAGGGTTCTCACCCTAGATGGTGTTAATAGAGAACTTCATGAAACCGCTGTGCAGACGGTGTCAATGTAGAGCTGAACGTGCAAGTGTGGTATTGTGCTACTCTGACTGTTGGCGGGTTACCTCTGCGAAGTCGTTATGGCAACTTTAAAATAACAAAGAGTGTGTGTAAAATTTTGTTTACTGCTTAAAACCTGCAACGGAGACAAACCAAATATCTCAGTAAGCTTTCAAGGAGGACGCTATGAGCCGCACACAGGTTTTCGAGTGGTTTGGACGCTTTAAACGTGGTTAGATGTGTGTTGAAGACCAAGCTCGTTCTGGACGCCCTTCAACATCGGGAAGTGAGGAGAACATTGAAAAGGTCCGCCAAAAGATCAACGATGATCGTCGCCAAGCGATCGACCAAATTTCAGCAGCGACAGCAGTTATTTGGAGCTCGTGCCAGCGGATTTTGAGGGAGGATTTGCACATGAGACGTGTTGCTGCTGAATTTGTTCCGCACCTTCTCACACAGGAGCACAAAACCATCCGCATGAATGTGTGTCAGAACATGAAAACAGAGATTGCACGTGATCCAAACTTCTTGAACAAAATCATTACAGGGGATGAGAGTAGGTGTTACGGGTATGACCCAGAAACCAAGAGCGTCAAGCCAGTGGAGGACTCCCAACTCTCCCACACCAAACATTTCAAGGAAAGTGAGGCCAAATTTAAAGAAGATGATTATTGTCTTCTTTAATGTTAGTGGAATTGTGCATCGGGAATTCGTAACCCCTGGCCAGACTGTTAACCAGCACTTTCACTTGGATGTTTTAAGGCGTCTGAGAGAAGATGTGAGGAGGAAACGCCCGGAACTTTGGCGATCAAGTGACTGGTTTCTGCATCACGACAACGCTACAGCACACACGGCCTTACGAGTGACCTACTATTTGGCATCTCAGAGGTGGTCTGTCGCTCCCCACGCTCCGTATTCACCAGAGCTAGCCCCGTGCGACCTTTTCCTATTTCCACGAATGAAAAACGCTGAAGGGAGAGCGTTATGACAATGTGGACGCGTTAAAAACAGCTTTGTAAAGGGCAATTCAAAGCTACAATTCTACTGGATTCCATAATAACCCTCATCTTTTTCAAAGTGCGTTATTTGAACCAGCTCCTTTAGGATACCACGCTAAGTGCAGTGCCCGTAAGGAAAATCACAAATTTCTTGCAAATGTGCAACCAGTTCTACTAAGGTGGGCGCTCTCCCTTTTGCATAGAATCTATAAATTTCTCGTCGATAAATCACATGTTAGAGAAACGTTTACTTTTGTTTTCACACTTGATCGGCGTGTTTGGTATTCCTTTCGTCACAATTTTTCTTACTTTATATATGTGAAGACCCAGAATTTATCATCAGGTTCATTGCATGACCCCTTACTGAGATTATTTGTCAGCACATATTTATATGTGTTCAAAACAAGCGCTTGAATTTGCTTAGAAAGAGTTCCCGTTATAAATTTGTTTTTGAGGCTTTTCCAATAATATAACTCGGCACAGCTATTCACACTATTGCCTTCACTTGATTATTTTCATTTGACTGAAAGTTATCTACTACTTCATTTGCATTTACCACTGAATTTCCCACCCACGGTCTCCACATCGTGACACACAGCGAATTTCTGCAAGTAATGAAACAGATCAACTGGAAGTTGGAACTTTGGCATCTGAGACTCCACGTGGAGTAAGCATGAGACTGTCATTTCCAGAAAATCAGAGTTTCTATTGGTCCTCAACGACAGCGTTACATTTCTGAAGTGTGGAGATAGATTTATGACGGTTATTAGTGGGAGGTAGGGTCCGTATACTTTGAAACCCAGCTGCACTCGCGTTGATAAACAGACTTAAGCTATAGAGTCGGGGGATCGCTCCAGAGGGCGCTCAAGCCTTCATGACCTCAATAATGCTCTTGGCTGCATCTGAAGGAGAGTACGGCATTGTGTATATAGTCCAGTTATCCATACATCTCCCTTTATATTGTGTAAACCCTATGGATTATTTAAATGATATTAAAATGGCCAAAGAATATATCCAAATGGATGGATACATGACCTTACTATCTTATAACAAACTTCTATAATTGTTGGAAATTAACTGTTCTTTCACACTGGCCGTGAGTAGGCTAAAGTATGGAAAGATAGTCAGACTGAAAAATTCAATGCCATAGCCGGGATTTGAACCACGAATCTTCTGGTTGCCGTCCAGCCGCGCTAACCCTTGAGCGACTATAGCCAACGTGCCGACATGACATTAAATTCTCCAACTTACTCGTGTTTTTCGCGGTAAACCACTTAGAATTTCTGATAAACACATGAGACAGCTACCTTAATGGCGATTTACACCGTGTAAGTACTTTATGGCCCGGGTTTTATAGTTAATTGTTCTTTCACACTGGCCATGTGTAGGGTAAAGTAAGGAAAGATAGAGTCAGACTGAAAAATTCAATTTAAAAATGGAATAAAAATTGAATTTTTCAATCTGATTCTATCTTTCCATACTTTAGCCTACACATGGCCAGTGTGAAAGAACAATTAATTTCCATTAATTGACCTAATATTGGTCTGAACTATAAAACCCCGGGCTTAAATTACTTACACTTGTAAGTCGCCATTAAGGTAGCTGTCTCGCGTGTTTATGAGAACTCCTAGTGGTTTACCAAGAAAAACACGAGTCAGTTGGAGAATTTAATGTTATGTCGGCACGTTGGCCATAGTATCTCAATGGTTAGAGCGACTGGACGGCAACCAGAAGATCCGTGGTTCAAATTTCGGCTATGGCATTGCATTTTTCAGTCTGAATCTGTCTTTCCATTCTGTAATTTAGTTTATGTTTCTTTTTTAAAGCATACTAGTATTATTCCTGAAAGTTTAGCGATAACTTTACGTTGGATTAATTGTTTTATGTTGCCGGTAACGAAATAATTACGCTAATATTATACGCAGCTTACCTCAGTATTCGAACTCTAGTCTATCTGAATGAATCAGCAGTTGTGTTGTAAATTTGTATAGGTACAGAGGTAAAAAGAGAAACAGATGAAGATTAATTTCCCCATCTTGAACATCTGTGACTAAATTTAGAGCATCTAGGTCATATTTCTTGCACTATGGTGATTTGCAAGCTCTTAACTTTAATAATTTAGTAGCTTTTCACTCAGACGAATAAACATCTCCAGCTTCCTACAAAGACGAAGCAGAGATATTAAGCAGAATTTTGCAGCCGGCTTGCTACACAGCTGCTGCACCATCATGCTTTGTATCTCTCTAAATGTCCAAGATACAAATCTTCAGCATCAGGAACCTCTTATTCATTTTAATGTGGAAGCTGGCACGTGCATAACCTCTCTGTTTACTTTAAGACAACGGTATTCAAATTACATCTTTAAAAGAAGCTTATAGTATCTCTAAAATTAACATTGCCAAGTAAATAAATAAGTAAGTAAACCTTACGAAGGTTTCAGTCATTTACGACGAGATAAAACTGATGATAAACTTTCGAAAAGAAAGTTTAATAGACATTATGCTGCCAGAAAGACTTCACCTCTTAATATAATTTATTTCATTCCTTCTTTTTGTTGACTAACATCCCTTTTAAAGGTAGCCGATATGAAACTGCTTAACTGTCCAAAGAACTTAAAGAAAAGTTTAAATAAAGCTCAACAAACAATGCAGAATTGCAATTTCGCCATTTTAGCGGTTATTATTATTTATATTGTTTTAACTTTGTTACATTAAGGTTACCTAAATAACTAGGTCATATCGTTTCATATAGGTACATATTTGTAAATATGGAATTAATAATATTAAGAAAATGCAAATCTACTTATAAATGAATTGAAGTTTGTTAGTCCCACAAGAACTCCAAAATTGCTGAACCTATTTGCCTAATTTTGGTTTTGAAATATTTGTATAAGCCCAAGAAAGGTTTAAGTCCACCTCGGTAGAGTAGAGGGTAGCGCGTCTGCCTCACGTTCAAGAGGACGCGAGTTCAAATCTCGGTCAGGGTGAGTTACGTGGATAAGGAGTTTTCCGGGGTTTTCCCTTATCCTGAAAGACGAATGTCCTGTAGCTCAAAGCTCCATGGACCCCGAACTGATTTGAGCATCATTTCATCCATTTTATTCATCGTGCGATATGATTTAAAGTTGGTGGACATAAATTACCAAAAGAAAAAAAAAAAAAGAAAGAGAGAAAGAAAGAAAGAAAGAAAGAAAGAAAGAAAGAAAGAAAGAAAGAACGAAAGAGAAGGAAGGTTTGAAAGGTGAAAAGAAAACAAAAAAAATGATAATGGACCGTGTTGTTAACTTAATATAAAATTACTCATGCAAACATTTATGAAAAAAAAACACACACACACACAGACACACACACAGACACACACACACACACACACACACACACACACACACACACACACACACACACACACACGCACGCGCGCTGGCGCGCGCACCTCAGCCCGTCTCAGTAGCGTGGATGGTAGCGTGTCTGCCTCCCGTTCAAGAGGTCCCGAGTTCGAATCTCGGTCAGGGTGAGTTACCTGGATAAGGTTTTTCCGGAGTTTTCCCTTATCCTTAAAGACGAATGTTGGGAAGCTCAAAGCTCTATGTACCCTGGGCTCATTTGACCATCATTTCATCCTTTCCATTCAACGTCCGATATGACTTAGAGTTGGAGGTCATAAATTACCAAAAGAAAGAAAGAAAGAAAGAAAGAAAGAAAGAAAGAAAGAAAGAAAGAAAGAAAGAAAGAAAGAAAGAAAGAAAGAAAGAAAGAGAAGAAAGGTTTGAAAGGTTTGAAAGGTGAAAAGAAAACAAAATAATTGATAATGGACGGGGTTATTAACTAAATATAAAAGTACATACGCAAACTTTTATGAAAAACGCGCGCGCACACACACACACGCACGCACGCACACACACACACACACACACACACAAACACCTTTTAGCACGCCTCAGTAGCGTGGATGTTAGCGTGTCTACCTCACGTTCAAGAGGTCCCGAGTTCGAATCTCGGTCAGGGTGAGTTACACGGATAAGGTTTTTCGGGGGTTTTGCCTTACCCTTGAAACGATTAGAATTATCATTTAAATCTACTTAATAATTTAAACAAGTGAAAATAATTATTTACAATATTAAATAATGGTATGAAAAGGTTATTATACAAAATTTATGAAGAAATGTATAAAGGTTGAATGATGCTGATTTGTCGTGATGACAACGGCAAAAAGACTGTATAAGCACCTGGACTGGAGGTGATTGTTCTTCATTTGACTTCCACGCTGAAAGGACGTGTAAGTCCGCAAATAGAGGCTCATGTACAAAGGCAATTTTGTATCAGTATATTTTACTTGTTGTAACAGAAAAGTGATTACTGGTGAACAGTTAAAAGCTTTGCACTAGAAAATATTGAATAACGCCATCGCGGCAACAATCATCAAGGGTAAGTACAAAAGAGAGAATATCTTGAACGCACATATTCCGGTGATTCCAACGGATTTACCTTTTTACTTTAAGCGTTTACAGTTTCCGGTGTGTTTGTCCTTTGTGATGACCATAAGTTAATGGCAAGGGCAGTCGTTGGAATTTTGCGGATTCAACTTTGAGTTTCCCTGTTTCCCTCATGGACAGCTATACGTCGTGTGCTCTCTCGTTGGAAAGCCATCATCTTTATATATTTACGCACCACAGAAAGAGACAAAAAATATTGTTTATCAGAAAGCTTTACTGTATCTGTGTTGTATTCAAATTTCACCCGCAATTGGAGAATAAATAGCTAACTAAACCGAATTTATTTGTACAGATATGTACAGACAACTTTTATTGTCTGCACGAAGTATCCCAGGTCAGATAGTTTATATATTTACTTACGAGATGTTATTAAAGACTAACGGTGCTTTTCAAATTTCGCGTGATTTACACATTCGAAATTCTCAACGTTATCTATTTGACACACATATTCCTGGTGTAGGTTTGCTTTTTCAACTGTTTTTAATGTTGTTTGAAAGCTGTTTTGGTTTATTATTGACAACTGAGGAGGCTATGCATGTTTTCGAGTGCTTGGCAAATTTTTGCTTAACTTTTAATATATTTTGTTTGAAAAAAGTGCAGCACCGCATTTGAAACGATGACTATGAATTTTGGCGAATCCAATATGGGCAAGAGAAGAGTTTACTTGATGTATAGAAGTCTCAAAAATAGTTGAAAAAAGTTGAAGGCGATGACACTTCTTGACACCCTTGCACAGCAACCTTCAGGGAAGTTGATCAATTGTGGAGATTGCATCATGACTACGCTCCCGCTCAATACTTCAATGCTTGTCCAACAAAATTAAACTCTGTAACAGTAGTTTCGAGTTATATTTAGAAAAGGTATGAAAAGTTTATGAATCTATAAAAAATGTTTATGTAAATGTATTTAGTAATTTAAATAAGTAAAAAAATATATGTAATTTTGTGATTGGCCGTAGTAATAATTGTATGACGTAGTAATAATTATATGACGTAATGCTGTGACGTGGCATTAAATCGGCCAATCACAAAATTAAGATAGGAGTAACGATAGTTACGGAAAATCAATAATCTTGGTAGAGATGTTTGGTAATCTGGGAAATGGAGAATAGTCATGCAGATTAAAGTGTGTTATGTAAAAATTGGAACTGTTTTATTAAAAAAGTAAGAATTTATCGCTAGGCTGGAGGTAACATGCAAGTGACTGGAAAAGGAAGTTCAAGTAAAATGTAATTCAAATAATAAAATTAAATTATTACAAAATTTGACTTCTCCGAAATTTTATTCCGAACCACGCCTGAAAATTAGATGTCACATGACTCTTATTTAATCAAACACAATCGTCAAAAAACAACTCAAAATACAACAAATTAATCATGTCATATTTGGCTTCTTGACGTGGGTCTTCGAAACAGACAACGTGCATCCCATCTGAAATATAGAAATCCCTCACCAGCTCTGTGGATCTTAGGCGCCCCCGAGTATCATTTCAGTGTCCGATATGACTTAACGTTGGTGCGCTTAATCTAAAATTAAAAAGTCATAAGCATTAAATGATCACTTGACTTATTTTATATATTTGAAGATAAGAAATGTTAAAAGGGTAGCCAACTAAGGGGACAACTCGCGCCTGAGATTTCCATACTGATCTATTATCCCCCAGCAAAAAGGGGTGGAGAAAGGGAATCACAGGAGGCCACAGGGTTGTAAGTAGTAGGCTACAGAGACGCCCGGAAGTTCCAAACCAGGATTACCTACGCTGCCACAAACTGATTGTCAACCAATTATCGGAAGGCGCGACCAACTGGCAGCTGGTTGATGGCCGGGAGGCATTCGACCACGCCTACCCATTTGTCTTATAGCGCTAACGAAGGTATGGTTGGAAAAACATCACTGGCCGTCTCTTTCCCCTCCCCCTGCGGTCTAGAACCTTCGCGGTGATTCACTGAAATGCGAGACTTCCAGCAACAGCGATATTCCTATAAAAAGGGGCTGCAGTTGGCATACTTCACCCTGATCAGTAGTTTCCTCCGGGATCGAACCTTCAGGGTGCGGGTCGAAGGCAAACTCTCCTCCGTCAGACCCATAGCGGCGGGAGTCCCGGAAGGCACTGTACTGTCGCCGTTACTCTTTGCTGCCTAAATGTCTGCCTTCCCTACAGAGCCTTGCACTGTTCTATGTCAATATGCTGACGACATCCTCATCTTGGCCCAGAACAAAAACGTCCGGTACTGCCTCCCTCCACTGCAACGATCACTGCAAGCCATCGGCACGTGGAGTGAAAGGTGGATGGTGGTGTTTTAGGGCCCGTCGACAACAAGGTCATTTTGGTGAAAGGTGGAGGATGGCCATCAGCCCACAGAAGAGCTCTGCCCTTCTGCTGTGGAAGGCCTTCCGCTGGCGCCCGGAAGGAGACCTGCGGTTGAGGCAGAGAAGGATTCCTTGGGTCCGATCTGCCAAATACCTGGGTGTCCAACTGGACCACGGCCTCACCTTCACCCCACATGCCCGTGAAAACATCAGCCTCGGCCATGCAGCGCTTAGGCAGTTGTACCTCATATTCCGATCGACCATGCCCACTCTCCTGAAACTACGGGTGTATCGTGCGATCATCCCGCCCCTGATACTGTACGGATGCGAGGTCTGGGGATTGGTGGCTCGTACCACCATCCGCAGACTGGAAGCCCTGCAGAACAGGGCGCTTAGGATGATCTACGATACCGAACGTATGTTTCCTTCACACATACTACACTCCCATTCTGGCATACCTTACGTTGAGGACGTTGTGCGTGAACGCTCGCGCACATTGTATGCCAGAATTACCTCCCATCCCAACCACCTAGTGAACACACTTGGGCAGTATTACCATCGTGCACCCAGCAGGAGAAAGAGCTACCGCCTCCCCAAGGACGCCCTTGGGTGGTGAGACCAGCCTCTCATCCTCTCAACACTACACTCTGTCCCGGCCACACTAGGGCTGGATCTCGCCCGTCGGCTGACCCCCGGATGTCAGGTCCCCCTGTGTAACCCCTATGAAAACCACAACCTAAACAGTCCCCAACCATCCGTCCTCTCGCTCCTGGCCCCGCCACGCAGGACGGACACTGCAACGAAGGCCGCCCCTAACGTGGCGGTTTAGGGCACTGGCCTCCTACTCGGAAGCTCATCTCGCCGCCAGGAGCACTAGCAGAGGCCGAATCAGGTCCATCAGTTCACAAGGACATCCAAGCATTGGAGGAAAGACAAATCCTATAAGACTGCACGGGTAAATCCGCACAGCGGATAGGTACCGTGGCGCTCTACCCACCGTCCGGGAGCACCCGGTCGACTTGTTCTCGCTCTTGGCTCTCTTGGAGTCAGTTTAGCTATTGGCGAGCAGTCGTGAGGAGCGCCGAGGAAGCGGACGCACTGGAAGACGGTGTACGTGTATTAGAGGAGTTGTACGTAACTGTGAGCGTGCAATGGAGCTGTGACAGACGAACTGGTGAATTGTAATTGTGTGCGCTAAGTAATTCTATGTAATCTGCAAGTGTTCCAACTGTAATTCGGTGGAAATAAACAAAATGTTGAGTTTTTCCAATTGGACTTTTAGTTTCGCGAACCCACGAACGTGACCATTGGAAACGTCCACCTCCGATAACGGCATTTACATTGCGACAACACATACAGAACGAAACGGATTAAGATCAACTCAAAGGAATTTTAGAACTGAAATAAAGGATAATTATGTAAAGGATATTCTAAAGTGTAAGAAAGCACCCCAGTATTGGACTGTGAATACGAGTCCTCTCTTGGTAACAACAAATATTCTTATATTCAAATAAAGAGGTTAATGTGGTATCTTAAAAGGTCAAAATTTCTTGCAAATTTAGGGCAGCCAAGGGACATTGTGAAGTAAGTACTGCACACTTCAGAGATTCATGGACGTAAATCTGTTGAAATGCGTTGCATTGTTATGAGACTCGTCTGACAGAGGACATGAGTGCTCAGGGTTGAATACCCAAATCCATAGATAAGTGACACCAACTTGATCCTGGCATTGAAACAGCTAAAGGATAGCCTGTTTATAATGACTGCAAATTGAATGTTGCTTGCTCTTCGAAGTGGTCATTCACGTTTACTTCCTCCGTTGACAGAACTGTTTGACGAGGCTAATAGAAATATGATGAGGAACAATGAGGTTAGTAATGCTAGTTGGAGCCTTTGTGGCAGCTTCATCAACCCTTTTGATTCGTAGATTCCTGTAGATGAAGGTAACCAAGCAAAGACAATCTTCTGGTATATAAGTACTATCCAGCTGTAAAGCTCTGTATCTAAGAGACCAGACTGTAACAAATATGTGAAAAAATAGCTCCAGCGGGTTGTATCTTCACCTCATGTGGATTCGTGAAGTCGAAAAGAATGGCAATTCTATACTCTCTAGCTTTACAGCCTTTACAGTTCCTTTTTAATTCTTAGAAATCTGAACCTAGGAATCTGATCTTAATCGGAACAATGGAACGTGTTATTGATTAATTAGAGCCAACTGAAAAATTCAATGCCATGGCCGGGATTTGAACCACAGATCTACTGGTTTCCGCCCAGTCGCTCTGACCCTTGAGCTACCATGGTCAACGTGCCTTCCTGACATTAAATTCTCCAATTGACTCACTATATTTCCCGGTGGACCACTTAAGGTTCTCATATTTGAGACAAATACTTGTGGCGACTTACTATTGTAAGTACTTAATTACCAGGATTTTTATCGATTTTTAATCAAAAATCACCCATATACCGGAGTAATGTATTTAAAAGGATTAATTCTTTAAGGATTAATTCCTCAATATAAATTTACATTAAAAATAATCTACGATAATCTATAATCTTTATAATCTATAAAGTCCGGGCCTTAGGGTACTTGCACGTTGTAAGTCGCCATTAGGTAGTTGTCTCATGTGTTTATGAGAACTTCTAAGTGGTTTACCGGGAAAAACCCGAGTCAGTTGGAGAATTTAATGTCATATCGGCACGTTGGCCGTAGTAGCTCAAGGGTTAGAGCAGCTTGAGGGCAACCAGAAGATCCGTGGTTCAAATCCCGTCTATGACACTGAATTTTTCAGTCTGACTCGATCTTTCCATAATTTAGCCTACACACGGCCAATGTGAAAGAACAATTAATTTCCACAATACTGTATGTTTTCAGTCTATCACTGCACCTCCCTAAACAAGAAGTTCTAGCGAAGTAATAATGAAATTAGAATAAATACAAAATATCCCCACAGCTCCTTGTTTCGGGCCCTTAATGCTGAGGAAGTATATTACTAAAGTACAAAAGAGAAACATAAATTAAGGACTTTTTAATCCCCTTCCGCGCTTCCTTCCATTTCAGCTAAGTAAGTGGTAGCGGCAAACATTTAGACAGTCGTTACGTTCCATTTCGTGGAAATGCTGAGAAGCCATTTCTCCTACTGCTTTTGTAAAATTGCAGCCATTCTTTACTCGTAGCTCCGAAATGCGAAATAAATTCCAGAAGTTTTGGAACAACTTTAACGGAAATCTGCTAATGAGAGCGCCAGCTAGTTTTGAAGACGACATTCGCTCGCCTATGCCAACAGTGTGTTGTTTTCTGGTACACATTTATCAGGTGAGCATCCATCTTTAGAATCACCACTGTCAACTCGCTGAAATAACGCCCAAACTTGGCAATTGCTTTGTATTTTTCATTTTTCTTGATGTCCTCATTTCAGTTTATCTATCGCTCCTCTAAAACATTACACTCGACAATTTCATTGAAAATGTAGGGCTTTTCGCCCCTTTTTCTAGAAAGGAACTCAGTTGTTACTTTTTTTCAAGAAAAATTATTATTAATTCAAAAGAATATTTTGCTCTATACATCAAAATTATTAAAATAAATATTAAAAAAATGCTTTTAGGGCTACTGTCAATATGTGGGCTCGTAGAATTCAAAGTCAAATTTCCAGAAATTCTAAATCTTCTTTATTTCGGTAGATATACATTTTTTCAATCCTTTGGTAACATAATTACATCATATACACAATCACAATCTACCAAAGTCATGATCACAACAGACAGCGTTCTGATTACATCTGTTTACTACATCAACTCTGTTTACAACTGATTCTTAGCAAGTTGTCGCTTCTTTAAATACCTCATTGATAATTCGAGACTATTCTGTAACAATCACTATTATGTGTTTCAAATGGGAAGGTGTTTCTCCTTGAGCGGTAATAGGTGGGCGCAATCCTGCGGTGTTGTCTTACTGCATTCCCGCCAAGTGGTGTGTGACGAGCGGCAAATTAATCAATCTGTATGAAATACTATTCACGTCTTAGAGAAAATATCAGATTTTACCGAAACTGATCCATGTGGAAGGTAGACAGTAATATGTCTAACATAACCATGGAAACCCCATATTTTTAGCTCAAATAGTTTTTTCTAATACAAATAAATAAACCACTATTACCTGCATTATAACATTAATCACGACGTAAGCACTGTATGAATTTCGTATGTATGCGTGTACGCATATTCGTAATTACTCAGATCTGAAACGTAAATGTATGTATGTATTTATTTATTGACTGCAATTGGGTACTACCCGGAGGCAGAGTTAAAAATACAGATCAAATTACATATACTAGATTTACAACAATAATACAGTAAACAATACAAACATGATATTATTTTACTTTAGTCACTTAAAACTTATCTAATTACTTCTCTATTTACATATTATATACCATTATAATTCAAAAGTTAAACTATAAACCATCTAGATTTTTTTCTAAATTTCTTCAGCGACAGGGGACAACCCTGAAAGACTGCTACAGGTAATTAATTCCATTCAATGTTTGACATGACGTGATAAAAGAATTACTTTGAATAATCCAATTCGAGCGAGAGGAAACAAATTTCCTGCTGCCCTGGCAGAACGTGTCTGGCCACATTAATCTTTGTTTATGAATGGTTCGTAATCTCTATTTACTCTAGAGAGTTCAAAGTGGTTGGTGTATATGTATATACATATACCTTTAATTACTCAGAACTGAAATTTAAATTGCTGACATGACGAATAAATAATTACTGTGAATAAGTCAAAGTGTTGAATCCGAGAAAGAGCAAACACTTCATTTCCTCTTAGCCTGTGGAATGCTGTGTTCTTATGTTTATGAATGAATGCGGGATAAGAAGTGTTTATTTACTCTGGAGAGTTCAGATCAATATCATTCAGTTGTTCTTTACACAACAGTAGAATAAGAGTTAAATAGTGCAATGGCTCCTTGCGGTGAATTTATTGGCGAGTCAAAAAGGAAAGTATTGCGTAGTCAGGCTCTAAATATTATTTTTAAGCTGTACGTACACGTTCTTCAAAAAAATTTCGGAAACAGAAACTAAAATTCAGTTATTGCAAAGAGTACTTCCGTTTATAAGCACTGAAAAGTGTATCAGCTGGATCAACTTGCAATTGAAACGGGACACGAGGAAATAAACCTCCCACCTTACCACTGCCAATATAATCTAATTGAGTTGGTCTCGGATCAAATAAAAACGGGGATTGCAAACAGAAATAATACTTTTAAACTGATGGACGTCAAACGACTTGTTCACGAAGAAATTGACAAGGTAGTACAAAAGGACTGGGAAAAGTGCGTAAGGCATGCAGATTTTAAGAAAGAAATAGCACGTGTCGAGATTATGGAGCCTATAATCATAAATTTGCAACAATCACACGCTGAAGATAGTGGCAATGACGAATTGTCTCATAATGGAAGTGATATTGACAGCAATATGGATGAGCCACTGGCAGTTCCATTGGATTAGTAAAACAGGTAATTCATAAACTATAATTATAGTTATAGTATTTTAAAGTATACAAAATTTGCGAAAATGCTTTTACCAATTTTGATTTTGGCAACTGCATCATTGTAAAAGTTTGAAAAATATAATTTGCTTACGCTTACGTCTGCACCAAGCAGACCTGCATGTTGTATGAGTGTGCGAGAGAGAGGGAAGTATAAAAGGAGTGGGATAGCAAGCTGGCAACGCTGAGTGTGATACGGCATCTAATTAGCTGGTCTCTAGAACTCTTCCCATTTGGAACACATAATAGATATTTCTGTAATAAATAAGACATCGAATGTTCTGTCACTAGACGAAACCCGAATCTTCCAGAAGCGTAACTTAATCTGTGCCGGCAAGTCCTTCATCTCCACTATCTTGATTTGCTGGCTCTTTGTGTACACAAGCCGCGCTATCGTAGATGATTGGTTCGCGACAGTATATTTAGTACGGAATTAAGAATATACAGTAGATCTAGGAATTTCCGGAGGGAATTCGGCACTGCGATCAGTCCAGGCCAGGACAAGAATACTCCACCCTACTGTAGCTCGGAGGTGGTCCCACCAGCCGGTTCGTAGACCGGCAATCGAGCTACTGGAGGAAAAAGTGGTTTACTCAGAGCATATCATCCTGCCATGTGCCCGCCTCGGTAGCGTGGTGGTTGGTAGAGTGTCTGCCTCACGTTCAAGAGGTCCCGAGTTCTAATCTTGGTCAGGGTGACTTACCTGAATAAGTGTATTCCAGGGTTTTCCCTTATCCTGAAAGACGAATGTCGGGTAACTAAGCACTATGAACTCTCGGCTCATTTGAACATCATTTCACCTATTCTACTCATCGTCGGATATGAATTAACATTGGAGAAGTTAACTTACAAAAAAAAAAGAAAAAGAAAAGAAAAGGAAAGGAAAGGAAAGGAAAGGAAAGGAAAGGAAAGGAAAGGAAAGGAAAGGAAAGGAAAGGAAAGGAAAGGAAAGGAAAGGAAAGGAAAGGAAAGGAAAGGAAAGGAAAGGAAAGGAAAGGAAAGGAAAGGAAAGGAAGGAAGGAAGGAAGAAGAAGAAAGAAAGAAAGAAAGAAAGAAAGAAAGAAAGAAAGAAAGAAAGAAAGAAAGAAAGAAAGAAAGAAAGAAAGAAAGAAAGAAAGAAAGAAAGAAAGAAAGAAAGAAAGAAAGAAAGAAAGAAAGAAAGAAAGAAAGAAAGAAAGAAAGAACGAAAATCTGCCGTGCACCGCCGAGACACCGGCCGACACTTTTACAAAGAAAAGGACCACCAGATCAGAGACGTTCTGAAACGATAATGGAGATGAAAGTGAGGGTCAGGAATATCGGGGGATGTAATTAATCTGACCAGCATTCGCCTGGTGACCCGAGAAAATCCCGAAAAAAACTATGGGGAATGGAACCCGGCTGTCAAATGCAACCGTCTTAGCTGTTACTGCTCAGCTACAGTAGACGTACCTGAAGGTAAAATGTTTTAAGAATGTATTTTTATGTGAAGTCTTTGAAATTTCATTTCTTTTGCACGAAAGACGATATAAAAGAGAAATGAAAGACTGAAAAGTATCTGAAGATCCAACCCAATAATAAAATAAAAAAATTGCAGAAATTCTCCAAATTCATTTGAACTAAATATCGCGCTTTAACATTTTCTTAATAGTTACTTAAAGTATTTCTAATATGTGAAGAGGTTAAACCAAGCCGGATCTCGCGTAATAGCGTTCCTCATGGCGCCAACGCCTTGGAGACTTTATTTTACGGACACACCACGTATATCATTGCTTTCGAAATAAATAAATGTCACTAAAATTATTAAATATACAACATATACATTAGTCTGACGACATAAAATATTGTACACAACAGGCTACAAAATTAGGTTTATTATCTTTCTTACCTTTTGATCGTGAGCCTCTCTACTTTTGTAACTAGTTCCTACACAACATAACTTTTATAACCTTTTACTTCATGCATGTGGTGTAGTTATAATAAGATTTTGAAGTTTTTCTGGTAAAAAAATCAAGTGAATGCACCACCTTAAGCGTAATAAAGACTGGATATTGTTTTTATTTTTTTATTTACGTATTCCAACGTAGGTTAAAGAATGCTCAAATGAGTCCAGGATTCATGGAACTTAGAGTTACCCGTCATTCGTATTTCAGGGTAAGGAAAAACTCCAAAAGAAACTCATCTAGGTAACTCACCCTGTTTGAGATTCGAACTCGGGACATCTTGAACGTGAGGCAGACATTCTACCATCTATGCTGCAGAGGCGGCCAACTTGCTGTTATGTTTGCCAACAGCATCGTTGCTTTACCAAATTGCTGTTCAGTTATAAGTTAGCTATTTACATAAGGAACAGAGAAATAAATTGTAAATAAAACTGTAAAAACAAATGATAGTGTTGTAGAGAATTGAGTAAGAACGTATGGAAATGTATTATCTATGCGCATGTGCATGTCTTGGCTGATAGAGTAAGTTTCCTGTATCTCTCACTCCAAACCCCATCCCTAAACTGTGTTTTGCGAAATATCCGAGAGTACAAATTGAAATTCTTGGTGAAGATGAGTTTCGTTCTTTCTCTATACCCTCCCATCCGTCTCCTCCCCCCTGCACCATTACCAAGGCTCCTTTCTGCTGCCTTGCTGCTCTTTCCTGTCACCAGCACCAACATTGCTGGAAGATTTTCGCTTTAGAACTCCGTTAAAAGCACACCCATCCTCCCGTCTATAGTCTTCCACCTTCCATACTTTATTCCTTTTCTCTCCCATCTTTTTTTATTTTATTTTATCATTGCTACAGATTCTTTCACTTAACTCGAAAAATGGAGAGAAGGGCAGTGAAGGGTGTCAGGAGGAAACGAATGAAAGAAAAGAGGGAAAAGGGAGGGAGATATCGGCGAAAGAATGGGGCACAAAATTGGAGCCACATACTCCCACCGACAAAAGGAGCTATTTTTGACGCTATTTCATGTGCAATGAAGTGTGCATGTCGAATCCCATCCCGCCATCCCCCAGAGTTAGCTAAGAGGAGCTGCAGTACTCGTTCAGTTTGTAACGTTCAGGCATTTCCGACTTCCTGACACGTATCGCACGTTATGAACAGAATGACCTGAATAATTCCTGTCACAATTCAATGCTCGAGAAAAAAAAATCTTACCTCAATGATTACAATACAGAGAAAAGTTAACTTTCCGACTAATACATTGTGATCCATATAAATCTTAACCATTTCAATACGTCATAACCTTTGAACCAATATTAGGACACACGTCTAACTCTAGGAGAATATAATACAAAATTGGGAGATTACATTACACTATTTACATTTCAGAGGAATTGTTGAGAATGTGCTCCACCAGCATCTACACATGCTTGCACTCGTCTCACCAACTTCCCTGGAGTTTTACCGACAGTATCCTCGCCAATGTTATTTAATTCGGTTCAAATGGATACCTTGAGAACTCTATTTCTTAGATACCACCACAAGAAAAAATTCGGTGAGGCTAGGTCAGTAGATTTGGAAGGGAAAGGACCTTTTGAGATTATTCGATTTCACTAGGCAACATGGGGATAAAAATAGTGAATTTACATTTATTTCCATCTGCTGAATCCAAGTATCATCATAAAATTGATAGATCGGCTCTTGTTTTGAAGTTAAAGTGACATTCCATTTTTTATAGTGAAGATTTTAAATCTGGGGGAATTTTTTTGGGAGTTGGCACACCTGTCAAATAGCAAAACACAATCAGAGAGACATTTTGGAAATTAAGTGACGCAAAAGTAAAGAATTGGCATTTTTGCCGGACCACAAATAAGAGAACTTTTAAAGGATCCTGTATTTGGCCAAGTTTTGTAGGGGAAAGAAAAGGAAGCTTGGGAAGCCTTCAATGGTGCTCTTCAGGGATTTTTAGGGAACAAAAGAGATGACACCTACTATCATTTGGTAAAAGTGCTCCTGCAAAAATACCGTAATCTTGGATGCAACATGCCCCTTAATATCCATTTTCTCCACTCCACTCCCTAGACTTTTTCCCTCCTAGTTGTGGAGCTGTTAGTGATGAACATGGGGAGAGATTCCATCAGGACATTTCTGTTATGGAACCCACATATCAGGGCCGTTGGAATGAAGTATTACTGTTGGCCTTTGTGTAGGCATTCTGCGGAACTCCATCACAAGAGGCAAGCTAAAAGACGACGAAGTCAATAGGCCACCACATGATTCTCTTCAGACACGACTATCTGAAATGTATTTTTACAGCAATTTAGAAATTTTAGCATGTAATTACCATTTACAAAAATCAAATGTACTTTCACTGTTGTTAGCGTGTATGTAATTAAAATGTATACTTTTCTCGCAATCCGCTAATATATACATATTACTTCCACCATGTGTAAATCATAGAAACTAGAGCTAATGCATTTCTTTCATGGTCATATTTGTCTTTCTCAACCCAAATTAGTAGGAATTGCCTCATGAAATGCTCGAAACGTTCAAAAATTATTTTTTGTTGCCCAGTGTTATGAAAGAAACTGTACAAGAGAGTGTACAAGAATAGTCCACGGACAATTTATGTTCTCAAGGAATCCATTCGAGACGAAAAAAGTAACATTGGCGAGGATACTGTCCGTAATACTTCAGAGAATATGGTGAGACGAGTACAAACATGTATAGATGCTGGTGGAGGACACTTCCAACATTATATGCATTGCACTGTACTTGTAAGTTCAAATATTGGGATAAATAATTGAGGTGTAAAAGATTTGTATTAAAGATGAAGGCCATATTAATTAAAAAGGATATAGGGGTAAAGCACATTACAAATAATAATTATTAAAGCAGTTACTGAACCTATCTATTGAGCATTTCTCAGAATTCCTATTACAACTGCGGGTTTGCCCAAACGATTAAGCTTGTACTAGATTAGGAACCAAGGTGTGAGTCTTTTTTTACAAGGTAAGCTTATAGGTCAAATCCTACTTCTCTAGAGGCAATAATAATTTGTTAGTGGTTATACAACGGTGGGCAGCCTTAGGTTATTTGCAAAAAGTGTACCTGCGAGGCACGTTGTCATACACAGGCCCCAGTGGGGAACGTCATTTCCGGTTCTAATAGAACTATTATATTCCTCCGACCGAAGAAAGCATTGTTGACAGTGATGGCCAAAGTTTTGGACCTCCTGACCTATCCATCTTTATCAGAGAGTCTGCCCTATTTGATGAAATGACAATTGAGTAAATGCTGATTCAATGGAATTGACTGTAAGCAAAATGCTTCAAGCACAAAACAAGTAGATGGAACCAAGCTGACGTCATTAACCCATAACAAAAGATGTAATACTTGTTACCACCGGGCTATTATGTGTTTCAAATGGGAAGAGTTCTCGCCTATAACGAATTAAATGTGTTAGAGCCTTCAGCGTTGCCACCTCGTTACCCTCACTCTTTAATATTTCCCTTTCTCTCTCTCTCACTTGGAGTCTTCCTGGAGCTAGACGTAAGGGAACGCAGACTGAATTTTCCAAAGTTTTACAATAATGCAGTTGTTGAAATCACAATTACAACATAGATATTCGTATATTACGCTTATGTTTTAAGTATATACCTGTAGTTTAAAACTAATTATGGTTTATGAATTACTTATTTTTGTACTCCATCGAGAATGCCAGCGGTGCATTCATACAGCTGTGAATGCTATTTACGTTAAGAGATAATTCGTCATTGTCACTGTCTTCATCGCCTGAGTACTGCAAATTTACGATGATAGGTACCAAAATCCCGTCACGTACTGTTTATTTCCAAAATTCGTGTTCTTTTAGTTTATCTGATGTCTCACGCAGTTTCCCCAGCCTTGTTGTGTTCCTTGGCAATTTCTTCGTAAATAAGTCGTTCAACTTCAATCAGTTTAAAAGTACTTTTCTGTTTGCAACATAATTTGTGACCACATTAACTCTATTGGATTGTTCTGGCAGTGGTAAGGGGGAAATGCTTTATAATACCTGGTGTCTCTCTTCAATTGCAAGCTGATCAAACTGATACACTTTTCCTGGTTTTCAAACGCAGGAACAACTGAATAATGCTGCTTTGAACTCTAGAGTAAACAGAGATTACGAACCATTCATAAACAAAGATATAATGTGACCATACACGTTCCGTTAGGCCAGTAGGGAATTTGCTGCCTCTCGCTCGAATTGGCTTATTCAAAGTAATTCTTTTATCACGTCATGTCAAATGTTTAATTCCAGTTCTGAGTAATTTCAAATATACTTTCACGTATACATGCCAACCAGTAACGATATTCATTGTATTGCTTATGACGTGATGCATTGTTATAATACAAGGGGCGTCCAGAAAGTAAGTTCTGTTTCAATTTACCTCCGCTACAGCACAGCGATCTGTTCCGCACATGCGCGGTAGACAATCTGTAACAAGGAGAAGAAACGTTCGCCATTGTGAGATCGCTGTCAGCCACGTACGCTTTGTTGTGCTTGTTTACAATGTCGGTGTTGATTGAAAATTCCGCCGCTTGTGAAATCAGATCTGTGATTCGTATTCTGAATGTTAGAAAAGTGAAATAAATTGAAATTTATCGGCTGTCAAAAGGTGTTGTGTTTCTTCACGACAACGCATGACCACACACTGCAAATGCGATGGAAAGCATCCTACAGGAATTTGGCTGGGACGTGTTTGACTAGCCCCGTACAGCCCTGACCTCGCTCCTAGCGACTTTCAACTGTTTTTGCATCTCAAATCTTTCCTTGGCGGTCAGCACTTCAACAATGACGAAGAGCTGAAAGAAAATGTTTCTAACTGGTTGAAGACACAGGCGGCAAATTTCTATGAAGAAGGTATACAAAAACGTGTGCCTTGTTATGACAAATGTCTGAAAAATTTCGGCAGTTATGTGGAAAAGTAGTTTAAGATTTGTCAAATTTTGTGCAATAAATAATTTTTCAGTATCTGTACACAATTTAATTTTATGACCAAACAGAGCTTACTTTCTGGACGTAGTTCGTATAATACTGTTTTATTTCTATTAGGAAAACTATTTGAGGTAAAAATGTGTTGTTTTTTTTTGCGGTTATGTTAAGTAGATTACTCTCTACCTCCCTCATGGATCAGTTTTGGAAAAATATGATTTTTTTTGTCTTAGCGCGGATAGCATTTATTAGAGATTGATTAGTTTGGCGCTAATCACACAACACTTAGGGGGAATGCTATACGACAATACCGCAGTACTCCGATTGGTTGCTCATCTAGCAGCATTCAAAGGACAAACGTCATTCCATTTGAAACATATAATAGTTAGGCTGTCTTTAGACCACGAAGAACGACAAATAAAGCAAACAGAAAAATGAAATCTAATTAAGAAAGTCTCTGAAGGCACTAAATTATTTATGACTTGGGGCAAGTGTACATTTTATGGACCATAATTTCCTAATCTTTATCGCTATGTAAATTAATTCCATGTACTAGCCACTGGAGCGACGTGAATCTCTGGAGTACCATAGGGGCGTTTTAGCCTATGTGATATATGCACCATTTTCATCAGACGTCATGGAAAGGGAGCGGAAGAAAGTTTTCTGGAATTTGTTTTATAGCTCATGAGGGAAGTTTAAGCAACAAATGGAGATGGAGAAGAAGGCGTGAAAGAGAGAAGCAGAAGTAGAATGCGAGGAACGCAATAAGGAAAGTTTCAGAATCGCCACTCTTAAGTGCCTTTAAACGACTTTATTAAATTCTCCGTCTTGCTTGCTCCCTTCTGGATCCGAATAACCCTTCCCTCATCTTCTGGCGCAGTTTGCCTTTCCCAGGGAATATATTATTTTATTTAAAGAAGGTATCGTACTGTCCCATAAATGTCTACGCATGTTTTACTTGCGTGAGCTTTTGGCTCTTCATTGTCTTATTTGCACCGTCACTTGTTCTGCAGCTCATCACACAGGAAATGTTTTCGCACCTTCTAGTGCATTTTCCCTTGTTTATTTCGGCGTTTGTATTTTCTCTAGCGTACCATTATCTTTGCCTTTGTGTTAGATTAACTTCCTTATGTCTTGTTATCCTGTTTCCTCCACTCATTTTGTGACTTTGTCAGGTACGACCAGTGGCAGTAACTCTGTAATTACACACAAAGGTACAAGACCTTACATTCTGGATTCACCTTTGGACAAATCGTACCGCTTTTGTTTTTGTTATTTGTTTGCCTTGTGTAATTATTAATCTCTTAAGCATCAAACAACTTTTATTCTTTGAAGCTATTCTCTACAAAACACTGGTTCCTTTACAGGAAAGCATATTATACACTGATTCGACTTCTTAATCACCAACAAAAATACAGTTGAAATTATTAGATCTTGCATTTTTACAATATAAATCATAACACAAGAACTGCAAACCATTCCTAGAACATACTTCTAACTCTTTGTTTTTTACTTTACTTCCTCTAAAGTGAAGCATACCGAACATTGAAATGAAATGGGTGAAATGATGCTCAAATTAGCTAAGGGTCCATGGACCTTATTATGTGTTTCAAATGGGATGAGTTCTCACCTGTAGCCAATCAGATGCCTTAGAGCCTTCAACGTTGCCACCTCGTTATCCCCACTCTTTTTATATTTCCCTCTCTCTCTTTCTATCTCTCTCTCTCTCTCACTTGCGAGTGTTCATGGCGATAGACGTAAAGGAACGCAAACTGAATTTTCAAAATTGTATAATAATGCAGTTGTTGAAATAAAAAATGCAACATGGATATTCGTATATTACGCAAATGTTTTAAATATTTAGTTTATAGTTATTTATAGTTTATGAATTACTTATTTTTCTAATCCAACGAATATACCGGCGGTATA
>JAUKNK010000604.1:0-29575 GCA_030765055.1 Mantis religiosa | reverse complement strand
AAGTCTTAAACTCTCTAGTACTCTTGTCTCTCTCAGTACTCTCTGGTACTGATCTTATTGTTATGAGTGCTTATAAACCTCCCAATCATAGGCTAAATATGCGATATCTTTCGTTGTTATTCTCTCCGGATTGTAGCACTCTCTTTTTAGGAGACGTTAATCGCAAACATTTTTTTTTTCCTGGGGGTGTAGGTCTACGAATCCCAATGGTCGCCTTCTCTTTAATATGTTAGATATTCATGGGCTTACTGTCTCAGCTCCAACGGACCCTACCTATTATCCTAGTTATCCTCTGCACACTCCTGGCATACTTGATATCGATCTTCATAAGAATCTTTCTCTTCCAACATACGTGTTTGCTTTAGCCGAGCTTGATTCTGACCACTGTCCTGATGTGACTACTTTTCAACTCTCAACTGCCTCGTTGTCTCCAGTTCCTAGATTCATCAATGGTACTGTGAACTGGGAAGCTTTTCAATCTCGGCTAGATGCTACCTTAACTTCGTATTCTCTAGCGATTACTAAGGACATTGATACTGCAATTGAGCACTTCACTAGTACAGTGTGCTACTGTGTATGGCTTTCTAAGTCACTGGCGCAACTCTCCACGTTCTTTGACAATATCCGTTCTCAGTCTCATTCAGGAGAAAAATGCCATTAGTCGACGATGGCAACGGGAACGCCAACCCTGGTTACGTAGGACACTTAACAATTTGATACGCCTTGTCAAGGTTCATCTGGAACGCCATCGTCTACAAATCTATCAACATCATCTGGCGACTATTTCTCCACGTGACCACACCCTGTGGGATGCCACCAGACGGATTCTTCGCGAACCAACAGTGATTCCTGCAATCTCCAATTGGACCAATCTTGTTACGGACGTCACAGCTAAGTGTGACATACTGGCTGCACATTACGAACAAACCTTTGCTCTTCCCATCACATCACCCTGCTCTGCAGCTGTTGAATATAAACTATGTGCTCAACGCCAACGAGCTACAGTTCCACATCGAATTTCTTTAACTAGTCCTCGGGAACTATTCCATCTGATTCGCCGTCTTCCTAACAAAAATCGCCTGGACACAATCTCTTGCCCAAGATAGTTTTGAAGAACCTTACAAGGCAAGCGCTTGTTTACTTATGTTCTGCTCTGAATTTCTGTCTGCAAACCAGTTACTTCCCTTCCACGTGGAAATTTGCTCATAGCATTGTGTTCCACAAACCTCATAAGAATAAACATCTGCCAGGAAGCTATCGTCCTATCAGTCATCTAACCACACTGTCGAAACTCTTTGAGAAGGTCATCCATCGCCGTCTCATGCAGTACTTCACCAATAATCACATTATTCATTTTCAATTCGAGTTTCACCCTAAACACTCTGCTGCTTATCAAATACTGAGGTTAACTCAACACATTGTCACTGGCTTCAAGCATCGTAAACATACTTTAGCTATTTTCCTTGATGTATTACAGGCATTTGATAAGGCATGACATTCTGGCTTGCTACTTAAACTCTATCGCACTGGTATCCTGGACCACTTAATCCACATGATTAGCAGTTTTCTCACCGATCGCACTTTTGCTGTGCACATCGGAGGTACTCTCAACTAAGCGTCCTATTACAGCAAGAATTCCACAAGTTTCAATACTGGAACCAACACTGTTTAGTACTTACCCCTCCGATATTCCAGACATGGCTCCAACCTCAAATGCCCTGTATGCTGACGACACAGTGTTATTTTACTCTCATTCCGATCTACATTCTGCTGTACGAACTTTACAGCTCTCTCTTGATCGCCTCACTCAATGCTTTCGAAGTTAGTGCATCTCCTTCAATACCCGGAAAACTGATGTACAAGATTTTTACTTTGCGCCGCTATAATCCACCTCCGCTTGTAGGCCTTCTGACCGATCATGTGCCGTGGCTCCCTTCACCTACACCAGTCAAGTACCTTGGAGTGTTACTGGACACTCTGCTTACGTGGAAGCCTCATATTGACCGCACAATTACCCTGGCATCCGGTCGTCTTTCACAACCCTCTCCATTATTTCACAAACACACTTCGCTTGGTTTAGAATCTTCACCGATCCTGTTCAAATCTCTGGTTCGACCTCTTATTACTTATGCCTGACAGGTCTGGGGGGCTGCCAGTACTTGTCACCTGAGGCGTCTACAGGTCATCCAGAGGCGATTCCTGCGAATCGCCACCAATGCTCCTTGGTTTGTCCGCAACCATCAGCTGCATCACGAGCTGGGACTTCTTCCTCTCCACCATTTCATCCGACAGATTGTTCGACGCTTCTTCTACAATCTACACCACGTCCCAGGAGCTGTGACGTATAACATCGGAGTCCGAAGTCACCGGCCAAGACGACTGAAGCGACGACTGCCACAGGACCTGCTTTACAGTGATGGCACTTCCACTTCTGTATGATCTGCTGTTCCAATTTGCTTTTCTATTCTTCTGTTCTACTGTGTAAATTCTCACTATTTAAATATGTATACCATTTTATTAGTTCAGTATCAAATTTGTATTAGTTCAGAGGAGGAACACTGTCCTACTTCTACAATGTTATTACTCTATAATTATTTTGTGTCTGTTCTCTCAGATTTGCAAAGCATGTAATATTGCTGACCGATCTAATTAATATATTAAAAAAGGGCTGCATGCCTGGGTGTGGCAGCAGTTTGATTCCTCCCAATTATTGAATTCTTTCCATAGTTGTTCGTGTAGTATAGGCTGTTGCATTGTCCTATTGCCAATATAATTCTAATTCGCTTAACTAATGCTGGGTGTCTCCGTCTCAACATTTCATGAACTCTTTCCAGTTGTTGAGAGTAAAGATCCGCATCAATCGCCCGCCCGTTTGAAACAAACTCCCAGTGAATGAGACTTTCAAAGTTCCATCGGACACACTTTACTTTGGGACCGAACTGAATTTTTTAACGATGACTTTGGTAGGTTGGCGGGGATCAAGCCACTCTTTAGCGGCATCAGGGTTTCAGTAATATACCCATTTTTCATCACAAGTGACAATTCTGACAAGTCTATGATCCATGAGATTACGGATAAACTGACGACAGATATCAACCCTACGTTCAGCCTGTTGAGGTGTCAGTTCATATGGTACAGATCCACAGCTTATGTGTGATTTTCCAAGTGTCTTAATGAGGCGATATATGGTATCTTTTGATGCACTAAGTTCTCTAAAGGCACTACCTTTTGCGTATTTTCTCGCAAAACTTTTCGTGTATCCCCAATATTCCATACCTAAGGTCTTCCAGGACGTAGTAAATCTTCAGTGTTTTCGTCTACATTGTTGAAACGTTAGAACCATCGCTGTGCTACACGCTCACTAACGACAACTCAGTCCAATTCATATATTCTTCGAGCTGTGGCATGAGGCCGGTTACCTGGTCTCGGTTTCTCCTTGAAGTCTCAGTGTACGTTTTGAGGTCCTCTCTCACAATGGTGGCTCCTGGCTTCTGCTTCTGCGCATGAATATGCTCGGGACGATGATTGTTAGGACTTGGTGATTTTTAGACTCGGTGATTTTCAGACTCAGACTGAAATATTCCATGCCATAGCCAGGATTTGAACCACGGATCTCCCGGTCTCCATCCGATTACTCTTAACCATTGAGCTACTATGGCCAATATGGCAGCATCCAAATCATCGCCTAAACACAGCTAGTGTGGAAAAGCGATTAATTTCGATCAATTTACCTAATAATGGTAAATGTGAAGCCTGGGACTTTGTACTTACAGCGTAGTAAGTTGCCACAATAGGTGCGTATCTCACTGTATGTGACGACCCCCAGTATTTTACCGGGAAATTACGAGTGAGGTGGAGAATTCAATGTTATGCTGGCTTCCAATACCCACATAGATAAAGTACATCTTCATTTGTTCGATTACACTATATATTAAGGTGTAGTCTTGTAAATCAATCGTGCCCCGGCTATTGTGTTAACGAAATCTGCTATTCCTAGTCGTTTAGCCATAGAATAGCTGTGGTCCTGTCCATTAAATCCGTCCGGTTTCATATACCTCGAGGATTATGAGCGAAGAAGGTTTTGACACCAACCCAAATGCATAACCCCAACCTGGACGGTCAGAATATTTATTCGAGGTTTGCTCATCTAGGTAGGTGGCTTTCACCATAGCTAAAGAGTCCTGTCTACCCTGCCTATTGCTCCACAGGTGGTATTTTATTTCCCTCCTACTCGCCAGGCAGTAAACTGGTTGGGGCATTCCACTATGGGGATGTGCCCGCTATAGGTTACAGGCCACTCCCCCGGGTACGAGTTCTGCGCGTATCATAAATTAAATGTAATGAATTCATGTTATCCAAAGAAAGATATACAAAAGTTTACCTGGAATAATAGATGTTTTATGTAAATTATAGATTAAGTGATTACTAATCAAAATGCAGCATTACTAGTGAAATATGTTAAAGTGTATGGAGGTTGTGATATATATTATGAATATATATTATTCGTTAATGGCCAAAACTATTTAAGAGCTAGATGGTTTAAATTTAAAAATCACAATACTGCTCAAGAAGGAAATTATCGTGAAAAATATAAGATTAGAATACTAAAAGGCAATCAATAATGAACCTTTATCAATGTAGACTGAATTACTACATTATAGGAAATATCTATAAAGGAAGGTACTAACGAAGAAGGCAAGCTATAAAAATGCATTGAGAAAGCTGCTGGTGAAACATTGGGTAAATGATCTTTACAGACTAGAAAAAAGGGATTAAATATATGGAATCAAGAAATAGAGGATTTGATTAAAGAGAAACAAAATAACTGTGGAACATACAATTAAATACAGAAGAAACAAAATTCAAGTATATAGAAATTAGAAATAATGTGAAATATACTGTAAGGAAGGCACATAGAGATAGCTGGAATAGATTTATAGGTAACGTTGAGGTGGAAAGTACGCTTTCAGCGGGTCATTGTCATTCAGGCGTTCCGTGACTACAGGGTATGAAAACTAAATAGGTATGTTCGTAGATGTATAGTGTGGTGGTCGCCATTTTAACCTGTTACTCACTTCGAATATTTCTATGGCAATATTAAAACAATATGACGAAATACTGACTAAATATCACAAGCAAGTAGCTATTTTCTTGTACCTGAGCTATTATACCGCTCGCAAAAGTTAAAGGCATATGGAGGCTGGCCGTACTGCAGACTTCAGCGAATCGTAAGCTTGCCTCTCCTACCGCGCTGCCGAATGTGGTACACGCATCTCACGCGCCTGAACTGAGAACTGTATCTGCATAATAATTTAGGTGGCGATGGAGAATATGCTTGAAAACGGAAAATAAGTGGAAGTGATTTCAACAGAACCAATATCTATGATGTATATTACGCACACTGCCAACTGCTCTATACTGCATCCATCTTAAGAAACACACTTTTTGTATTACTCTGCGCTCACGTGCACAAGCGTGACAGACAGTGACACTTTCGCCCAAGTGTTACGGCATATTACATTCATACAAGTTGTATGCACAAGAGTAGCTTACCAGTAGGTTTTGTTCGCGGAATTGCTCACAGGAACAGTGTGCTTCTTAGGACAGCAGGAGTATAGTAGCTCAGTAACAAAACGCAGACTCTGAAGGGAGGCACGAGGGTTCACAGTTCAAATCCCAAAGTGTGAGTACACTTTTCATCTCCATATTCTTTACTTTGTTAGACGCTGTAAGGAACTACTTTATAACTGTTACCTTGCGGCTAAGCTGCTACTACATGGCATTGCAGAATATCAAAGAAAATGAAAAACACGTGGAACAGTGACCTTAATAGAACTAATCTCTATATCTGTATATAAAGAGCACTATAACAATGGCTCTCTTAGCTCAGTAGTGTAATTAATGCACGCTGCATGAAAAGGACCGACAGTTCATATTACGTGCCCCAGTCTGTAGTCGAACTTTTTACCCCTAGGTTTCTCACTTTGGAGTGCACGCTGACGAATCAGATTACAAGTTTTCTCTTGTGGCAAATTTCAAAGAGAATACCTATAGTTTAAATAATAATTTAATGGACCCAACACCTAAATTCGGTATAAAATCCATCTGTCATGACAATAAGCAAATATATATATATATATATATATATATATATATATAAGAAACTAGCCGCCTCGGTAGCGTAGATGGTAGCGTGTCTGCCTCACGTCCAAGAGGTCCCGAGTTCAAATCTTGGTTAGGGTGAGTTACCTGGTTTTTTTCCTAAGATTTCCCTTATCCTGGTAGGCGAATGTTAGGTAACTGTAAGCTTCATGGACCCCGGACTCATTTGAGCATCATTTCACCCATTTCATTCCTCGCCCGATAAAACAAGATGCTAAAGATTTCTCATCTACAGATGAACTAATGTACAGCTGCAATATAATTCTGTATCATTCAATGTAATATGAACTATAAAGAGTATAACTGCGTGCTGGTTGGAAATGTAAATCCTCTGCCAACTTCACACAGCATGCAGTTAACCGCTGAACTACGACAGATACTAGAACATACGTTATATACAACATAGATATTGCTTCTATAAATATTGTCGTTGTACGTGTTTTTCCTGTTGCATGTTTTCTAATGCAATCTAGCAATAACTTAGACGTAAGTGAGGATATGTAATTTGGTTTGCTACTGCGTCTAAGAAACTAAAAGTGTTGGGATAAAAAGTGTAAACTGCAGATTGGGGTTCCAGCCATGAACCCTTGTACTCCTACATCCAGCATGTGTTACTCTACGAAGCTAGGAGAGTCGATCTTAAGAGTGCTGCTTATAAACAAATGTAGAGGTTGGTTCTATTAAAATCACTATTCCACGTGTCTTACGTGATATTCTGCAATGCCATATAGATACAGTTTAGCCGCAAGGTAACAGTTGTAAAGCAGTTCATTACACCGTCTAATAAAGAATTTGGAGATAAAAGGTGTGCCGACATGTTGGGGCTCGAACCATGAACCCTCATGCCGGTCGTCACAGCCTATGTTTTGTCACTGAGCTACTAGAGCAGGTGATAAAGTGTACCTCATACACAAAATAAATATTGGTTCTGTTAAAATCATATTTCCACGTGTTTTCCGTTTTCTTGCATAGTCCCCAATGCCATATAGTTAGTAGCTCAGCTGCAAAAGAACTGCAACTTGTTTTGGGATATTTCGTCACATTGGGTTAACATAGATATAGAAATATTCGAAGTGAGTAACAGGTAACCAAAACACTGTACATATACGAACATGGCCGATTTCTTTTTCATACCCTCTATTCACGGAACACCTCAATGATACTGACCCGCGGAAAGTGTACATTTACTTTCATGAAAGATAGTATCTGGAAGACAAGATTTTATATATAAAACTTATATTTAATATGTATATATAAAATACATTCCCAGAAATGAAATGAAATGTGTAGTGCTTAACGCCCACTTGTACTACATGCGGCACCACAGGCGGTGATATTGTCGACATTCCGAGGTATACCCCAGAGTCCGAAGACTCCGGCCTCTATCAACCCGGCAGACGATGGAAAACTCCGGGGCTCTTTCCATGGGGGCAATACCTGGAGCCCAAAAGGTCTCCCCCGCCCCATTGACAACAACGTCAAGACAGGTGGAAGTGGATACGCCACTTAGGCGCGTCAACCCCGCAAGGAAAATTACCGAATAACCTCGCTGGGGCCGCCTGGTGATCTAGCACACCATCTACTAGCTCTGCAGGCTGGCACCCGGGACTTTTTAGGCCTCTGCCCCCTCCGGGCGGCTGAAGCCTGGCCGGAGGACACCCGATCTCCCGCGGGTGTCGGCAACACACTGCCCCCTCGAGCCCAACCCAATCCGAACCTCCCATTCGGGAGGGGCTCGAATATTCGGCCCGAGGTTCCTCTTGATAATTTCAGAGGTAGTACGAGCGGTCGCACCACAGCAGCTGAAGGGGACGGATCCCCTCCCCTACTGGAACAGGCGGTGACACTAATGATCCATGAGATGCAGCACTGGTGGAATGGAATGGCGGGGGAAACCGGATATCCTGGAGAAAACCCTCCCCAGTGCCGTGTTGCCAACTACAAATCTCACCTTGCGATCGCCTGGGATCGAACCGGGCCGCCTTAATGAGAGGTGAGCGGTCTAACCACTCAACCACGCCACGGCTACACTCCCAGAATTTCGACGTGTGCGGACGTGTCTGTCGGCCGTTCCATGTTACAGTCTGTCTTTCTACTGTTAACGTCTGTTAAATGCCTTCCTTTCTAACGGAAGAAGAAAAAGTGTACGATATTAAGACTTGTTAACGGTTATAAAATAGAAACTGTTTACTGAAAGTATATAATTAATAAAAAATACTTAATGATTAATCAACAAAAGGAACATATCGACACCCAAAAACTTCAAATTCGGTTATTACGCACGCCTGACTGTGCTGCCCAGCCTAGGGTACTTCATTCGGATGTCAACAAAACAGATAGATACAATTTCTTGCAAGGGAAATACGGACACTTTAACGGTTCAACTACAAGAAACTCGGACAGTGATAGGAGAAAAAGATCTGTGTTATGCAAATTAAAGTGATGTTATCGCCCGCTCATCCCGACAACGTAATGACAGTTTAGAAATCAAGGACGGATATATTCAACTTAAGACAAAATTTCAGCCAGTGGAGTACGTATAGTGCAAGCAGAATCTACAGAAGACAGTTTTAGACAAGGTAATCAGTATAAGGAAGATTGGAAGCAGTAATTTATGGAAGTAAGTTGAGATCTAAAAATTCAACTTAAAGGAAATGAGAACCCAAATAAGTCTGTACATAAAAATAATTTCTTGCTGCATTGTTGCTAAGGATAAACTTTCTGTAGCTGACAAACCGCAATTTCTATTTGTTTCGCGACTTGATCCAGAGATGGAATACTCTCAGATTTTTTAATATCTAAATGATTGTAAACCGGGGGACTATGTTGTAGAAAAACTGAAATCTAGCAATCCAATTTACAGTTCTTTTAAAATTAGTGTGCCTTCATTTGTATTTGAGCTAGTTTATACACTGGAATTCTAGCCCAGTGATTCTTTTATCAGCGAGTTTCACTTTCCAAAGGATTCTTTAAACTACATGACTGTCAAAGAAAAAGAGACGACATAAATACTGACGATTAGGATTACTACGGAGGGGATTTGGCACCGAAACCTGTGGTTTATTGTACGTAAGCCCCAAGTGGGGCATCCCCGCGATCAAGGATGAACCGAGAGGAGACTAAGGGTGGCCGTCCCAAGGAGTCGCGACAGTGTCGAGAAACCCGCCGACCCCTGAAAGAGACCACCAGATGAGAGATGATGTGAAATGATAACGGAGATGAAATGCAGGGACAGGAAATTTCGGGGGATGTAATTAACCTACCCAGCATTCGCCTGGCGACCCGGGAAAACCCCTGAAAAGCCCATAAGTCAGGTAGGTCGGCCATGGGAATCAAACCCGGACCTTCCAAATGTGGGCCATAGACGAAACCGCCTGAGTCATCCTGCTTGGTATACTGATGATACAAATATTAATAATCGGAAGAATAAAAAGAAATTAAATGTTAAAATAGTTTATTGGAATACACGGAATATAATGAATAAAATGAATAGCTTAATTGATATCATTAATCATAATTGATATCATTAATCATGATCCAGATTTAATCTCCATTGTTGAACAATGACTCCGTGACAAAGAGTTGCTTATACTAAAAAGTCCTGGGTTTTACTTGGCAAGTCATTTTTGTAGCCCAAGTGGTAAGTAATTTCTGTAAAAATATGAGCATGAATCTAGCCAATTACTGAATGTAACTGACTTTGTTTTCATGACAATTTTGAAGGTTGCTGTACTTTTATTATATTTTGTGTAACTCTTACAGATCACCCAGTAATTTAAGAATTTGATTTAATGACTTCTTATCTTGCTTTTATCATTTACTGCAGTTAGTTTTCAATCGTAAAATGAATATAAATATTGCAGTTAGTGGTGATTTTAACTTTAACTTCAGCAACACAAATAATAATTTGACTGATTTAATTAGTGTGTTTAAATGTTTTGTATTACATTATTTGATTACACAAATTACTTGACCTGCATTTGGTACTTGTTTGGATAATGTCCTCATACATGTCAAAAATGTTTTCCGTAATTTATTCCTTGTATATTTTTGATCAGGACCCAATTTTATTTTGGGTTATATTGATTATAATGATAATCTGCCAAAGACATTAGTAACAGTAAGGGACACTAATAAGACAGGTCTACAAATTAAAACTTTTTGTGAGCTGTTTTACATTTGAAAGGTGATCCTTAGTGTTTCAGTACCGCTGATTTCAAAAATAAATTGTGTTTTCCTCCATCAATTCAGGGTTTTTGACAAATCAAGAATGAAATTTTAAGAAATTTTCTTTAAAAAAATGACATTATCATGATTTGTATGAGAGTTACAAATGTATTTGTAAGTTTTTATTGCCAAATTTCACATTTCTATTCACTTTATGAACAACACATTAGTAAAATCTTGATTGCTTTGTATCAAATATTTGTCTCTTGGGTGTTTTTCATGTGTTTTTCCTTAGATTTCCTATACAGCTTCCAACAGTAATCTGCAACCATTGAAGTATTCCATCGTTCTTGGTATCTCTTCTCCATTTCTTGAATATCCTGATCAAGCCTCTCTCCTTGTTCCTCACTTAATGCTTCCAAGTTGTCAGGGAACACTTCCAAATGTGAAAATAGAAAGTGTAATTTGAGACTCATGTTGCATCCCAAAGTTCTCAGCTCCCATAGCATTAAATGCATTCCAAGCATTTTTCTCTTTAGAAGTCATAGTAGCTTAAAATTGCCTGTCTTAAGCTCTGATTTGAGGACCCACAAAGATTTCTTCTTTAATTTCTGCTTCAGAAACAGCATGAAATTTGTCGCTGAGATATTAAAACAATCAGCATCTTGGTCAAGAGCTTTCACAAACTGCTTCATTATACCAAGTTTAATATGAAGAGGTTGTAAAACAATGTTCTTAGGATTTACTCGTACTAGGCTACCCCTTATTAAGTTCTTACTACCTGGTGTTAAACTTTCTCTTTTGTACCAATGTCTTTGTTTCCAATGTTTGTCTCTTGCCCTACTATCCCACTTACACAAATAGCATGGATATTTCGTGAATCCTTGTTGGTGACCTAATATCATACATATTACTTTCAAATCTCCATCACTGATATTCGACATACTTAATTTTCCCCAAAACATACTTTAAACGTGTATAGCTCTCCTTCAGCTGTACTGAGTGTACTACTGGAACTGAAGGAAGAACATCACCACAGTGTAACAGCACACCCTTAAGATTTCTTTTACCTGAAACGATAAATAACCTCCAGCCATTTAGATCATATTTAACAGAACCCAATTTGTTCATTAAGTCTGCAATATTATTACAATAAACTACGTTCCCTTCATCACTGAATTACTGCAAAGAACTTTTTCTCTGCTCCTGTAGAAAGACACTGACATACCAGCTGCAAGTAAGTTGCAGCCTAGCAGCTTAAATCCCTTACTATATCATTTAGCTTGGCTTGTGATAGTGGTTTTGGCGCATTTGACTTTCCAGGAAAGAACTCATCAGATGTAAGTGATAATGTTGAATCACCACTGGTGTCTGTATCTGAAATAAATTCACTAGTATCTGTAGGTGGCTTAGGTATAGGAATAACAGAGTCATGGACCACTGGTCTCATAGCAGATGACAAATTTAGGTATATAATTCCTTTTTGTTCTTTGTGTTAAAGCTCTTCACATTGCTTGTGCAAAAGTGACATTCAGTGCTATAATTCTGAGATTCATGCCAGACCACTAGTATTACAAAACATAGTGATTGTTTCTTCCCCTTTGTCCAATTTCGTAAGTCCTCAACTCAAACACTGCACACAATATGAGTAACCCAAGAATTTGATTGATCTCCTAATTGGATTCCGAGGAACCCCTTGTAAGCTTTTACAAAGGAGGTAATGTTTTTCTCTGCCTCTTCACAATAAAATTACCAAAAATATAGCAAAATGAATTTGGCTTATTTATACAACATCACCTTTCCAATATTCTGTAAGAAATTACACATGATTCAAAGAAGAAACTGGTATCACTTAAATGTTTCAGTTCTTGTTTATAGAACAACCATTATGGCCAGTATAGGTGAATTCAAACACAAAATTGTGTAAGCAGCTTAGGATGTGCTACCATCTACGTTCAAAACATTCAACTTGTTCATTTAAGGATATTTATTCCAATAGATGGCATTTTTTAATGGTGTAATGGTTTATGATCACAAAAAATAGTAAAATAAATAAAAAATGAACATCTTAATTTTGTAAGAAAATGGTATGCAATACGACTAAATAGACATCATTTTTGGAATCAGGACATGTAATTTACTATAAAAAGACATCAAAACGTAGAGCAGCAAAGTCACTGTTGACCTATGTAATTGTAACATAACATATTTTTGCGTCTACTCATGAATACTAACTGGATCCATTTGTACAGTATAGTTAATTATTTTGATAATTCTGAATATTTGGTAAATAATTTTTAGATTGCCAGCATAGCATTTTCTTTTATAACTTTCAAACATAAATCAAATAATAAATGTATTTCTCAGATGCTTTTAAATTTTCTAAAGTAATTCCGGTATTTAATAAATGAGACGAAACTAGTTATGATAACTGCAGACCTATTTGTGAAATTCCAATAATAGGTAAGCTATTTGAAGCACTACTTTGTAAAGAGATTGTTGTTTATTTTGAAACCAACTTTTGGTAAATAAAACCCACTTTGGTTTCAGAAATGGCATGAGTACAGTAAAGGCTGTTACAAGCTTTCTGAGACAATGCTATGAAAATATTGCTAATAGTAATATTTCATCAAGTCAATTTTTTATATTTTCAGAGCCTTTATCATCTCACCTAATATTCCCAGAAAAACTTAGTTTTTGTGGTTTTCAGGGCAAAAGTATATTTAAAGTCTTATTTTACTAAAGGCCTTATGCAACTTATTTTAATGGAAGATCATCTGAGTTCAAAGCTTGAAATTATGGAGTTCCACAAAGCTCAATTTAGTGATCTGTATTTTTAATGTCTATATTAATGATCTTCCTGTTTAAATTTGTGATAAAAGCTTCGCTTCGTATCTTTATATACATGATTTAGCTATTACTTTTTATGATAACGCTTAAAATGTGTTAGAACTCAAATTACATATTACAACTTCAGTTGTTGATATAACGCCAACAATTTGAGTATAAACACTGGAAAGAGCACTGATATTCAATATAAATTTAACACTGGTGATTGTGGATTTTCTATAAAAATTTTAGGTATTCACATTGATCCAGATCTTGGTTGGTCAACTCATATCAATTATATCTAAAAAGGGATCAAAACAGGAATTTTTATGTTGAAAATCTTAAATCGCAGTGTTACTAAGGATGTTCTGATAAAGTTGCATTATGCTCATATTTATTTGCATGATAATTATGAGAAACTCTCAAGGGGGAATTGAGCTTTATATTTAAAAAAAAGCTGTTACATTAATTTGTAGAATTCACTTAATAATACATTGAAAACCATTTTTTATGGATTTAGGTATTTTAACATTGCTATCCATATATGTGCTGAATTGTGTTTTATATGCCAAGGAAATGCTTAATAACTTTATATTTTATTCTAAAATTCATAAATACATGATGCGTAATTGCTTGAATTTATATACAAACAAATTCAAACATACTAAAATTCAGAATAGTTTTACAGCCGTTTCGATTAAGTTATATAATTTTCTACCAAAAAATTAAGAGAATTCTCTATTTTAAATTTCACATGTGCTATATGTCTTACATTGGTGGCCAACCCACTATATTCTGTAAATGAGTTTTGCAATATAGCTTGGTAGGTTTTAATTTATGACGTAGTTGTACTGTAAAAGTTTAGGTCATTAAAGACTATCTTATTTTATCATAAGAAATTTAAATAAAATAGAAAATAGATAATGCTCAAATTGAAGTAAAATCATAGGAAGTATGGATTGACTATTATAAGAAACTATAGTATAATCCAAAAACTAAAATCCCTAATATATTCGGGAATTTCAAACCAAATCTGATTTAATAACTGTCGGAATTAAATTATATAGTTAAAATACAAAGAATAAAAAATCTCCAAGACCTGAGAGAAATGATATTGAATTTAAAAAGTTTGGAGGCTTATTATTACATCTCTTCCATTTAATAAACGCTGCATGACTACAAAACTTCCAGGTGATTGGTTATTTTGTAATAATATCATGTATACTTATAAAGATGGAATAGAATAACCCTGACAACTATAGGGGGATAAGCATACTGAATTCAACATATAAGTTATATGCAGTAATACTAAAGAATAGATTGAAGATTTTGTGCGAATAAGATATTCTTCGCGAAGCTTTTGATAGAGAAAAGAATAAAGTTGTATTTTATATTATACGTCCTACAACATTGAGTCATATGGGACGGTGAATAAATGGGTGAAAGACGCTCAAATGAGCCTAGGGTCCATAGAGCTTAGGGTTACCCGATATTCATGTTTCAGGATATGGGAAAACCCCTAAAAAACCTTATGCAGGTAACCCTTCCCTGACCGGAATTCAAACTCGGGACCTCTCAAACGTGAGACAGACACCCTACCATCTACGCTACCGAGGCAGGCTGAAAAGAAGAGAGTACAATCTAGCTGCACATACATGGCATTTATCGATTTGGAGAAAGCTTTGATAAATGACAGGGAACATTTGTAGCAAATAAAAGAACGTTATGGATACCCTAAACATTTAATAAAATGTTTTAAAAATGTCTATAATAACACTTGTTTTAAACTCTACTACCCAAATCATCGTGTAAGACAAGGGTGTATATTATCACTCACGCTTTTTAACATTGGACATCTTAAATATATGGAAAGTGGAAGCGCCATCTGAGATTCAGAACTGAAATTAAAATTTTAGCATATGCAGGCGACATTATAATTATACAAGATACATAGGAAGAACTTCAAAATCACTTATATAAAATTGTAAATGAACACAACTTTAAAATCTCTATGTCTAAAACTAAAATCATGGCATTCCAGGGTAATTATCCATCAAGAGTAACAGTTGTTAATTATTTAGGCTGCGACATTATTTATCATATTGCTTGAGATATTACAAATAAATTGAGCATATATCAAATGATGTGTTAAACAATTAAAATAACATTA
This sequence comes from Mantis religiosa, assembly GCA_030765055.1. NCBI lineage: Eukaryota > Metazoa > Arthropoda > Insecta > Mantodea > Mantidae > Mantis > Mantis religiosa. Next base: position 14,247 of record JAUKNK010000604.1, on the reverse strand, counting down.
AAAACAACTTGAACAGATAGTCAAATGAACTTCTGTAAAGTAATGGCAGCACCTGTTCTGACATATGAAAGTGATTCCTGGACACTGAAGTAAAACGATTATAGTCCTATTCAGGCATCAGAAATGAGATTTCTCAGAAACTTGTTAGGATATACAAAACTGGGTAAAATAAAAAAAAATCTTGAAATTAGAAATAGATTATATATATATATATATATATATATATATGTGTGTGTGTGTGTGTGTGTGTGTGTGTGTGTGTGTGTGTGTGTGTGTGTGTGTGTGTGTGTGTGTATGTGTGTGAAAAAATTGACGAATACGTGTATAAATGGATATAACATCTGAATAGTATGAATGCTAGGAGAATACCAAAAATGATTTCTATCGTTAAACCAAGAGGACATGAATCTAGACGACCAAGGCAAAGATGGGTTGTGGCCAAAGCAGATCACATAGCCTAAACCACGAAAGGAAGAAGAAGATATAATTATTAGGCAAGATTAGGCCCGTGGGATTTAATTATTGAATAATAATCATTTATTGTTATTTTTAATTTGATACACTCATTCATTATGCTGAACCAAATAGGCCTTGCTGAATGCTTTTTCTGAGTCTATGAATATCCACAAAACAAGTTGTTTTTTCTTCTGTTATAAAGTAGTATGTACATAACTCTTGTGGATGGGAATTATTTCTGAATTGAGGCTAGAAGCAGATGCAGTTTTTCAGCGTTGATTAACACGAGAAGCAGACTTAGGGATTCAAAAGATTTTAGAAAACATGGATTACACTGGGCAATAGGTCGTTAGATGTTTTCCGTTATACTTAAATAGGAGTGTTTCGGCTTCAGAGGCTTTTATTGAACACTAAATAGTGTTGGGCATTAAACACTATTGGCAAAGATAACGACACATTTAATGGGTAACAAAACACTAGAAACATTCTTCTTCTCGTCCTTCACTCTACCCGTCAAGTATTAGGGGAGAGTAGGGTAATAGGATGCACCTAAGGGAGAAAGATCATAGAATCGAAACTTTTTCAATTAGGTACTCCGAAACTCAGAGAAGTGCTTGAAATATTGTTTTCTAGATCACATCTGAGAATTACGTGTAAAACTAATAGATTATCCAAAAAATTCACTTTCCGAGGGTACCACTTTGCGTCATATTAACGCAAGGTGCGTGCAATATGACGCAAGGTGTAGGGTAATATGGCGCATTTTAAAGAATACAGAAGAACAATGGCCGAAAAACAGCTTTCATTTATTTCTTGAAGATTAATGAAAAAGTAAACTTAGATTTACAACATATACCGAAGTAGACAACAAGATATAGCAACTTGGAATGTATATTGTACACATTTTCCCAAAATAAGTAGTATGAATTTAAGATGTATAAAGTAAAGATAAGTTTTGGAATGCACAAAGGACAAAATAAACAATGCACTTCCAACTAAGAGAAGAATAACCTTTGGTTTTGCAATAATAACAAAACATATAGGGACATAGGTAAACAAATAAAGGTGAATACTCCGCTAAAGATAAGAAAAAAATATGAGATCAAATAATTATAAAGGAAAGTAAAAACTTTTGTATTTTAAATTCAGCAAAAATGAATAATATCAATTTTATAACATACCTAGTATTACCTGCTTTCGATAAATAGGAAATAAAGAAATTATAACTTCTAGATGTCAATTTCATAAAGAAAATTTCGAATCCAAGCTTATTATTTTATGGATTGGGGATTTTTCTTTCTTTGTTTGTCTAAGCAAAGGTCACAAGAATAATCTTCTGGATTGTCCCAGCCACTACACAAGGCATGAGTCCAGAACCCACATAGAATGCAGCGGTATCAAAGTTCATCTTTTCTAGTATCATAACAAAATATGCACTTGGAATTTTGAACATTTTTAGGTTCCACATTACGAAATTCATCATTACACAGTGGTTCAATGCCATTCTCATCTGTAGAGTAGTTCCATTGTGTAAGGACTATGATACAATGAAGCACAAAATTATATTGTAGAGTAGTTGTTTGATTCCTTGTTGGCCTTCCCAGCTTACTTCTTTGTTTTCTTAACATTACTCTTCTTGTAATTTAGCTTATGTTTCGTTGATTCACGAGCATTGTTTTTCTTTTCCTCCAGAAGAACTTTCATAGGTGAACTGGTAAATATTTCAGAATGCTGTCTTCTTTATTATTGTTTTCTTACTTTGTGTACAGAATTGAACTTTGGAACAGGTAAGATCTTACGGATACTCATGTTAACTGGACCCGATATTCCAGCATGAGGACTGATCGCATGACTTGATGTTCCAGCTTGAGGGCTCATAGCTTGTCCTCATGTTCCAGCTTGAGGGTCAATTGACCTGATGTTCGAACTTGAGGATTCGTAGCTTGCCCTGATGCTCAAGCTTGAGGATTCATATGTTGTCCTGATTTTCCAGCTTGAGGAGTCGTAGCTTGACCTGATGTTCCAGTCTGAAGACTCATAGCTTGTCCTGATGTTCCAGCTTGAGGGCTCATATCTTGATCTGATGTTCCAGGATGATCATCAATAACAGCAGAGATTTCAGCGAATGTTTCACTTGATTGGTTGTCTGTTTCCTGTATCATTACAAGGTCTTGAACTCTTGAGCTGGCTAAAAGTCCTCTTCTGTAAACTTCTCTGGATTCAGTGGAAATATACCAGTTGTTTTGAATGCAGATATTCCTTTCTCCATTGTAGTAACCTTTACATAGGCTTTGTTGAACATATTTGATAGATCAACCATAGTGATTTTTGATGCTCATTTAGTGCCACGAAGTATTTGAATTCTCTAGCCATAGCTGTCCTCAGCGATGAGAAGAATGCCACATCTAGAGATTGAAGTTTATGGGAAGTGTGAGGAGGAATGGATACCACATGGATATGATTTTCTTCACAAAATGTGTAGGCTTCCAACGTACAGTGAGATGAATGATTGTTACACACAAGTAAAACGGGATCATCTGCGCTGGGTTTCACAGAGTTCTTAAAGTGTTGGAGCCACTTCACGAATAGTTCATTTCCAACCGTTCTTTGAACAGTGGTAAATTGCTCCAACATCTCTTTGGAGATGTGTGGCCATTCTTTTACCAGGACAGATCATCATGGGTGGTACAAATCCACCGGCAGCATTCACAGCGCAAACAACGGTAACTGTTTTCCCTCTTTCACCGGATGTCGAAGCACCAACTTCTTTACTCCCATCTGAGCATATACCTTAGGTGACTTCTTTTGAACTGTTGTTAATGCAGATTCATCCATGTTATAGATGCGACTACCTGAGAAGTTGTGCTTTTCACACACGTTGAGCAGGTTATCATAAAACAATGTTACTTCATCTTTATTGAAAAAGGAATTCCTATTGAGCTTCGTGTTCTCAGGCTGACGGAGACTAATTGATGGATTTATCTTCACAAACGAATTTTCCCAGTCTCTTCCCGCGAAATTTGTTTCCGTACTGAATGGATGCTCAATGTTATTTCTCTCGGCGTACTCATATGCCACTCTTCTCAGCTCAATGGGTGTTAAACCATAAAACATCTTGGACAGCAATATGACGTGTTCAGTTATCTCCCTCTGTTGTTGCTGAGTGAAGATGGGCTTTCTTCCTAGAGGAACTTTTGATTCCTTACGACTTTTCAAGTGGCTTCTGAGAGTAGCCTCAGGAACCCCATACTATCTCCCTGCTGCTTTAATCTTGACACCTTCGTTTTTTATTTCTCTCAGTGCAGCAGCCAATCCCAGATTGGTCCAGCTCTGTCTGTCACTTTTGCGTTGATTTTGTCAAGGAATCTATAACAAAAGACAAAAGTAAGTAGTCAGAAGAAAGTCCAATCATATCCGAAAAAAATTTATAAAATCAATAATTGTAACTAGGTCTTCCGGGTAGGACCGCGTCTTTGATGTTCCTCTGGTCGACGTTTCGTCCCAACTATGTGGGGCTTCTTCAGGACTTCTTCTCTGGCAGTGCACAGTTGCTGCGGAACTGCCAGAGAAGAAGTCCTGAAGAAGCCCCACATAATTGGGACGAAACGTCGACCAGAGGTACATCAAAGACGCGGTCCTACCCGGAAGACCCAGTTACAATGGACACCGGCCGCCGAATCCTACGCACTGAGAAAATCAATAATGTTGAAAAAAACTTATATAATGATAAAACAAACCACATTAGTCATAGGAAAAAAAAACAAATCCTAAATTTTAGTTCTTACCATATAAATACATGAAGGGCAATATGACACACCAAATAAATGCAAAATCTTCTAAGCGTTATTTATTCAACTGTCTAAAATGAGCCTGGTTTAGCAAAGATAATTGATAACATAAACACAAACAAGTATACCTCGAGATCTTGCCAGTAATAAAAACTAGCCATTCTAAGGTGTATCATTTATTGAACTCTCGGAAATGAACTTGTTTTAATTTTAATTGAACATCAAAACACTTATGCGTGATTGGAGGAATTTAGTAACAATGACGTCGAAATTAATTTTAAAAAGTCCGACTGCAAATGGGTTTTCAATCAAAACACTTGCCTATTTGCACGCAAAACATTAAAATACTGAGGAAAAAATCCAAATAGTTTAATTTCATTTCTTACCATTTAAATGTGTGAGGTACAATGTGACGCTCGCGCCATATTACCCCATCGGCTCTGCGTCATATTAGCCTGTTTGATTTGGTGAAGAAAAGTTTGTAAAACCCAAGGAAGTTAAAAGCTTAAATACATGCAAATAACACTAAAGGGTAGTGAAACAAATGTATAACTTACCCTATCACTTCAGTTTGATCAATTTCAACATCAAGTGCTCAAAACGCAGTCACTTTCTTGAGAGCAAATAACAACACAACTACTGCACTGAATGTTTTCACAAAACTTAGCGAGTCAGCAGTGCTCAGCACACGTGCGGAGGTCAAATGCCTTTGTCCGTGAATCATCATGTTGATCGCTATGTGGCAGCACCTTTCAGTTCACTCTAATTATCACAGTTGTTAGATTACTTCCGTAAAAACCCTGGCATAATGCATTGCTTACCTTAGGAGCGACTCTCACCACCGATGGGCGTGACCTTTGCGCATACAGGTTGACGCATACGGCTGGTCGGGAGGGAGAGAGGGAGGAACTGGCATACATGAGGCACCAAGCGGATTTTGAAAACAGGCTCGCCAGCTGAACACCCAGGGCTTTTATGGGAATACGGTTATATACTATACTCCTGGACAGCCCTGCGTCATATTTACCGTACTTCCCTATTTCCATTTGCAATTCCCAAGCTGCTGTACATGAAAGCATCTTCTATAAATCTATAAACAATGGAGAAAGTGGTTATAAGGTTTTTCAACACACTGCTTCCTTGAGATGTATCTGTGGTTTAAAGGAACTGCAGTACAGCAGTCTTACACACAAGAATTAGAGTGGCAAGAGCTACATAGTTAAAGTGTTTGAGGTTGAATCACTGCAGTAATGAAGTGTTGGTAAATAAAAATTAAAACAACTAAAAGTTGAAATATGTATCAGAATAGTTTTCTCCTCCACAATAATTGAATTAACAGTATTTTAATAAGATAAGATCTGAAGCATTTCTGGTGACGAACATATTCTAGGTGGAAATATAGAGTCAGACTGAAAAATTCAATGCCATAGCCGGGATTTGAACTACGGATCTTCTGGTTGCCGTCCAGCCGAACTATAAACGAACTCTAAAGCCCGGCAGCATAGTAAGTCGCATTTAAGGTAGTTGTCCCATGTGTTTATAAGACTCCTAAGTGGTTTACCGGGAAAAAACACGAGTCAGTTGGAGAATTTAATGTCATGCTGCCACGTTGGCAATAGCTCAATGGTTAGAGCGGCTGGATGGCAACCAGAAAGGGTCCATGATTCCAATCCCGGCGATGGCATTGAATTTTTCAGTCTGACTCTATATTTCCATACTTTAGCCTACGCACGGCCAGTGTGAAAGAACAATTAATTTCCATATTCTAGATGGTTATTGAGATGGTATGATTGCTGGAAGGGAAAAGAGGTGAATTTAGTTTCAAGGAATTTCTTATGAGGTTTTTTAAGTTCGTTACTAGCTTAGGGTTGTATGGAGCTCTGATCCCAAGAGTGGTATGCAACAGAATGCTTTGTTTTTTCTCTTTATTACATGTTGTCTTCCCTTCTTGTGTGGAGTTTCATATACACACACGCATTTCCCTATGCAGGTTGCTTAGTTTTACATTACACGCATCTCATCACCTGCGTACCATGTTGTGTTCCTAAACACCACTGCCTCCATCGATTTCCTGACCAACAGTGGCTCTCGTAGAGCATTGACTTGTCTCCCGGTTTTCCAGTTAACAGTAAATAACCTTCCCTTTTAAGGCTAATGACCAACTCTTCTTACCTGCCTTTATTTAGTCCAGTTTCAACATGAATAATCCTTATGCCTTACGATACTTTTCCCTGATATTCCTGCCAAACTATGAGTGTACTGCTTCACTATTCATCAATACACTTGGCTTGAAGTCTGAGAGCATCTAGAATAAGTGCTTTAATGTAGACCTTGAAATAATTAGTTCAATATATGACTGTAGATCAAATGAGAATAATCAAATACTGTGACCTAATTATGGATTTGTGAGTTAAAAGAGTATTGTTCACAAATAGCTACCACATCTGAAATGAAAATCTTATGTTTGTTGCAGGTCGTCATACTCATCCATATTAACTATAGTGGCTTTCACCTTAGAGCGCTATATAGCAATCTGTATTCCACTCTTATCCCACACAAGTTCGAGTCCACGCCTAGCGGTGCGCATCATAGCAGTGCTTTGGGTTATCGCGCTCATCAGTGCTATCCCATTTGCCATGTTTACCACGGTCAACTACATTGATTATCCTCCAGGTATGTATGTAGTAAAAGCGGGCGTTAAACACTACACATTTCATTTCATTTCCAGGTATGTATTGTAACTACAGTTACATTCCTTTACTGACTTTTCTTTCACCTGCTTAACGCACCGTAGCTCTTGTATGATTTTATGTTGCTCTCACATTTTCAATACTTCTATGTGTGGTTGTTCTGTGTCACAGTGATCAGACTTGTGGCTGACTTCTTTTATGGTAGCATATGGAAGCACAGTCGATTCACAGTAAACAATTAGTGTCATTTCTTTGTCCAGAAAATTCACATTAACAGTACCATTTTAATATTTTACACAAGTATGATGATCGTACAGAATCCTTAGTCTTTACACTCCAAATTTTAAATTAATTTTATACTGTACATACTTTATCACAACAGACATGTAAGTACTTTAGCAGAATGTATTATAACCAACTCTTTTTGAGCTTACCAATTATGTTGCAAATGCATACTTCAACATCATGTCTTAAAAAAATGTTAATGAAAATTACCTAGTAAAAGTATTTTAATAAGAAAAATAGTAAAAAATAATAGTATATTATATAGGAAGTTTAGCTTATATGTAGTTTTAAATGCTAGAGGAAAGTAGTTCTAAATAGGCTTTATAGTCATTTTTATAAAATCACAGGAAATATATATCTAAATCTACATTTTAACCGAAGTAACTAATAGTTCCAGAAAATGTCATAGACTCTTTCAGAACTGTGATTTAATGATTACTATTTATATGTTTAAATAGAACATAGAGTTTGTGAACTTGTGATCTTTTTCTTCAAGTTCAAATATTGTTTCAGTGCAGTTAAGGACATACTTTCCGTATAATATCGCATTAAAATACAGTATTATGAGGTGTAAAAGCCTGCTCCTCTAGATATAGTCTATGCTGTCTTATGCAGTTAAAACCTAGACAGATATAAGTGTTAATTTGTCTAGGTATACTTCATCTGTCGCACCTGTCATAATGAAGTTAGGGATTTCAGGTAAGTGTGTATGGGGAGAGTAATGCTCCAGGCACGTCATGTACTAAAAGCTCTAGCACATGTGTGGAAATAGAAAAGCAGACATTGGTGTATCTACATAAAGAAGGGCTACATTGTGATGATGAAAGTTAGACTCCTACTTCACTAAGGCCTACTTTCACTTTTGGTTTTAATTTAGTTAGATAGGGGACAACACTGCCCTGCACTCTGATCTTTACAGGTCTATTACGCATTTCTAGGGTTATCTTTGGTCTAGAAGTCTGACTACATAATGAAATGAACCTTAATGATTGTAGGTTCCTTCAGTGTTGCAAATTTACTCCAAAATGATGAGAACTTTGGAAAGTAGTACTGGTAACTCACACAATAGATGGATAGCTGTCTCATATGATTGTTACTGCCATGATGCACATATGATTCATTTGCTGTTCCACCCTGTGCTAGTGCCTTCTAAGGACGCAGTGTTCTTTTAAAAGCCAGCCCATTGAAGTTTATCCCTGTTTAGTTTTAAATAAAACTGTGCTTAAATGTGCCTAAGACAGCCACCTCCCTGAGTTCTGTAAAAGCAGTGGTCTGTGAACAGATCACCTCCAGGTAGCCATAAAAACGACCAACTCCACATATCGTGATTGCTTGCTTTATGGGGGTTTCTAAGCTACTACTTGTGACTTTGTGGGTTCGTAGAATTAAAAGTCCAATGTGCCGAAATTCTAAATGTTCTTTATTTACGTAGAGATACACTGTTCAATTCTCACGTAACAACATTACATCACATAATAACACAATCTTCCAAGGTCGATGACAATATCAGCGTCCAGTTCAGCTCTCTTTACAACACTCTTCTTACACAACTCATTATTTTACAACTTGCAACTTCTCTTGTTTCACAACAACTGACTCATCACCAGTCATGGCTTCTATTGTTTTACACCCATTCGTGAATTCCAGACTGTTCGCTACAATCACTAGATGTTTCTCGAATCAACAAGGCATATAATGACGCAATCCGAATATTCTATGACCTTCCGGAAACGTCTGGGCCTGCAAGTCCTTTATCTGAGCTATCTTTGTTGCCGGATGTCTGTTTACACTAGCCGCGCTATCGTTAACTGCTTACGCAAGCTCTTAATTACAGTGAAAAGTATCCGCCGTCTGTTTTCTATTTGTGCTGAAACTTTATTTCCTGTTGCCGCGATACTGCTCCCTCCTCAAGGCTGGTCGTCCCGACCAGCACCATCGTAGCGGACCAGGCGATCCAGGTGTACCACCAACATCTTCCCTCGGAGCACCTTCTGGATGTGGTAGACCACGTCGTTAATCCTCTTTACCACCCGATACGGTCCTTGCCATGGTTGCTCGAGTTTCGGGCATCGTCCCTTGGTCCGGATAGGGCGGTACAACCAGACTAGGTCACCCTACTGTATCCTTGGCCGTTGGCTTGCCTGTCGTATCCGGTATTCATGCGGTTGCTCGCCTTCTGGATGTTCTGACGAACCATCTCATGCATTTCGTGGAGATGGTCCACTAGGTTCTGCACATACTCGGTTGCTGGCTCTTTTGCATCCGGGGGGCTTCCAAAAGCCAGATCACAGGGGAGGCGTAACTCTCGACAGAACATTAAACTGGCTGGCGTCATCCCAGTGGTGTAGTGTGTTGACGAGCGGTAGGCCAGCAGGAACTGCGGCACCTTGATGTCCCAGTCTCGCTGATGGCTGGCCACGACCTTCCTCAGGTGTTCTTCTAAGGTCTTGATGTATCTCTCAAACATGCCGTCCGAATGTGGATGTAGGGGTGTGGTGCGGGTCTTCTTCACCCCAAGTCTTTCTAGTGCCTCCTTTATCAGGTTGGATACAAACTCGATGCCCTGATCGCTGTGGAGCTCTAACGGCACCCCAAATCGGCAGAACACTTGCTCTACAAGGCAGTCTGTGATTGTCTTCGCCTCCTGGTTCGGAATGGCAAATACCTCCGGCCACTACTTTGTGAAGTAGTCCACGACCACCATCAGGTACTTGGTGCCTCGGTCGGACACGGGGAATGGTCCAGCTATGTCGACGGCGATCGTTTCGAATGGCGCTCCGACGTAGTGCTGCTGCATGCGATCCCGGCTCCTAGTCTGGGGGCCGCGATTCGTCCCGCACTCCTGACATTGACGGCACAATCTCTCAGCGCCTGCTCGGAGCCTCAACCAGTAGTAGCGCTATCGGAGTTTGTCGATCGTCCGGTTTGCTCCCAGGTGTCTCCTGAAGTACAGGCGTGCACTTCCACCAAGACTTCCGGGACCTTATTACGGGGAAGTACCAAGTGCTCCCTCTGCGTCTTCCCGTCAGGCGATTCCCATCCTCTCTTGTCTTCAATGAGTCCCATTCGGCCCAGTACGACTTGTAGGTGGCGCTCCTCGATGCGAGGTCCTCCCAGGTCGCTCTTGTCCCTGCCTCCACTTCTCTAAAGAGTGGCCACAAGTCTGCGTCCGCCACCTGCTCCCTCCTCAGGCCTGCACTATCCCAGTCATCCGCAGGCACTGCCATGACTACTCGGTCTGCTGCGGCACTCTACTTCTCTTCCACTCCTGTGCATTGACCGCACTTCTCTGGGCAGGGTCTTCGGGGCATGGCGTCTGCGTTACCGTGGCTCTTTCGTCTACGATGTTCAGAGGCGAAGTTGTACTCCTGCAGCCTCTGGAGCCAACGAGCTGTCTGACCTTCCAGCTTCCTCGAGCTCAGTAGCCAGGTTAGGGTGGAAGGTCAGTCCTCAGGTGGAATGGCTGACCGTACAGGTACTTGTGGAAGTACTCCAAGGTCTTTACTACCTCTAGTAATTCTCGCCGCGTAACGCAGTAGTTCTTTTCTGCCTTGGATAGCGTCTTGCTGTAGTAGGCTATCACCCGCTCATGGCCGTCCTGGATTTGCGATAGAACGCCTCCAATACAATGGTCGCTGGCGTCGGTGTCCACAATGAAGGCGCTACCTGTTTGTGGGTATCCCAAAATAGGAGCACTGCACAGTGTCTTCTTCAGGTGCTGGAAAGCGTCTTCGGCGTCCTCCGTCCACACATAGGGTCGCTGTTCCTCTATCAGGGAGGTAAGGGGTTTGACGATGTTAGAGAACACCTTTATGAAGCGGCGGTAATAACTGCACAGCGCCAGGAAACAACACAACTCTCGCTTATCCTTTGGCCGAGGCCAATCTCCCACGGTCTGTGTTTTCTCCGGCTCTGTGGCCACTCCGGCTGGTGAGACTATGCGGCCCAAGTAGTTCAACTCCTTGCGGAAGAGCTGGCACTTCTTCGCGTTCAGCTTCAGGTTGGTCGCCTGCAGCCTCTGTAGCACCTTACTCAGGTTCTCCAGATGGTCTGCGAAAGTCTTGCCGACGATGATGATGTCGTGCAGGTATATCAGGCATGCGTCGTAAGTCAATCCTCTCATCACTGACACCATGAGGCGTTGCAAAGTAGCTGGCGCGTTGCAGAGGCCATAGGGCATAACTGTGAACCGCCAAAGCCCTTGGCCTGTCGGGAATGCAGTCTTCTCCTTGTCTCTTGGGTCTAGAGCCACCTGCCAGTAACCCTACTTCAGGTCCATGGTCGAGAACCACTGTGCACCAGCTAGCGTGTCCAGGGTACCGTCAATCCGGGGTAAGGGGAAATAGTCCTTCCGGGTGACAGCGTTCAGCTTCCTGTATTCCACGCAGAAGCGTAGCTCAGCGTTCTTCTTTGTCATCAGAACAACAGGGTAACACCAAGGGCTGTCAGACTATTCAATCACTCCCCTGGATCTCATGTCCTCCAGCATGTCTCGTACCGTCCCTTGTTTCGCCAGCGGAACGCGTCTAGGTGGTTGCCGAATAGGCCAGGCGTCCCCGATGTCGATGCGATGAAGCACTTTATCCGTGCGGCCGTAGTCACTGCCACCTTGGCTGAAGACCCGCTGGTATCGCCTCAGTAGTTGTCGAACCTTCTCCAGCTGTTCTGCGGTCAGGTGGTTGGCCATCCTCTCCAGTAAGCCTTCCAGCCGGGGCCCCAAATGTTGCGTCGGCACCAGCTCCTGTGTCTTGCCGATTGCGGTTACGCTGACCACGGACTCGCACGTCTCCAGCTCCGTTCCAGCCTGGACGTCGTGATTGGTGTCTGCCATGTTGAACAGCCTAACTGGCACCTCTGGGCACGGCAATAATGTCCTGGCTACACAGAGTCCTTGCACAGGCGTCATCTGGTCCAACATCATGTTCTTCGTCCGCTGGCCTTCCAGTCGCGCCGTCACCATCACCTCGCTTCTCGCGGGGACCACCACGTCTTTCTTCAAGATGACCCTGCAGATTCCAAGGTGCTCATCAGGTTGCCGGTGTATCACCTCTTTTCCATTGAGCCGCAGGAACTTCCTGCCTACGTCGGCCGTCGCCTCGTGGCTCCTGAGGGCATCCAATCCTAGTATTACCTCCTCAGCCGCCTTCGCGACGAACACCTACAGACGTACGGCACTCCGTCCCAAAGTCAACTTCAATAGGGCCTCCTTCTCCACAGGCAAGGTGTCACCCGATGCCGTCACAAGCTGGTATGGTCGGCTCGGCTTCCTTGTCGGCAAACCATTCGCCACGTCAGGTCTGATGATGGTCACGGCTGCCCCGGTGTCCAGCAGCACGTGGCACGGCTTCCCTCTCACCCAACCGTCTGCGATGAGGCTATCATCCATACGCCGTCTGACGGCGCGCAGTGTCACTCAAGGGGATGGTGGTGATGGCGCCGATGTGCCCTTCTCCACGACGGCCCTTACTCGTTTTCCGGCTGCTCTTCCTGGTGTGGGCAGTCTCTCTCCAGGTGTCCCGGCTGTCCACACCCTCAACACCCTCGCCGGCGTCCTTCGGCTGGTCTTCTGTCTCCGGTGTAGCGGACAATTCTCGTTCTCGACGTCGGGATAACTATTACCTTGGCCGCCTCCATCCTTAATGCTGCCGTTAGCGCCTCGTGGATGGTTTTGTAGTCGCTGAGCATTAGGTGCTGACGAATCTGCGTGTCTCGTACCCCGTCAACGAATGTGTAGGCAGCCTCTCGGGATAAGAACTCGGGTGGGAGGTGGACTAGGGCTTTGCTAGCCAGCTGCCCAATTGCCAGGGCGAACTCCTACAGCGTCTCCCCTGGCTTTTTTATCTTGAATTTAGCTGGCTGCGGTACGCTGCTGCTAAGCGGTGGTTTCCAAAACGATTCTTCAGGGCCTCCCAGATGTCCTTGGGTGCCGCCGTTGTCTGTACCGCGTTCATGACTTCCGTGGCCCGTCCCTGGAGGCTGGCTATTAACTGTGTGGCCTCTTCCTCTGGTTACCAGTTGTTGTGCTTGGCCACTGCGTCGAACTGTCGGCGGAAGACTTCGAAAGTTGTCGGGTCGTCATATTTAGAAGGTTTGACACGTGCAGATGATGTGTGACGACCCGGCACGTCGGCGATCAACTCCTTCCATTTCCTGCCGACGATGTCCTCTACCATGGTGTTCAGGGACTTGGTGTTCCTGTTGGCCTTTTCCTCCAGGTCGTTAACGCGGCTCGCCAGGTCTTCGAGGCGCTCACCCAGCTCCGTGACGTCCTCCTTTATGTTGGCCAACTGCTCTTCAAACTTTGCGGCGAGGGTCTCATTCGCCACTTTCATTTCCGTGGTCACTTCGGTCATCTTCGCGGTAATTGTCGCGGCCAAATTGCTATTTGCAACGTCCGTCTTTACTGTTAATTCCGCCTTCATTTGTTCCACCTTCTCGGTGATGTCGTTAGCCGCCTTCATTTCTTTCAGTTCCGCTGCCAAATTGTTATTTGTGGTCTCCAGCATCGCGGCCAGGCTGTTATTTGCCACTCTGTTTTTGCAGGGAGGTTGTCATTTGCCGTCTTCATTTCCTTCAACTCGGCGTTAAAGTTGTCGTTGGCCGTCTTCATTTCTTCCATTTTCTGTAGAATCTTTTCCAATGCCGATTCCATGTCCATTGTCCCACTTCCTGACACCAGTTGTGACTTTGTGGGTTCAAAGAATTAATAGTTTAATTTGCCAAAATTCTAAATGATCTTTATTTACGTAGAGATACACTGTTCATGTCTCACGTAACAACATTACATCACATAACAACACAATCTTCCAAGGTTGATGACAATAACAGCGTCCAGTTCAGCTCTCTTTACAACACTCTTGTTACACAACTCACTGTTTTACAACTTGCAACTCCTCTTGTTTCACAACAACTGACTCATCACCAGTCATGGCTTCTATTTTTATACACCCATTCGTGAATTCCAGACTGTTCGCTACAATCACTAGATGTTTCTCGAATCAACAAGGCATATAAATGACGTAATCTGA
>JAUKNK010000603.1:0-28903 GCA_030765055.1 Mantis religiosa | reverse complement strand
ATGGGAAGTCGTTCACCTCTCTGCAAAGTGAACGGAAATTCAAAGATATATCTTAAAAGATTTGACTGTCTTTTACACCGACTGCATTCCTCTATTTTCAGCCGTATCTAGAAAGAAATGTGTAATAAAAAGTTCTACAAATGTTTTTCTTTAGTGTCTGGTATGAATGTCAGGAACCAGGTGAAATGAAGTGATAACGAAATGGAAAATGATAGAGCTGTTGGTGGAATAAATGCAAGGAACAACCGGAGAACAGGAAGAAAACCCTTCTGGATGTCACTTTGTTCACCATAAATCTCCTTTACGGTCTTATGGGTTGTTGACGGAGTTACGGGTGACAATATGACTGATGGATAGAAAAGTTTATTTTCCAAGAGACAGGTAAAATACCAAGAGATAAGTTGACAAAGTCCAGTTTAACACCGCGGCGGTTTCAGATTGAGGAAATGAATAGAAGTCAGATTGGAACATGTGGTTTTATTTGTTTGGAACTTTGTAACCTCTAGAAGCTGGCCTTGCCTTTTATGAGGGTTTTAGCTTGGTAGGACAGCTGGTTGCGGTTGCCGGGAGAACTTGAACTTCCGTAACAGGTCCAAAAGTTTTAGAGTCCAGTTGGATTTCGTTTTGCCTGAACGGTTGAATTGGGTATGAGTTTTTTGTCGCCAAAATTTCTGTTGCTGTGCTGATTAAATTTGAAATAGTTTTCTCATTGGCTGAGACCCGTGCTTTAATGTTGAGAAACAGGACGTCCAAGGCCTATAACGTCTTGCGAAGTAGCGACAAGGGGGCTGTTAGGAGAGATTGAGGACAATCTAGGTTTCGGTATGAGGTATTCGAGACCGAGGGCCTGGTCAAGTGGGTTGTATCATCCAGATAATTAGCGCCATAATAGTGAAGTCAGCAGCATCATATCCGAAATACAGCAGTGTCATGGAAATAAACGCTGTTGCGGCATGACATCCCATCCCTACCACTCGTGGTCGTGGTACTTCTGTTACTAGAAGTACATCGGACCGAACATCAGCGGTGCTTCCCGATGCCCTTGGATGATTGGATACCTGCGGGAATGTCTTCCGAAATCATAGGGAGGAGGTTGACGGTGGCTAGAAACAGTCGCCCCCACTGAGGTATCGGTAGTCTTCCCGTACCGAACGCGTCTTGGTGCGAGCTAGGGTAAGCAGTTTATAAAACTGCTTAATGGGAAACCCGACGGAGCAAAGCTGCTCGATCAAGGCAGTCAGAGCTGGGTTGACGCTCGTCTTCATTTCTTATTGTCCGGAATGCAGCGGCTTCAGGGATAAAACCTATGGCTACTGCTTGCCTTAACAGTAAAATAAAAATGCAGAAACCAAAAGACTTCCCGCAGCATGGCGAGAAGGCGTGAGATCAGGAGAACAAGGCTCTCGTTCCGTGCTTGAGTAGATCAGGCTTACCGCTGCTGTCGAGGTCTCCAATTCCTTCACATTCACGGTGAAGTGCGTTGATGGAGAGGTTTAACGAATGACAGCGTCTTGATTGTCGGTGGAGGAGATAAGGCGTTTTTATGATTGCAAGGAGTTGGCACAGGAATTTGGGACTATTTGTCGTTAATTTGTCTCCATCTTCATCAGCCACACGTTCGGGCGCAATTTGGTACGGGATTTTTATATTTGAGATGGGATGCACGTTGACTTTTCGAAGATCCACGTCGAGAAGCCAGAAATAACAAATTCGTTTTATTTTGATTTGTTTCTTGATGATTGTACTTGGTTAACTAAGAGTCATGAGATTCTTGCTTTCAAGGCGTGGTTCGGAATAAAGTTTCGGAGAAGTCAAATTTTGTAACTATTTAATTGTATTATTTAGATTACATTTTACTTGAACTTCCTTTCCCAGTCACTTCCAACATATCGATAAATTCTTACTTTGTTGTATTTAAACAGATTCAAACTATTATTTAAATGTTCTTGATCTTGCACCACTATTCATCACACTCACCATTACAAAACATCTCTCTATACCAAGATTATTGACTTTTCGTAACTATCGTTACTCCTATCTTAATTTTGTGATTGGCCGATTCGATTCCACGTCACAACATTACGTCATACAATTACTACTACGGCAATCACGAAATTACATATAATTTTACTTATTTAAATTACCAAATATATTTACATAATCATTTTTCTTATAAATCTATAAACTTTTCATATCTTTTCGAAATACAACTCAAAACTACTGTTACAGAGTAGCGCATAGTTTTTTCTTCTCTTTATTGGTATCGACTGCATGCTCCATTACATTGTGATATTGCATTTATTACATTACATAATTACATCATTTTAATTAATTATAATTTGGCGTAGTTCCTTTTAACAATTTAGTTTTAGGTATCTAAGTTGTTTATTTCATATTGGTATTTTCATAGTTTAGTAATATGCTTTAAAACTGTGAATATATTGACGGAATATTTGTTATTGGTACATCTTGTTCTATTATTTTTACAAGTGTGGTTCTGTGTTGCCAATCATACAGTTCTGAAGACATTGAGGCGAAAAAAAAAAACAAATATGTGGGAAAAAATAGAGATTTTTATGAACTAAAGTACACATTAATGACTTGCCAATTAACCATACAAACTGTTTCAGTTAATATTTCACAAATTTGATTTAGTAATTTTTTTCTAAAAATTACGGCAATACCTTATCAGGATGAAATATAAAGGGATTCAGTTTCTTTACTGCCAATATTATGTATCGTCAGAGTCAAGATTCGTATTAATAATTTTAATTGGTCGTGTATCGTGATTTTTTACGATAAATTCGCATTAATTTCCAGCAAATTTTCGGTAAGAATTAATGAGTAATGATATGGCTGAAACGAAAAGTAACACGTAACTAGAGTAGCACAACTGTTAAAATCCCTTTTTTCCAAATTAAAATATTTTATTTGAAATCAGCAGATAGTAGGTAACATGAATAAAATCAAATACCACATATCAGACATGAGACATCGCCAAACTGCAGCATACAAGTTGTGATATTTTCGCTTTTCATACTTGTTCTTTTGTCTGTCACAACTAAGTTATGTGTAGAGAAAAATGCCTCTCTGTCAGCGTTTGACATCGGCAAACAAAGACATTGAAGGGACTTTTCGCAGAAATTGCGGTAAGAATTAGCTTTTCCCTTCAATGCCAAGAGTGCTGTTACTACATCTAATCTGTTATCGTTATCAACATGGCTTTGCTGTTCAACAATGTCACAAAGCTCTTTGTAATAAAGAAGCAAATTAGAATCACAAGTAATACCACTGGTAGCATTTAGTTGTTTAAATGCTGCCATTACATGATTTAAATCACCTATATTTGAATTAGTAACTAGCCTAGAAGGTTCAAACAAATGATCTAAAGCTTTTATGGTTATTACATCATCAGTTTCTTTTGCCATAATGGAGTTCAATTTAGACAAAATCATACGGCATCTAACTTTTAGATTCTCTTCTACTGCTTCTCTAAAACTAACATTTGGCTCTTAGGGAGTTAATTCGGGAAACAAGATGAGCCACAGGTTTTTGTTTCGATTGAAATTCTAATATTAGATCTGTTATCAATCTAATTTTTAGAAAAAAAATGTTGCCTGTACATTTACAATATTGCAGCACTTGGCATCGCAAAATTGATCATTTAACAAATTTTGCGCAGGAACTGAAAGCTTTTCGTTTTTAGAAAAGAAATCGACAATTGCATGAAAATAGCTGGCAATATAAGCTACTGAATTAAACCAGCTAGACCACCGTGTCAGTACAGGCAATGGGAACAGTTTTAGCTTCTAAATCTGGGTGGTTTCCAGTGAGGTATTGTTTGTATTCATTTTTTAACTTTCGGTCATTTCGGAACACATTTTAAGCCCCGAGGGACAATATTTTCATATTAATGTAATGTCTGAGATTAGCTTCCAAGAAGTTTAATCTTCTCAGTACCTTTAGTCAGCACAATTGGAGCTTTTGCTGTGCACGGTGTGCTATCCAAAAATTAACATTTCTAGTTAGCATACAACAAACAGTTCTCAGTATCACGGACCAGCCGGATGCTGTGGTCTATGAAGACATGAATGTTAAATGTCTATATTTATGCAATTTGTAATAAATCTAAATTTTCCTATGCAGACGAAAAATAATAGAAATTTTCTCGTGTATCGCTAAAAATATTTTATTATCGAAAAAGGAAAAATTCGCGAAAATTCGCGAAAAAATCGCTAAAAACAAAAAACTCTTGCCTCGTATTTATATAATGAGATATTGGTGTATGTGAATACGTAACATACTAAGTGGTACTCGTACTTCTTCGATAACTCCTGTCTCAAATATTTGTTCTTTCATAATTCTGCCTTGCCGTATATAGCTAAACGTCTGCATTTCTCCTTTTTGTAATTTGTTAATATTACACCCTCCTCCCCCAGGCCTGATTACAGCTACTCTGTTAAGTAGTACATCAAATTTGTGGGTTACTTAAGTTATTCCAATTGTATAATAATAATAATAATGATAATGATAATGATAATGATAATGATAATGATAATGATAATGATAATGATAATGATAATAATAATAATAATAATAATAATAATAATAATAATAATAATAATAATAATAATAATAATAATAATAATAATAATAATAATAATAATAATAATAATAGAGGATAATATAAATAATAGAGTAACTCTGAGAGGGGACGGAAGAGAATCCGCGGAAATTCCAGAAAGATAAGGAGAAAACTTTTCGGAGAACATTTTTGTTTTCGAAATTGTTATAGCCAGTTAAACCTGACATGTAAAAGAAAAGTACAAAGCATGTAATGTTGTTTTGGGAGTAAAAAGAAGCAATCTTTTGAAAGAGTTTGAAAATCGAAAAACAAAGGCAAAGATTTTTCAAGTGATTAGTAAATTATTTACATCGTACCAGTAAATGTGTAATTATCAAGTTCAGTTTAAATTAATTTCACTTAATTGTAAGATAAATTACCTCCACCAAAATAGCCCAAAATTACCAACATGCCTTTCTTCCATGACTCACATAGTAATAGGCTGTAGCGTGTCTGCCGCACGTTTAAGAGGTATCGAGTTCGAATCTCTATCAGGGTGAGTTATCTGGATAAGGCTTTTAAGGGGTTTTCCCTTATCCTGAAAGAAGAATGTTAACTCTTAGCTCTATGAGCCCTGGGCTCATTTGAGAGTTATTTCCACCAATTTCATTCTTGTCCGATGTGACTTAACGTTGGAGGACGTAAAGAAAAAATTGATTCATAGAATGATATCAATTTTTGTAACTGAAATTTGTCGACTTTTAGCGAGATTCAATTTTTTAAAGGCAACAATATTGGCAGTTCAGAGTGCTGTGTAATAAAGGGAACCTAGGATTTATCACTAGGTGGCCGGTCCTCGTGGCCGGTCCGTGTTCTTCTGACCCTCGTTTGCTGTGAATTGGAGGAGTCTGTGAGTAGATAATGTATGTATATATTTTCAGAGGCTTGCATATTAGGTATTTATTTCATCAGTAACTGCACTGGGCGTTCAATGTACTAGTAGTAGGTTGGATGGCCCAAATTGGTGGGCAACTTGACTGCTTTAACTGTGCAGCGGGACGATCTACTCTTAAGGCACAACCTGCAGAACCTGGCAACAGAAGTTGTGTCGCATCGTGAGTCGGTGGACTTGTTCATTCTACTTTTAGAAGTTAGCACACCAAAAGCTTATACCGGAGAAACGTCACATGATTTTCTCTACCTTTTCTTCAAAAAATCTGCTATATTGTGTTTTGTAGCAGACACTGCTTGTTTGTTTTAAAGTATTGCTGACTACTGACTTCTAAAGAAATTACAAGGACATGTGTGCATCTCATAATGTATGAGCATATCTAGTATTACAATTAAAAAGCTCTTTAGGAGCTTTGAAGGCAGTTAGTCGTTAGTTTCAAATTTAACAAAGTTATTCCCGTAGTTGAACTGAAGTATTGGCTGAAGTTTCAAAAGTTTATACTCTGCCACTCTGGAGTATCCTTGAGCTCTTCAAGTTGTGGCTTGAATTCGATATCGGAAACAAATATATTAAGTATAGTTGCCACGATAGGTACTAAAAATTATGTATCAATTTTGTTAAATATACGTGTACACCCACGACTTTATTCCAATCTTTGCATGGCTGCGAATGAACATTCAAACCAGTGACAAGGAAAACCTAAAAAATGTTAACTGCACAAACATTTATTTCACATAAATTGTATGGTGTAACAAGATTTAAGCTTTTTCGTAGTAAGATGTCTATTTCTTACGGTTTACCAGTTATTGAAAAGTAATTCACAATGAAAAGGATTTTAGCTGTTCTCAGGAAATTCAAATAAACATTTCATTAGTCAATAACATCTTAAAAATATGGTACTTGAATTTAAATCATTAGAGCCATTTTTTGTACCAAGAAGATGGAGCAGGAGCTACCTGTAAATTCCCCCCCCCTCCCCCTATAAGCATCTTGGTAATTATTTAAAATTGATGCAATTTATACTTCCTTACAAAAATCTCTACACTTGGCTAAATAAGCTTTTCAACATAATTTTCATATCTGATTCCAAAGCAGGTATCAGGCTATTATTTCAATTGACCGCCCTAAAATGAAAAAAAATGAAGTTAATAATACGATTAAACATCACCAAAATTAAATAAACGCATAGGCTTTCAATGATTTTCATCTCACTGTAGCGTTTTGGGAATGAGTAAGCAGATATGATGACCAAAAAGGGTTCCAAAATTGCTTAAAAAATGAAACAAAATATTCCGTATGAAACATTTAAAGGATTAATTGAAACCATTTTCTCAGCCAGTTATGACAGAAAAATTTAATTGGAACTCCAAAGTAAACGTAAAACAATTCAACACCTATCTAGAACATCATCTGCTGAAATATTGAGATTTATCATAGGCCACGATTGAGTGCACATTTGTTCAAGATTGGATTAAAGACTTCTTCCCCTCAGTGATTTTTATGTGGTAAAGATGACTGACCTATTGAAAATTGATCACCTGTGTGTAAAATTCTCAAAAATTAAGATGATCTAGTCTCTAAAGACTGGGAAGCAAAAAAGAAAAATGATTTTAATATCAAATTCTTAGTATTAGACACACACATATATACCTACTGGAAATGCTTACCATGGAAGGGGTAGCTAGGGCTGGGAGATTTTGAAAACCCTGTTGTATCCTTTAAGGGCATATCGGATAATGAATGAAGTGGGTGAAATGATGCTGAAATGAGGCCAGTGCCCATAGAGCTTAGAATTGCGTGACATTCATCTTTCAGGGTGAGGGAGAAACTCGAAAAAAGACTACCTAGGTAACTCACCCTAACCGAGATTCAAAATCGGGACTCTCGAACGTGAGTCAGACACGTTACCACCACGGGCTCTTGTATTCAAATTACTGTTTCAAAATTCATTAATAAATTGTCTTTAAGTCACCATAGTGTGTATGAGTAACGCTCTTGTCCCCAATGCTGTTGTCCCAGTTAAATTCCGACATAGTTTTGCGGTATTTTGGCTTACTCCTACCCGATACAACATAAGCCTGCCTCTACCATTTACTTTACCCGAGGTGACGGGTACAGAAGATGAACACGTTAATTTAATAAACTTTTTTTTGGAGTTTATTTTGTTCAGTTAGAAGTAGGAAAACAATTTAGTGAAGTTTGCCACATCGATCCGTTTCGGAAGCCCAAGTGATACGTTGCTGGCGCCGCTAGCCAATTACTGATGCAATTATGAGATGTATTTTCGGTAATTACAACTCGTTAGGCAGAAATTGAAATGATGGACATACGTGGGCAGCATGCAAACAAGCACCTTGGACTCGAAAAGAGGTAAACTAACCATTTTATCATATTTGTCCAGTAACAGTCGAAACAAATCGGAGCATTGAAGTAATGCGTTTTGTCAAAAGCAATGATGTGTAACACTAAAACAACTTTGTCTAAGTATTGTTACATTCTATGTTAGTGATGTACTGACGAAATAGGCAGCATCACAGGAAGTTTACCTTGAAATACTTGAGCGTTAGCTCAAAATTAAAATATTTGCCAGTGACTAGAATTTTGGCAGTTTTAAATGGTGTGTGAGAGGTATATGCCTTTTCAGCACACCTGCTTTGCTGATTAATTAAATGGAGCATGACTTTACAACTGCGATAACGAAATAGCATGTGATGCACATACGTTGAATACATTCTCGGAATTGATTCCTTGTTCTGCAGAAATGTACTTAACATTCTACATCGCTATATATTTTGTGGGCGAGGACTAACTTGAATAAATTAAGTGTTGACGATGAAAAAGCAAATGGGCGATTGTTTTGAAAGTTGTTCTTAAAGCAACAACATACCGAGCGTGATGGCTCTGGCGGTAGTGTGCCCCTATATCCTATCACCTCATCCTCCGGGTGTGTCCCCATTGGCATATACTACGAGGGCTGTTCAATAAAGAAAGATCATAACTTTTTACGGTCATAATTTTTCGCACTAAAATTCAATCTTCTTATATTCTGTTAGCTTAATGTGAAACAAACACACCGTAGTAGTTTCATTGTTGGTACTCCTGGTTCCCGCTTCTGAGAACCAGGTAAGTTCAGACATGTTCAGTATCGCCTACCGCTGCAATGGAGGTAACTTGCAGTTAAAGTTGATGTTGGAGGAAGATCTGGAGTTTCTTTCAAACGTAATCACTGCTGATGAAACTGGGCTACATCATTTTGATCCTGAGAGCACACAGCAAAGCTCAGTGTGGAAATCTCCTTCATCACCAACCACCCAAAAGTGGCTGCTTCTGGTGGGAAAGTTATGGGCATCTCATTCTTTGACATTCATGGAATGGTTTATCAGCATGTTGTACCTGCACACACATCACTAACTGGACAATAGTACAGGGATGTCCTGAAAACATTGCAAGTCCATATGAGGCGCAAAAGACCACATTTCCGTGAAGCAGGCTGGATGCTGCACCACGATAATACACGGCCGCATATTGCCAATGCTGTTGCTGAATATCTTGCAAAAATCAACGTGAAGTGCATCTCTCATCCTCCCTATAGTCCGGATTCAGCCCCTTGTGACTTTTTTCTATTCCCTAACTTAAAGAAACGCCTTCGTGGGAGGCATTATCCATCATCAGAAGCAGTGGTGAAGGTTGCGGAGGCGATTTTGAAGGATCTCTCCAAAAATGGTTCCCAGCATATCTTTGAAGACTGGTAGAAATCCTGGGACAAGTGTATCGCATTCAGAGGAGACTATTTTGAGAAGGACCATCAAAATTATGAGGATGAGTAAAGGTAAATCGTCAAAATATAATTGTGATCATTCTTTATTGAACAGCCCTCGTATATACTCCAGGAGGTCAAAAAGCCACGTGCGCTTACACCGTAGCGTTCCTTCACGATTTGCTTGATACGTTTGCCCTCTAAATAATCCCTCGATAAAGTAGCACTACTTAGGTTTAGAAAGTCACTTCATTTCTTCTAAAGCACAAACTATTGAATACTTAGTACAGTCCAATTATAAAACTATATACTGGAGCTGAGAGAGGCGGTAATAAGGAAAAAGCAAAGCAATATATATCAGCATGACAGAACGAGCGAATGTTGTTAAAGATAAGCGCGAGAAACGTTACGAAGTGGTGAAAAGACAATAATATTAAACGTGTTTAAAAAGTTATACGAGAAATGTCTAGAACTTGATATCGATGAAGTGGTGAAATTAACATACGAGTTTACCGGTGTGTCAGTTTCAAATATTTACAACGCACGCAAAGAAAAATCCACAGCTGGTGAGGTTAGAACTCCTAGCAAAAAGCGACAAATTTCCAGTTCAGGTTAAAGCTACAAGTTCCATTTATACCCCGCCTTTAACTACTATGGTCATATCGGCGGCCGTTCTCCTTTGGAACATACTCGTTATCTTTGGTTTTCTTTAATCATTACATCACGCACACATTCACACTGTCATTCATACTTCCAGACTCTGGGGAAGATGGGGAATTATCTTGGTCGGAGAAAAATCCCCACCCCCACCGCCGGGAATCGAACCCGGGACCCCTAGCACGGCTGGCAGGTGCTCTACCGACTGAGCTACGGGGCCAGCCTTATTTATATTTATTTCGAATAAATATGTTCGTTTAATGGTGGAAAACGCGTATTAAAGGTAGGGGAAAGTTTGTTGTGTCATTGTGAACGCACGCGGAGTGATACAAACCGGTAATTTGTGTCTCTTTTATTCACCTGGTGAACAAACTGTAGGCACACAAGATTTCACTGGTCGACGTGCTATTTCCCTCCTCAGAACTTTGTCATTGTCTATAAGCAACAACATTGGGAAGCTTATATCAATAATTCTACTATTGCATTCTCTACCACTACATATAGTCAAGAGGAAGTAAGACATTTCGCAAACACACACACACACACGCACGCACGCACACACACGCGCACACGCGCACACGCACGCACACACACACACACACACACACACTTTCAGTCACGGTGTCCATTAAAATGACATAGGCATTTTTCCCCTATTTGTAATGATTTTAAAGGGTTTTTTCCTGCTATATTCTTGTTACACTGTCTTTAACCAGTACAAACATATATATTCGAGATGTTTTGAATTGTGCAAAATTTATTATTATTATTATTATTATTATTATTATTATTATTATTATTATTATTATTATTATTATTATTATTATTATTATTATTATTATTATTATTATTATTATTATTATTATTATTATTATTATTATTATTATTATTATTATTATTATTATTATTATTATTATTATTATTATTATTATTATTATTATTATTATTATTATTATTATTATTATTATTATTATTATTATTATTATTATTATTATTATTATTATTATTATTATTATTATTATTTATTAATTATTATCATTATTTTGTTTTACAGTTTACATTGTAGTGCAAATTCCATGCAACCGTAGTCAAATGATACCCCGTTATCATCCAAGCGTGCCATCACACCGATTATTTTCTTGGGCCCTCCCACATCGTTTATCCAGGCACTTTTGACTGCGGTTGCCTAGGCTCGAACTCATGACCTCTGGCTTTGAATGGATGGCCAGTCCTGTTTGCGCTGTGCCGATCATGGCTGTACAAATCAGTTACCTGAAGGTGTCCCGGACGGCCTTATCAAAACCTTGTTTCGAATTAGAGGAAGAAAAGCATAAGTTGCAAAATACGAGGGCTGTTCAATAAAGAATGATCACAATTTTTTTTTTGACGATTTTCCTTTACTCATCCTCATAATTTTGATGGTCCTTCTCAAAATAGTCTCCCCTGAATGCGATACACTTGCCCCAGCGTTTCTGCCAGTCTTCAAAGACATGCTGTGCTAACCTGTCATCAGGTTAGGGAATAGAAAAAAGTCACATGGGGCTAAATCCGCACTATAGAGAGGGTGAGGGATGCACTTCACGTTGATTTTTGCAAGATATTCAGCAACAACATTGGCAATATGCGGCCGCGCACTATCGTGGTGCAGCATCCAGCCTGCTTCACGGAAATATGGTCTTTTGCGCCTGATATGGACTTGCAATGTTTTCAGGACATCCCTGTAGTATTGTCCAGTTACTGATGTGTGTGCAGGTATAATCGTGCTGCTCAAAAGGTTACCCTGGCTTTATCTTTGTTAATACAAACTTCTCAGATAACGCACTGATTATTCTCGGGAAAGTGAGAAGGGTATTGGCGCTCTTCTCAGACGTGTGCTAAGCGCTAATGAACGCATACCTTCAGCCAATGGAGTGCGCAGAAATCACAAATGACAGGTGTTATGTCCACAGTACGTTATCTCATGTTTCTTTTAACAAAGACAAAGTCAGGGTAACATTTTGAGCAGTGTAATATTACAACATGCTGATAAACCATTCCACATGAATATCAAAGAATGAGATTATCATAACTTTTCCTGCAGAAGCAACCACTTTTGCTTTTTTGAGGGTTGGTGACGAAGGAGATTTCCATACCGAGCCTTGCTATTTGCTCTCAGGATCTAAATGATGTAGCCAAGTTTCATCAGCAGTGATTACATTTGATAGTAACTCCGGATCTTCCTCTAACATCAACTTAAACTGCATGTTGCCTCCTTTGCAGCGGTAGGCGATACTGAACATGTCTTAACCGTAAAAAAATTATGATCATTCTTTATTGAACAGCCCTCGTAATTCCTGACTGAAAGGGTTAATCAGAACGCAATATTTTTTATATATTCACATGAGATAAAAAAAACATAGTATTTTCTGAAGCTTTGTGAATAGCGTATGAAGTTATGTTTGATTTAATCTTATTGTGTATAAAGAATATTAGGTGCAGGAAAAATGGAGTATTCATTATAATATGTGATGTTTTTGCCGACTTTTATTGATAGTGTCGCCCGTTTTCAGGATATTTCACGTTGTAAGTTTAGACCTTGCATAAGCATCACGTGGACATTGATTGAACCTTCTGTATTCTGGTTTTTTATCCCCTCTCTTTGTTCTCTTTCCATTGCAAAGGGTTGTTACTTTGAACGTTTGAATGACGAAACTGCGTGTTGAAACCTTACTTAATAATGAAGCAGTTCCTGGAATGTCGCCAATACTATAGCCAGGATATGAGAATCACTTTTTATATGAGCAGAGTATATGTGAATTTTCATTGGTAGAATCATTCGTCTGAATCAGCAGAGTTTGCAATGTCAAAGTGCCCCCTCCCATGTGACACTAGCGGTTTTCGAAATATCCTACGTTGTATGTTTACAGGTAGATCTTCTGCCGAGCACCTGAAAAGTTTCTAATTTTTTGAAAATTTCCCATTGCAAGAGTTCATCTTGTTATAACTAAATAAATTGCATTACTATAGTTAAGGGTAAAATAAAGTATTTCTGAGGTCTCAGAAATATTATCTTTTTATTGTTATATCATGTTTATTTATATAACATTATATCATTGATTTAAAACATACAATTGGATTTATTTTAATCCACTTTTTACCCTTAAGGATAACAAACACAATAGAACAAGAAACAATAAACTAAATGGCACTACATGGCAAAGCGCTGAGGCGTATTGACCTTAACTGGTACAAATCTTGACTCATCTGCGAATAACGTAGTGCGCCATACTTGTCATGCAGTCACTGTGTTGGACCAAGAATCAAACGGTTGAAAGGACGCCTGGAACATAGTTCGTTGTGCAGCATAACGGCTGATAGTACGCCAGTAGCATTGGCAAGTTCGCTGGACAGCTGTCGAGTACTGTAGGGTCGATATCTTTTACCTGAAGTAATCCGTCACCAGCAGGTAAGGTTTTCATTGGTCTTTCACTTCTAGGTCCTTTACTCACAGTTCCCATCTCAGGTTTTCTCTTACTGCTACACTCTAAGAGGCTCCAAGAGCATTCCGAGGATTAATTGTGTTAGTCCAGATCCCAGCATACCTGTACCTTGATACACTTTTAGAAGTGTCAACTTCCTTCTGTCCATGATATTGTTTGTGTCATGTCACAAGTGACTGTTTTAATCAGTACAAATAATAGTTTATGTGACTTCAGTAGTGCGTGTGACGTCACTCCCCAACTCCATCACCCGTTGGAGAATCCGTAAGTTGGTGTAAGCCGGTTGCTTGCTCTCTTTTGGACCATCCTTCGGCCTGATGAGATGGATTTGTCCGCAGCCTCATGAGGCAGGTAACCGGCTGCTGTGGCTACCCATGTAGAGTCTGTCTAGTGAACGCGAGTGCAGTTTGCCCCTGAAAGGAAACTACCCTCCTGCCCACTAATGACCGTCATAAATCTATCTCCACACTTCAGAAATGGAACACTGTCGTTGAGGACCAATAGCAACCTTGATTTTCTCGAAGCTACAGTCGCATGTCCACTTCACGTGGAGTCTCAGTTGCCAAAGTTCCAACTTCCAGTTGATCTGTTTCATTGCGCGCAGAAATTCGTTGTGTGTAACAATGTGGAGACCGTGGGAGAGAACTGCAGTGGTAAATGCAAATGAAGTAGTAGATTAATTTCAGTCAAGTGAAAATAATCAAAGTGATGACAATAGTGTGAATAACTGGACCGAGTTACATTACTGGAAGAGCCTCAAAAAACAAAGATATGAAGGGAACTGTTTCTAAGCAAATTCAAGCCCTTGTTTTGAACACACACAAATATGTGGTGACAAATAATCTTGGTAAGGGGTCATGCAATGAACCTTATGATAAATTCTGGGTATTCACAGAAATATTGTGACGAAAGTAATACCAAAGACGCCGATCAAGTGTGAAAACAAAGAGAAATGTTTCTCTAAAGCAGATAATTTCACATGCGATTTAATTCGTCGAGAAATTTATAGATTCCATGCAAAAGGAAGAGCGCCCACCTTGCACGTTTGCAAGAAATTTGTGAGTTTCCTTATGGGCACTGCTACTTGCGCGCTTTCCTAAAGGAGCTGGGTTTCAAATACCGCACTTTGAATAAGTTAAGGGTTATTGTGGGTTATGTGTGTGTGTGTGTGCGCGTGTGCGTGTGTGTGTGCGTGTGCGTGTGTGTGTCAAAACTAAGAAAGTTTCGCAGTAATGGACATAATTTAGACGAAACGTCGTACGATACCCATGACGTATCGATGTATCAGTTTAAAGATGCTGATACCAAAGAAAATATATAATAATACCCCTAATTGCGCAGTTTATTTGAATGCGGTGCGAATGCTGTCTGCGTTTGGGGGATGAGGGGTGATTTGGCTA
Source organism: Mantis religiosa (assembly GCA_030765055.1). NCBI lineage: Eukaryota > Metazoa > Arthropoda > Insecta > Mantodea > Mantidae > Mantis > Mantis religiosa. Next base: position 14,094 of record JAUKNK010000603.1, on the reverse strand, counting down.
GCGACAGTTCAACCTTATTTCCTCCGGTTCTGGCTTTGGTGGTTTCATTATTATTATTATTATTATTATTATTATTATTATTATTATTATTATTATTATTATTATTATTATTATTATTATTATTATTATTATTATTATTATTATTATTATTATTATTATTATTATTATTATTATTATTATTATTATTATTATTATTATTATTATTATTATTATTATTATTATTATTATTATTATTATTATTATTATTATTATTATTATTATTATTATTATTATTATTATTATTATTATTATTATTATTATTATTATTATTATTATTATTATTATTATCATTATCATTATCATTATCATTATCATTATTATTATTATAGTCAGAATTATGATACGCTTCAACTTTAAATATGTCATACAAATTAAGCGTTTTACTTGGTCATTTTTCTTCAGTACAAAATTATTCCACTTCCCATGGTTGGTGAAACATCTGGAGTCTTTAATTATCTCAACACAAACGTGCACTCTCAAGACCACCGCCACTACGGCTGAGCTTCGTGAATAGTATGGCAAATAGGACAGATAGCACACTAGCGTATTTGTTGGCTCTTTCTTCTAACGTCAAGGAGTTAAATAATTTACACGGGTGTTTCAGAGGGCCTCAAAACGCATATTTCTACTGAAATCTCGGTAGAGAATTGTTGGGTGGAATTCATTACTTTCCAGACTTGCCTCATGTACCTAGTAGTAAAAATAAAAATCTTAAAATATCCGGTGACAAATAATTGCTCTCAGCTGGTATCAGAATAACTATTATCAAAGATAGAGAAAACAAGTAATTATATGTAAGTAATTGGAACGTTAGTTTGATTCAAGACCTTGCAATCACTCTAATTCAGCTAGATGAGTAAGGAAGTTGTACAGGTTTGGACTGATAAAACCGGTCCCTCTCGTCTCGTCTCGTCTGGTCTGGTCTCGTCTCGTATCACAGGATTTGATAAGAAATTACGAGGGTATTGTTTTCTTTCTTGAAATGTAATTAAGTTGGCCATACTAGATTAGATATTGATCAGAGAGAATTGAGCAGGAGGAACACAATCCCTACTTGCCCACACTGAAACCTGAAGTTTATTGTACGCGTTTTCTCCGTTTCCTCTAATAAGTATAAGGAGTTCATGGATTAGATTCTTGTTCGATAAAATCTTCTTTATATCCAAAGTTCCAAATTGAAAGATGTTGCTAATAAAGGTAGTAAGGGATTCTCTTAAATCTTGGAGTTGCATTCTTGGAAGATGCTGAGCTTAAATACCAAGTTTATATTTAACTAACCTTTCGTTTTTTAATTATACTGTTCATAGACACACTGGAGCATGTATAGCCCGGATAATCGCTATGAAATGTAGGCAGTCAAACTGTTATACATTAGGATTTTTCTTCTCTTCAGAGTTTATCGCTGAATGTGGTTGTGAAATGAAATGTTGTTAAAAGTACAAGGACGCGGTAGTGTATTGTAGATGTGCAGATAGTTGCATTCCATCTAGTACACGATGCAGGGAACAAGTGAGTTCTATCCTTGGGCTACGTCCTTGTTGCAACACATTTTTAATTACAAAAACGACATGAAAAGGAAATGAAGTCTTTGAAGAACCACGACTGCACCACAAAAGTAAATTCCCGTTGGCGCCGAGGATCGGGCTCGGTATCCGAACACACAAGAAAATAAAAGTTTCATTCTCTCCTTCAGTAGTACCTGCCCCAAACTTCAGGAGGAACGAAATCAACCAAGAGAAAGCAGAACGAAAAACAGGAGAAACTTGAGGGAAATTGTTTTGCTTTTCGACTGTCTCTCTGCTTCGTTTCTTCCCTACAAGTAATTTTTAAAATACCTGATGTGTTACATTCACAGGAACCTTTTCGACACACTCTTATCTTTAAGAAGTGGGTGGGTATGTGATGATTTTAAATTTGTTTTGCATGACCACTCTTTACAAAATACTCGCGCAAGAAGTTTTTCTTCTGTCTACTTCCTGTTGATATGGTCATTATATTAGGTGTTCTCATAAAGTCGTTTTTTTATTTTGGTGTTTTGGAAAATGTGTTGGGTTTCTTTGATTTGGCAACGTTATTTACAGGATGTCATAGGTAGAGTTGCTTACATTGCGAGCATGTATCAGTCCTAAGTTGTTAACAATCACAAAATGGAGATAAAGTTTGAACTTAGAGTTCTTCTAAAACTCTACTGGAAACAAGATTACAAAGCCGCTGCCGCAGCTCGAATAATATGTTTAGTGGAGGGAGAAAGTGTCGTTAGTGAGCGTGTGGCAGAACGATGGTTAAAACGTTTCAACAATGGAGATGAAAACACTAAAGATTACCACGTTCTGGATGACCTAAAGTAAGAAATATTGAGGATACACGCTAAATTTTGTTAGAAAATCCGCCAAAATGTACCTGTAGGCTTTCAGAAAAACGTGGTGCATCAAAAGATACCTTACATCGCCTTATTAAGACACTTAGAAAATCATTGTGGATCTGTGCCTCATGAACTGACACCTCAGCAGGCTGAACGTAGAGTGGATATTTGTCGTCAGCTTATCCGTAATCCTATGGATAGATTTGTCAGGAGAATTGTCACTTGTGATGAATAATGGGTGTATTACCGAAGCCCTGATGCCTCGTAACAGTGACTTGAACCCCGCTAACCTGCCAAAGTCATGGTTAAAAAAAAGTCAGTTAGGTCCCAAGGTAATGTTGTGTGTGTGGATGAATTATGAAGCTGTGATTGACTGGGAGTTTGTTCCAAACGGGCGGGCAATTGATGCGGATCCTTACTCTCAAATGGAACGAGTTCATGAAATTTTGTGACGTAGAACGCAGCATTAGTCAACCGAAATAGAGTTCTATTTCAACTCGACAATTCAACACCCCAGTGCACGAACAACCATGAAAAATATTCAGGAATTGAGAGGAATCGAACTGCTATCACACCCAGCATACAGCCCTGATCTGCAGCATCGGATTTTCATCTTTTGCGATCTATGGCCAGTTGTCTACATGGTTGAAATTTTGACAACTTTGAAGCAGCGCAAGTGGGTATCACCGAATTCTTCGCAATAAAAACCAGAGACTGGTTCCATCGTGGGATAATTACTTCGTTGAACCATGGCTCAAGACCATAGAATCTAATGGTCTATTCTTTGAAAATTAGTTAATTGCTTGTCAGAAAACATGTTAAATAATTGTTTTTCTTAAAAATGAAATTACTTATGAGACTATATATTTACATATTTTTCGTTTTACTTCACGTAGCTTAAACTATGTATCCGTTAATAAAGGACGCGGATGTTTCAGGAGATACCTGGTGAGTAGCGAGCAGTTAACGTTTGGGTCTGATCTCTGTACCTACATCTTACTCCGCCTTGTGTTCTAGCCCTTAGTGAGAGGTAGTTTCTCTTAGTCTGTCAGTGAACGCGGGTGCAGTTGGCCCCTCAAAGGAAACTACCCTCCCGCACACTAATGACCGTCATAAATCTATCTCCACTCTTCAGAAATGGAACATTGTCTTTGAGGACTAATAGCAACCCTGATATTCTCGAAGTGACAGTCGCATGTCCACTCCACGTGGAGTCTCAGTTGCCAAAGTTCCAACTTCCAGTTGATCTGTTTCATTACGTGCCGAAATTCGTTGTATGTCACGATGTGGAGACCGTGGGAGGGAAATGCAGTGGTAAATGCAGTAGATTACTTTCAGTCAAGTGAAAATAATCAAAGAGATGACAATAGTGTGAATAACTGAGCGGAGTTATAATGCTGGAAAAGCCTCAAAAAACAAAGTTATAACGGGAACTGTTTATAAGCAAATTCAAGGGCTTGTTTTGAACACATATAAATATGTGCTGACAAATAATCTTGGTAAGGGGTCGTGCAATGAACCTGATGATAAATTCTGGGTATTCGCAGAAATACAGTAAGAAATATTGTGACGAAAGGAATACCAAAGACGCCGATCAGTGTGAAAACAAAAGGAAACGTTTCTCTAAAGTAGATAATATCACATGCGACTTAATTCGACGTGAAATTTATAGATTCTATGCAAAAGGGAGAGCGCCCACATTAGACGAATTGGTTGCACATTTGCAAGAAATTTGTGATTTTCCTTATGGGCACTGCACTTTGTGCAGTCTCCTAAAGGAGCTGAGTTTCAAATACCGCACTTTAAATAAGTTAAGGGTTATTATGGAATCAAATAGAATTGTAGCTTGTGCATATATATATGCGTGTGTGTGTCAAAACTAAAGAAGTTTCGCAGTACAATATATATAATAAAATACATAAAATAATTTATTATATATATATAATAAAATACATAAAATAATTTATTTAGACGAAACCTCGTAAGATACCCATGACGTATCGATAAAGGTGGCAACCTTGCAGAAAGGTCTGAGAGAAAGAGGGTCTGTGTTGTAAAACGATTATAAGGGTTCGTCAAAGGCAGCGGCTGAAGTGCACATGAGTTAACTAAACAGACTACATATGGTGGATGTAGCTAGCTTCCCCAAGTGTCCACAGAGGCGTTAGTAATAGGCAACTGTAACTTTGCTGTGCCGACTACCTCCTTTCTTCTATATGGTTAGATTGCAAATTATAGTCTACGCAATTATAGTCTACTTTCATTTTCTATATTGATGTAGATACCTTATTGTTTCAGGTATTTAAACTATTTTTTTTTGAGTCGTATTAAATGCCCAATACTGCACTTGCGTTGTTGACGGAAGGAAGCCAGAAACAAGATCCTTCTTTACACAAATGGACCGAACAATGCTATCAAATAATCTTCATAGCAAACGCACCAAAAATTGTTTCACCGGAATATTAATACATTAGCAGAGAAAATGGAAAATTATTGTGGAAAATGTAACTGTTATTTAGCAAATTGCTCATTAGTGTATTGTTTTACACCAGGTTTAAGAAACCCTGCTCTGAAATTGTGAAATTTCTTGATTTAGTCATTATTTTGAGGGAGGTTATTTTTAAATGTTCCACGCCTGAAACTAGAATAGTTAATTTTTTTCAATGCAGGTTTTCCTGACAGCCGAAGAAACTCTGAAGGACTCAAATTAATCTTTTTGAAGCATTTTATTCTTCTTTGCTGAATAAATACACAAAATGTCCACTTATTCTGTTGTTTAAATATTAGTTTGTAATCATTCACACATTTAAAATGAGGTATTTGAAGCTCTCTATACATTAAGTGCCAAACTTGCAAGTTTTACAAAGATGGATGAAAGCTTGCACCACGTCAAACACTACACCCTTTGTACTGACAAAAATGAGAATTTTGTTTCTAACTTGGATATGCGAAGTCATATGTGTCCTGCATTCTCATCGTAAATGGCCTAAACACAGAGAACATGTGTCTAAAGTATTAGAAATGACAAAAAACAAGACCTTGGAAATGTTGAAGTTCACTTTCCCACCAAAATCTCTTAACGACGAGCATTTGTGGTACACAAATCGCCTCGATTGTTAGATAATTTTCTCGTCAGAACTGTGCTGCGTGTAGCCTATGTGAAAGGTGTTTTGTGTTGCGTGTGGTCAGCACAAAGGTTAGGTGGCCCTGATTGTAATAGCTCTTAAAAAACTTTCAGTCAAATGAACGATAGAGCTGCATTTACCTCACGTGACCTACGAGTTCATTTTGCTCAGATTATATTTAATGGCTGTAGCTAATGTCCATTGCTAGGCATGACGTCATTTGCAACATTTCGTCACAGTCAATCTCAAGTGCAGAGGAGCCGTTAAACCGAAATGCTGTTAAAATTGTACCTTAATATATTACAGTCGTAAAGAATATAGATATGTTTTAAGCATACTGGCTGGTCATTTGCTTACAACAAAGCGCGTTTCTGGCTGTTGCTTGTTTGTTATGAATGTGGTGTAGTTTAAGAGACGCAGATGCAAAATCGCAAAGAGCAAAGTTTGGTATTTAATCTCTATTTGCTTTTTAGGACATGATGTTCGCATATAGATATCTACACACTCCTTTGGTTACTCACACGAGCGCAGTCGCTCTTTTTTCTAACAATGCGTATTTTGGAAATTAATTGTTCTTTCACACTAGCCGTGTGTAGAACACACTATGAAAGGGTGGAGCCAGAGTGAAAAATTCAATGCCTTAGCCGGGATTTGAACCACGGATCTTCTGGTCTCCGTCCAGCTGCTCTAACCCTTCAGCTACTATGGCCAACTTGCCGATATATCATTAAATTCTCCAACTGACTCTTGTTTTTTCCGGTAAACCACTAGGAATTCTCATAAATACATGAGACAACTACCTTAATGGCGACTTATTATGCTGTAAGTACTTTAAGGCCCGGGCTTTATAGTTCTGATCACTATTAGGTACAATTAATGGAAATTAATTGTTCTTTCACACTAGCCGTGTGTAGAACGCACTATGATCCGTGGTTCAAATCCCGGCTTTGGCATTGAATTTTTCAGTCTGGCTCCACCCTTTCACAATGCGTATTTTGCTTTTATCCAACACGTATATGTGAAGTTGTACTTTAATGATAGAAAATTAACCTACTAAAGGAACATTTTAAAAGGATGGTTAACATTTCACTTTAACCACTGTATAAATAAAATACAATCACTAGGTCTATATTTCAAGTATAATACGTATTGCAGTTTTAATATTTAGTAATGATATGTAAGTGTGTAATTACAGCTAACTTCTTACTCATTCGGTAATTAACAAATATTTTCCTTAGTTATTTTTCTTAATTATTATGAGTTAGTCACTGAATCAATTGCACTAAGTTGTTATTTAAACTAATTAACTACGAATTAAAACGATTAAGCAACATCGATTCTCATATTAGGTATTAGCCAACGAAGTTTGTGATACACGTCCTTGGTCGAGAAAATAAAACTACAGATAATTTCCCTGTTTTATTGTAGTTTAATTAAAGTAGTAAACCTTTTTAATGATAGGGTAAGTGTTGGATGAAACATTGTATGCTACTTGTGAATCAAGACATTTATACACTCGCGGAAATGAACACGCTACGCGAGTTCGTTTCGCGTGTTCAGATCTACCACTCGTGGATAAAATACACACGTCTTGATTCATTGGTACCATAAATAATTATTAATGAATTCAGAGTTTTTGTCAATGACTTGTGGCTTATTGGTATATAAAATGTTTTTCGAGTGAAGAGAATTTCATAAGCTCTTCTCAGAAAATTCAATATATAAATTTAATGTAAATACCTTAAATAAATTGTATTTTAACAAAAAGGCTTGTAGTCGTATTTCAAGAGAGTCGATTAGTGAATCGATTTTCTCGATTATTTTAGTGACGTTTGTTTGGAGGATTGTCTCATAATATTGGGTTGTCTCATAAATTCGTTCGATTCTTGTTACGTGTTTACGACTAAGAACACCTGAGAACACTGCATGCCCCCATTACTTTTACGTCAAAGAAGTTGCCTAACAATATGGGGTTTGTTTACAAATACAATAACTGAAAAGAATGCTATGAACACAAACCACAGCGAACTCACGGCCAAAGGTAAATAGGTCAACTTATGTAAGAATTGGTAACCAAACTTCAGTACGAGTTTGTGGATGCAACAATGTGGAGTTGTAACTTATGAATGTTAATATGGAAGGCAAGAAGGAACATTTTCGACATTTAATGCTGTTTTATTACCGTAAGGGTAAAACAGCCTCACAAACTCAACGGAAAATTTGTGCTGTTTACCGAGAAGATGCAGTGATGAATCGGGCATGTGAAAAATGGTTTACTCGATTTCGAGCTGGGAACTTCTCTGTGAAAGACAAACCTCGTTCTGGACGACCTGTGGTTACGGATGAGGAAAGGATAAAGGACATGGTTACGAACAACCCCAGAATAACAACTCGGGAGGTAGGTCAGGAGCTAAACTTATCTCATGCAACTGTAGCCAGGCACCTAAAGAAACTTGGTTACGTAAATCTTCGGGATGCATGGGTTCCGCACGAACTGAGTGAACAAAATTTAGTTCAGTGCGTTTCCATCTTTGACGCATTGATAAGACGCAATGAAACTGCCCCTTTTCTGAAACAGCTGGTTACAAGAGACGAAAAGTGGATTGTGTACAACAACATCTGAAAGAGAAAGTCATGGCATAAGAACAGGGAACCACCACTCTCAATTCCTAAACCAGGACTTCAACCTGAGAAGATTATGCTGTGCATTTGGTGGGACTGGAAAGGAATTATTTATTACGAATTTCTTCCTCCTGGGGAGACCATCAATTCAGAGAAATACTGTTCTCAGTTGGATCGTCTGAAGGTTGCCCTAGAAGAGAAAAGGCTAGAATTAGCATTTAATGGTGGAGTCATCTTTCATCAAGACAATGCCAAACCACACACTTCAATAGTAACTCGTCAGAAATTACGGGATTTCGACTGGGATGTGTTACCTCACCCGCCTTATTCTCCAGACATTGCACAATCCGACTATCATTTATTCCGATCCCTGCAAAACTTCCTTAATGGCAAACGCAGTACTGCCTTGGAGGATTGCAGACTCGCCGTAGAAGAGTTCGTCAACCAGAAAACTGCAAGATTTTGGAAAAATGATATTGATACGCTTCCTGAGAAATTGAGATATGTTATTGATAATAATGGTGCATACTGCACAAAATAAAGTTTGTTTTGAAAAGCTCATTGCCTTGTTTACTTTCGATGACCTTGCGTATGTAAACAGTTTACCCCTAGATAATTAGGCAACTTCGTTGCCGTGGTTGTGATGCGGGCATACAGTGCAGGCGTTCTTTGTCGTAAACACGTAACAAGAATCGAACGAATTTATGAGACAAACCAATACATGTTAGTTTAGTTAGCGTGCGCGGACCTTTAACTAATGCTGATTTTTGGAATGAAGGAATTTGAAAACATACTTCGATATCAACCTTTCTAGTAGAACATAATGCCTTCTGCGTAATTCATTTTAAAATACTGATACGTTGGGAGACATAGATTATGTTAATATGACTCTAGGTAAGATAATGTGTCATATTTTACGATCATGTAGCCCAGTAATGGGCATTAACAAAGTCAAATGTATACAGTATTTGCTCGCATGCTTTCTTGAAATTTCTTAGGATATCGGACCTCACATATTTAACAATTAAAACATTACTCATTTTAGGATAACAGGATAATTCTTTTTGAGAGTTCATGTCGATAATGATCATAGGTTTGTTTATTAATTGGATTTGGAAAAGATTTTCCTTAATTAAATAAAGAATAGTCATAAAAATTGTCATAAAACAAAAATTCACTTAAAAGGATACAAAATACTGTATTAAAATCAATTTAATTGGCGTCAAAACTAAAATGTCATTCAAACTACAAAAATATTGTTATACTGTTTGAAAATAGTATTTGAAAAACATAATGTGTTATACTTCTTAATAAAGGCATTAGGCGCAGATACAAATTTGAATTAGTGATGTACTTACAGCTTGTGTAAAACGCCCCATATACGAAAGAGGGGAGAAATGAGAAGTGGAGAATTTTGTTGATTATCTTCCGTTCTGTTTTCGGAAGTTAATGTTTAATTTTCTGGCAGACTCTCATGGACACGGGATCCAGAGGTTGATCTACATATACTGCCTAAATGTAATTATGTACTAACATTTAAAAACGTGAATCTATATGTATGCATTCAGTGTGTTTAGGGATTTCCTTTAGGATGTGCTCGAATTAACCTTATTCTGTGCCACTGGGGTAGAGGGATTTGTCTGGAAAGTTTTTGTGAGCCTTTATCGGCGACCTGTTGCCCTAGCATGCCGGTTAAAGATGACCATCATGAGATAAATTAAACAGCGGGAGCAGGAAGAGGAGATATGCCTGTTTTGTGTACAGGTTTAAAATCTGAGACACACTAAGGCGGTCGCTTTAGGAGTGCATTGTTTATAGAAATTGGATGATATAACTCCGTTGTTCGATAACTTTTCAAAAAATTTGAAGGCTCACTGAATTACTGCAATATTAATTTTCAATGTGTTAAACGTGACTTACCATTTAGTGTTCAATTGACAGTGATTTTTACTTTCGTTTTTGTTAAATTAGATGGGGTATTGCATTTAACCCAAAACTTCGATACCGAGATTTTACTGAAAATACCTTATTGAGGCTCCTGAATTCGAAAAGAAAAATGAAAAAATGAGAAGGTACTTGCGCATATGTGTCTGTCTGTTTGTCATCTTCTGTTTATCGTAATGTCATTGTAAAAGATAAATTGGCCGTTCTTTAAAGATTTGGTAATTACGTCACCTTCCTGTTTCCCTTTTGTATCCGCAGTGAAATATTAAATGACGTTTTTTTTTTTTTTAAGAATAATAATATTAAAGTGAAGATAGTATTAAATATAACAAAGCAAACGTTATGTATTCACGATTTTTGTTTGTTCCGCCTTTATAACTCCAATGTAGATATCGGCGGCCGTTCTTCTTTGGAACATATCGAAGTGTTAAGTCGTATTCGTTGGGTTTTAATTTTTAGATCACGCACACACTCTCATTCATACTTCCAGACTCTGGGGAAGATGAGGAATTATCGTGGTCGGAGAAAAATCGCCACCCCACAGCCGGGAATCGAACCCTGGACACCTAGCACGGCAGGCAGTTGCTCTACCGACTGAGCTACGGGGCCAGCCATATTCACGCTTTTATATATATATATATATATATATATATATATATATATATATATATATATATATATATATATATATGCGTGCGTGCGTGCGCGCGCGCGCGCGTGTGTGTATTGATTTCGAGCTTTTGGTTTATATTTTCTATTCATGACATCCACATTGTGGTAGTATATATTCAGTGTGTCTGCTCCAAAGGGCCATACTGAAAGTCGTAACACTTAAAAATCTCAAACTTTATTTTTTGAAGAAAGCAAGAATAGCATTTTAATTTTCAGACTTTTGTCACTTGTCAACAAATTTTCCGCATCGCTTTACAAGTTTGAAAGTATCTTGTTACAAGAGGTGCCATTTTATACTGTGGCGTTTGTATTTCAGGCTTATATTAATGGAACCAGCTTTCAGCGACTTTGACAATATTTGTCATCTTTATTTTGAAATCTAGTTTGTGGTCTTCGATTAATAAACGGGACCCAACGAGCACAAACTTTTCTATAATCTAAACTTTTAATTATTTCTTGCACTGTCTCTGTCCTCCCAAAAATTCTGCAATAGTTTTTATCCAGAGTGTCACTCTTGTCTTTTCTAGTGATCTCATCAACTCTTTCTTTGCTGCGCGTTTTGTGGAGTCAGTTCAAGGGCCACTGCATGTTGGATACTGTGTTCCCATCTTGAAAATACTTCACCTATCTCTTTAATACTGCTGGCGTTCATGCAGAGATCTCCTAGGGCACGTTGAATTCTGATGTACGCTGTCGAAACGAAGCATTGATACCCGCCGTTTTGCAGATGCAAGCTAACATGTGGTGGACATTTTATACTTTACAATGGAAGCTTTTTTGTTCTGTTTGTTACAGTGGGCTCCTCATAACTTGCAATATCCAGGAACTTATAAATATTTGTATAGTCGTGCTGCTCGAACGGTTATAGTCGCGCTGCTGGCTTTATCTTTGCTACCAGAAACCTCTCAGATAACGCGCTGATTATTCTTGTAAGAGTGAGAGGGGTACTGACGCGATTCCCGGTCGTGTGCTAAGCACCAATGAACGCATCACTTCAGCCAATGGAATTCGCAGAAATCACAAATGACAGATGTTTACTCCATGTGGAGTAATCAGTGCGTTATCTGAGAGGTATCTATTACCAAAGATAAATCCATGGTAACCGTCCAAGCAGCGAGACCGTAAGTCCTTTTTTTTAAAAAGCTGAAATATAAACTGTTAATAAATTAGCGTAATCACGTGCTTTCTGCGTTGTTTTCAACTACAGTCCACATCGTCAGATAACAAAGTGGTCGTATTCGGAAATTCAATCCATCGGAAGGAAGAAGCATGCTACTGAAGCTGTGCTTTACCACTTGAATACGTTTAATAAGCTTTTAATGAGCGTTTTCATATTCTGAAGACACGAGAATATGCGACGCCATCTCTCATTGTTACCGCAAACAGTTCCAAGCAAATTCTTATATACCAAAGGTTGTTAAAATCGAGTTAAAATTTAAAAAGAAAGTAAATCCTCTGCACGGTTTTTTCAAAAATGACATTTTTCCAGTAATAGTTTAACGGCTTACTTGATTACGTAGAAAATGTACAAATAAAAATATTTGCCACTTAGGCTCACTTATCTTAACAAATTGTTGATACTGGGACAGGAATTTGTGACCATTCGTCGTTAATTTGTCTCCATCTTCATCAGCCACACGTTCGGGCGCAATTTGGGACAGGATTTCTATGTTGGACGCACAATTCTTTCTCTTCTCATGTGAGTTTTTGCGGCTATCTATTTCCTCTGGTCACCAATTGTATCATCTTATTCTAAATAAGAGTCATGAGACATCTGTCTTTCAGGCGTGGTTCGGAATAAAGTCTCGGAGAAGTCAAATTCTCTAACTATTTAATTGTATTATTTAGATTACATTTTGCTTGAACTTCCTTTCCCAGTCACTTCCAACATGTCGATAAATTCTTACTTTGTTACATTTATACAGATTCAAACTATTACTTAAATGTTCCTGATCTAGTACCACTATTCATCACACTCCACCATTGCAACAAAAATCTGTCTCTACCAAGATTATTGATTTATCGTAACTATCGTTACTTCTCTCTTAATTTTGTGATTGGCCGATTTAATACCACGTCACAACATTACGTCATATTACATCATACAATTACTTCGGCTAATCACACAATTACATACATTTTTACATATTTAAATTATTAAATATATTTACATAATCAGTTTTTATAAATTTATAAACTTTTCATACTTCAAACATAACCTAAAAGTACTGGTACAATACTTCTTTTCAAATGGAAATCGATTTCACAAACAAATAGTTTGTGTCCTCAGTCCACAGATAAACTCCGTTGTTAAGGATAATGGTTACCATGCATTTCTTATGTCTTTTTAGTATTACCAACATCTGAAAACGCAAACCTAAAAATAGAATCAACTGTTGGTATTTCGAAATTCATTACGCGATGTTTATTTTTGAAAATAAATATGTTTTCCCACACCATTAAATCTATCGGACCGTTTAATTGTTTTAATAACTTCACTTCAGGATTTATTTCATGGTTAAATGGCCAAAAATGATCTGCTACGGCCGATTTATCTGTTTGTTTATACCTAATGTTACGAAAATGTTCTTTTGTTCTAGTTTCCAAATTATGTTTCTTCTTTCCAATATAAACCTGATCACAATCTAAACAATTAAATTGATAAATACCAATTTTTTATTATTAGGAATTTTATCTTTTTTAGAAAAACGTAGTAAAATTTTAATACTATATTTATTTTGTGGAACTAAAGTTATACCAACTTCTTTAAAAAAATTTAAAAAATGTTTATTAACCCAAGGCTTTATTAAGGCTTACTTGATGTTCTTCCTTATATAATGAATCATTAATTGCTGTAACTTTTTTATATTTTGAAATAATAGTATGTGTAATCATATATACCAGTAAATTTAAGATATTTTACAAACCAAAACTAAGCAATTTTTATTCAAAGAATTAGCACCTCAGTCAGAATGCTGCTGTATACGATTCATCATTGTATGAGAAACTTTATCACAATTACTATTTAATAGTTGAATACTTAAAAATATAGAATAAAGCATTTTGATTTTTACTTTGCATTCCGCCTAAAAATTTGACACCGAGAGTGCTCTGAATAAATAAAATTAAACGTTAAGAACAATTTTGTTTGTTTTGTTTAAGCAGCATGACTCAAAAATATTTAGTTAAGTACCAAACTTAGTACTTAAATTCAGCATTTCCCAAAGATGCTACACGAGTATTAAAAAGTCATCGTATCCTACTATGTTTATATGGACTAGTTCTTTTTTTTATCGGAAAATTTACTTTTCTCAGAAATAGCATAATGGT
>JAUKNK010000602.1:15000-26412 GCA_030765055.1 Mantis religiosa | reverse complement strand
TATTTTGCAAAAATAATTTTTTTAAAAACATGAAAATATACATCGGAGGCATTCTTTTAGAAATGGAAACACATCCCAAGAACAATTTTGGCAAATTTTCCCGTTTTTCGATGGCGCGTTGCACCACACCTACAAGACGACAATTCTTGCCCTCGGGCGGCGAGGCCTCAACTGCCGGCATGGTCAAGAGACGAAAGCCCCGGGGGACTTAGGAAATTTTTCGCTCGGAGTTGGACTTAGAAAAATTTTTATCGAAGTGAAAAAAATGTTTTTTGAAAAAAGTGAAACATGCATGGGTGGCATTCGTTTGATAAGGCAAAACACATCCTAAGGTTCGCTTTCGCAAATTTGTCCCTCTCTAAGTGGCAGTTTGCTCCGAAAGTGGTAGTTCTCCCATGTACTACGCGGCTGGACTTAGAAAATTTTCGCTCGGAGTTGGACTTTAACTTTTTTCGGACCGAAAAAAAGTTTTTTTGAAAAATGTGAAATATGCATATTTGGTGTTCGTTTGATAAAGAAAACACATCCTTAGCCTAGTTTCTGCTAATTTGGCCCTGTATCATTGACTTTTTGCGCCGATTTGGACTTAGAAAAAGTTTCGATATTTTGCAAAAATAATTTTTTTAAAAAACATGAAATATAACATCGGAGGCATTCTTTTAGAAAGGGAAACACATCCCAAGAACAATTTTGGCAAATTTCCCCGTTTTTCGATGGCGCGTTGCACCACACCTACAAGGACGACAATTCCGGCCCTCGGTCGGCGAGGCCTCAACTGCCGGCATGGTCAAGAGACGAAAGCCCCGGGGACTTAGAATTTTTCGCTCGGAGTTGGACTTAGAAAAAGTTTCGATATTTTGCAAAAATAATTTTTTAAAAACATGAAATATACATCGGAGGCATTCTTTTAGAATGGGAAACACATCCCAAAAACGATTTTGGCAAATTTCCCCGTTTTTCGATGGCGCGTTGCACCACACCTACAAGACGACAATTCTTGCCCTCGGCCGGCGAGGCCTCAACTGCCGGCATGGTCACGAGACGAAAAGCCCCGGGGACTTAGAAATTTTTCGCTCAGAGTTGGACTTTAACTTTTTTCGGACCGAAAAAAAGTTTTTTTGAAAAATGTGACATATGCATATTTGGTGTTCGTTTGATAAAGAAAACACATCCTTAGCCTAGTTTCTGCTAATTTGGCCCTGTATCATTGACTTTTTGCGCCGATTTGTACTTAGAAAAAAGTTTCGATATTTTGCAAAAATAATTTTTTTAAAAAACATGAAATATACATCGGAGGCATTCTTTTAGAAAGGGAAACACATCCCAAGAACAATTTTGGCAAATTTCCCCGTTTTTCGATGGCGCGTTGCAACCACACCTACAAGACGACAATTCCGGCCCTCGGTCGGCGAGGCCTCAAACTGCCGGCATGGTCAAGAGACGAAAGCCCCGGGGACTTAGAAATTTTTCGCTCGGAGTTGGGACTTAGAAAAAGTTTCGATATTTTGCAAAAAATAATTTTTTTAAAAACATGAAATATACATCGTAGGCATTCTTTTAGAATGGGAAACACATCCCAAGAACAAATTTTGGCAAATTTCCCCGTTTTTCGATGGCGCGTTGCACCCACACCTACAAGACGACAATTCTTCCCCAAAAACCACAATAAATAACAAAACCAAAGTCAAGAGACGAAAGCCCCGGGGACTTAGAAATTTTCGCTCAGAGTTGGACTTTAACTTTTTTCGGACCGAAAAAAAGTTTTTTTGAAAAATGTGAAATATTGCATATATGGTGTTCGTTTGATAAAGAAAACACATCCTTAGCCCTAGTTTCTGCTAATTTGGCCCTGTATCATTGACTTTTTGCGCCGATTTGGACTTAGAAAAAAGTTTCGATATTTTGCAAAAATAATTTTTTTAAAACATGAATATACATCGAGGCATTCTTTTAGAAAGGGAAACACATCCAAGAACAATTTTGGCAAATTCCGTTTTCGATGGCGCGTTGCACCACACCTACAAGACGACAATTCTTGCCCTCGGCCGGCGAGGCCTCAACTGCCCAGGGTCACGAGACGAAAGCCCGGGACTTAGAAATTCTTTCGACTTATTTTTCCGGACAGAAAAAAATTTTTGAAATTGAAATACGCATCATTGGTGTTCGTTTGATAAAGAAAACACATCCTAGCTCGTCGCCTGCTAATTAGCCCTGTTTACTAACTTTTGCGCCGATTTGACTTAAAAAGTTTCGATTTGGCGAAGAAATAAATTTTTAAACACGGCTGTACTGTAATTTTTCACTCGCACGACACACGATGACTTAGAATTATTTCACTCTTGCTGCCCTCATTTGGACTTTGAAAAAGCCGGCACTGTGGATTTTGAATTAATCTCACTGGCAATATTTCACTCGGACGACACATTTAGGATTATTTCGCTCATTTCTAGCCTCGCTGGACTTTCAATTTCAACACACTTTTTCTTTGCACCTTCACTCGCTGTTTCGACCTACAACATTTTTTTTTTCACTTGTAAGACCTTTTGCACTTCAATTATTTTAGCCCATTTCACAAACACTTTTTGAATTAATCACACTGGCAATATTTCGCTCATTCTAGCCTCGCTGGACTTTGAATGTTCACACACTTTTTCTTTGCACCTTTCACTCGCTGTTTCGACCTACAACATTTTTTTTTTCACTTGTATGACCTTATGCACTTCAATTATTTTAGCCCATTTCACAAACACTTTTTGAATTAATCACACTGGCAAATATTTCTCTCGCTCATTCTAGCCTCGCTGGACTTTGAATGTTTCACACTTTTTCACCCTTCTTGCACCTTTCACTCGCTGTTTCGACCTACAAACATTTTTTTTTCACTTGTAAGACCTTTTGCACTTCAATTATTTTAGCCCATTTCACAAACACCCAACCTAAGCACTCCCCCCAAACACCCGGAATATCACTCGAATTAAGAGGGCACTTTCTCACTCGCAGAAAACTTTCTGCACACTAGCACACGAAACACGTTTGAACTCGTCGTGCTTCTGGCGTCTTGTCGTAGTGGAAGAGGCTGGCTGGAATCACCTGGCGGGGTCCCAGGCTGGTGTTGTGTGTGTTTTCGGACTGAGATTTAGTTCTGCGAAGTGGACGTAAGCCAGGCGTGGCTCCTGTGATCCCTGAATTCCCGTTGTTCTCCAGGTGCAGGTTGTCGGCCGGTGCGAGTTCTCCCCCATCATGGCGCCTTCGGTAGACTTTGCGGTCCCTTGTTCTGAACTGCTGAAAAAGAAAGGAAAAACATTGTGAGAGTCCGTACGCTACTAATAAAAAATAATCTCATATCTAGGAAGTTCCAGTAATTAGTAATTACATAACTTGGGCAGAGTAGCCACGCCGAATTAGCTTTTGGCGGGAAGAATTTCTCGTTGAAAACAAGGAGAAGCGCAGCCCTCGCGTGCGTCCGGCTTGGCCTCTCTAGCCGTTATGTTTCAAACTGTATGGAAGCGATCGCGCAATAACACCAGCGCGATGACTCACGATTACGTCACCCTTGGCTACTTCCTTGCAAGTAGCGTTCACCTCTTGGTCGAGGTCATCCGAGCGAGTTTGCACAATGCTTTCTTACGACCAGTGTGCCAAAGATTAACGTCAATCGCAAGATAAACACGACCGTTTGTTAATTAAAGAAAACTGGGCCCAGGAATCCACAAACATCTTCACTTACTTGGCAATGCGTACCCAGGAACATTACTTTTCCTACGCGGCGCCGAACTTCGAGTTTTGGCTCACCTCCAGACCGCACTCCGCGACGGTCTCCCCTTGGGGAAACCTTAACACTTTCGCTCGGAGTTGGACTTTGAAAAATTTTTATCGGAGTGAAAAAAAGTTTTTTCATAGGTGAAAATTGCATCATTGGTATTCGTTTTATAAAGGAAGCGCATCCCAAGTTCCGTTTTTGCAAGTTTGTCCCTCTTTCACTAGCGCTTTTTACCGATTTGGACTTAGAAAGAGCTTCGATTTTGGGCAAAAATAACTTTTTTAAAAACACGAAATATACATCACAGGCATTCTTTTGGAAGAAGAAACTCTTCCCAAGACTCGTCTTTGCTAATTTGTCCCTCTCTCGCAAGCGATTTGCACCGCAGGTAGTCGTTCCCCCAGGCTGGACTTTGAAGAATTTCGCTCGGAGTTGGACTTTGAAAAATTTTTATCGGACCGAAAAAAGTTTTTTTGATTAATGTGAAACATGCATCTTTGGTATTCGTTAGATAAGGATAACGCATACTAAGTTCCGTTTTTGCTAATTTGTCCTTCTTTCACTGGCGCTTTGCACAGATTTGGACTCAGAAAATTTTTCGATTTTGGGAAAAAAATAATTTTTTTAAAAACACGAAAATATACATCACAGGCATTCGTTTAGAAGGGGAAACTCGTCCCCAATAATCGTTTATGCTAATTTGTCCCTCTTTCACTGGCGCTTTACACCGATTTGGACGTAGAAAAGGTTTCGATTTTGGGCAAAAATAACTTTTTTAGAAACACGAAATATACATCGCAGGCATTCATTTGGAAGAAGAAACTCTTCCCAAGATTCGTCGTTGCTAACTTGTCGCTCTCTCGCAAGAGGTTTGCAACCGCAACTGGTCGTTCCCCCATGCTGGACTTTGAAAAATTTCGCTCGGAGTTGGACTTTGAAAAATTGTTATCAGACCGAAAAAAGTTTTTTGATTAATGTGAAACATGCATCCTTGGTATTCGTTAGATAACGGAAACGCATCCTAAGTTCTGTTTTTGCTAATTAGTCCTTCTTTCACTGGCGCTTTGCACAGATTTGGAGTCAGAAAAATTTTCGATTTTTAGTAAAAATTCATTTTTTTAAAAGCACGAAATATACATCACAGGCATGCGCTTAGCAGGGAAAACTCGTCCCAGGAATCGTTTTTGCTAATTTGTCCCTCTTTCACTAGCGGTTTGCACAGAAAGTGAACCTTCCCCCATGCTGGACTTAGATATTTTTCGCTCGGAGTTGGACTTAGAAAAATTTTGATCGAAGTGAAAAAAAATGTTTTTTGAAAAAAGTGAAACATGCATGGGTGGCATTCGTTTGATAAGGCAAACACATCCTAAGGTTCGCTTTCGCAAATTTGTCCCTCTTTAAGTGGCAGTTTGCTCCGAAAGTGGTAGTTCTCCCATGGACTACGCGGCTGGACTTAGAAAATTTTCGCTCGGAGTTGGACTTTAAACTTTTTTCGGACCGAAAAAAAAAGTTTTTTTGAAAAATGTGAAATATGCATCATTGGTGTTCGTTTGATAAAGAAAACACATCTTTAGCCTAGTTTCTGCTAATTTGGCCCTGTTTCATTGACTTTTTGCGCCGATTTGGACTTAGAAAAAGTTTCGATATTTTGCAAAAATAATTTTTTTTAAAAAACATGAAATATACATCGGAGGCATTCTTTTAGAAAGGGAAACACATCCCAAGAAACAATTTTGGCAAATTTCCCCGTTTTTCGATGGCGCGTTGCACCACACCTACAAGACGACAATTGCGGCCCCTCGGGCGGCGAGGCCTCAACTGCCGGCATGGTCAGGAGGACGAAAGCCCCGGGGACTTAGAAATTTTTCGCTCGGAGTTGGACTTAGAAAAATTTTGATCGAAGTGAAAAAAATGTTTTTTGAAAAAGGTGTGAAACATGCATCGGTGGCATTCGTTTGATAAGGCAAACAGATCCTAAGCTTCGCTTTTGCAAATTTGTCCCCCTTTAAGTAGCACTTTGCTCCGAAAGTGGTAGTTTCTCCCATGTACTACGCGGCTGGACTTAGAAAATTTTCGCTCGGAGTTGGACTTTTAACTTTTTTCGGACCGAAAAAAAGTTTTTTTGAAAAATGTGAAATATGCATCATTGGTGTTCGTTTGATAAAGGAAAACACATCCTTAGCCTCGTTGCTGCTAATTTTGGCCCTGTTTCATTGACTTTTGGCTCCGATTTGGACTTAGAAAAAGTTTCGATATTTTGCAAAAATAATTTTTTTAAAAACATGAAATATACATCGGAGGCATTCGTTTTAGAAAGGGAAACACACCCCAAGAACGATTTTGGCAAATTTCCCCGTTTTTCGATGGCGCGTTGCACCACACCTACAAGACGACAATTCCGGCCCCCGGGCGGCGAGGCCTCAACTGCCGGCATGGTCAGGAGACGAAAGCCCCGGGGACTTAGAAATTTTTCGCTCGGAGTTGGACTTAGTAAAATTTTGATCGAAGTGAAAAAAATGTTTTTTTGAAAAAGGTGAAACATGCATCGGTGGCATTCGTTTGATAAGGCAAACAGATCCTAAGGTTCGCTTTTGCAAAATTTGTCCCCCTTTAAGTAGCACTTTGCTCCGAAAGTGGTAGTTTGCCCATGTACTACGCGGCTGGACTTAGAAAATTTTCGCTCGGAGGTGGACTTTAAACTTTTTTCGGACCGAAAAAAAAGTTTTTTTCAAAAATGTGAAATATGCATCATTGGTGTTCGTTTGATAAAGAAAACGCATCCTTAGCCTCGTTTTTGCTAATTTGGCCCTGTTTCATTGACTTTTTGCGCCGATTTGGACTTAGAAAAAAGTTTCTATATTTTGCAAAAAATAATTTTTTTAAAAACATGAAATATACATCGGAGGCATTCTTTTAGAAAGGGAAAAACATCCCAAGAACAATTTTGGCAAATTTTCCCCGTTTTTTCGATGGCGCGTTGCACCACACCTACAAGACGACAATTCCGGCCCTCGGGCGGCGAGGCCTCAACTGGCCGGCATGGTCAGGAGGACGAAAGCCCCGGGGACTTAGAAATTTTTCGCTCGGAGTTTGGACTTAGAAAAATTTTGATCGAAGTGAAAAAAATGTTTTTTGAAAAAGGTGAAACATGCATCGGTGGCATTCGTTTGATAAGGCAAACAGATCCTAAGGTTCGCTTTTGCAAATTTGTCCCCCTTTAAGTAGCACTTTGCTCCGAAAGTGGTAGTTTGCCCATGTACTACGCGGCTGGACTTAGAAAATTTTCGCTCGGAGTTGGACTTTAACTTTTTTCGGACCGAAAAAAAGTTTTTCTGAAAAATGTGAAATATGCATCAATGGTGTTCGTTTGATAAAGAAAACACATCGTTAGCCTCGTTCCTGCTAATTTGGCCCTGTTTCATTGACTTTTTGCGCCGATTTGGACTTAGAAAAAGTTTCGATATTTTGCAAAAATAATTTTTTTAAAAACATGAAATATACATCGGAGGCATTCTTTTAGAAAGGGAAACACATCCCAAGAACAATTTTGGCAAATTTCCCCGTTTTTCGATGGCGCGTTGCACCACACCTACAAGACGACAATTCCGGCCCTCGGGCGGCGAGGCCTCAACTGCCGGCATGGTCAGGAGACGAAAGCCCCGGGGACTTAGAAATTTTTCGCTCGGAGTTGGACTTAGTAAAATTTTGATCGAAGTGAAAAAAATGTTTTTTGAAAAAGGTGAAACATGCATCGGTGGCATTCGTTTGATAAGGCAAACAGATCCTAAGGTTCGCTTTTGCAAATTTGTCCCCCTTTAAGTAGCACTTTGCTCCGAAAGTGGTAGTTTGCCCATGTACTACGCGGCTGGACTTAGAAAATTTTCGCTCGGAGGTGGACTTTAACTTTTTTCGGACCGAAAAAAAGTTTTTTTCAAAAATGTGAAATATGCATCATTGGTGTTCGTTTGATAAAGAAAACGCATCCTTAGCCTCGTTTTTGCTAATTTGGCCCTGTTTCATTGACTTTTTGCGCCGATTTGGACTTAGAAAAAGTTTCTATATTTTGCAAAAATAATTTTTTTAAAAACATGAAATATACATCGGAGGCATTCTTTTAGAAAGGGAAAAACATCCCAAGAACAATTTTGGCAAATTTCCCCGTTTTTCGATGGCGCGTTGCACCACACCTACAAGACGACAATTCCGGCCCTCGGGCGGCGAGGCCTCAACTGCCGGCATGGTCAGGAGACGAAAGCCCCGGGGACTTAGAAATTTTTCGCTCGGAGTTGGACTTAGAAAAATTTTGATCGAAGTGAAAAAAATGTTTTTTGAAAAAGGTGAAACATGCATCGGTGGCATTTGTTTGATAAGGCAAACAGATCCTAAGGTTCGCTTTTGCAAATTTGTCCCCCTTTAAGTAGCACTTTGCTCCGAAAGTGGTAGTTTGCCCATGTACTACGCGGCTGGACTTAGAAAATTTTCGCTCGGAGTTGGACTTTAACTTTTTTCGGACCGAAAAAAAGTTTTTCTGAAAAATGTGAAATATGCATCAATGGTGTTCGTTTGATAAAGAAAACACATCGTTAGCCTCGTTCCTGCTAATTTGGCCCTGTTTCATTGACTTTTTGCGCCGATTTGGACTTAGAAAAAGTTTCGATATTTTGCAAAAATAATTTTTTTAAAAACATGAAATATACATCGGAGGCATTCTTTTAGAAAGGGAAACACATCCCAAGAACAATTTTGGCAAATTTCCCCGTTTTTCGATGGCGCGTTGCACCACACCTACAAGACGACAATTCCGGCCCTCGGGCGGCGAGGCCTCAACTGCCGGCATGGTGAGGAGACGAAAGCCCCGGGGACTTGGAAATTTTTCGCTCGGAGTTGGACTTAGAAAAATTTTGATCGAAGTGAAAAAAATGTTTTTCGAAAAAGGTGAAACATGCATCGGTGGCATTCGTTTGATAAGGCAAACAGATCCTAAGGTTCGCTTTTGCAAATTTGTCCCCCTTTAAGTAGCACTTTGCTCCGAAAGTGGTAGTTTGCCCATGTACTACGCGGCTGGACTTAGAAAATTTTCGCTCGGAGTTGGACTTTAACTTTTTTCGGACCGAAAAAAAGTTTTTCTGAAAAATGTGAAATATGCATCAATGGTGTTCGTTTGATAAAGAAAACACATCGTTAGCCTCGTTCCTGCTAATTTGGCCCTGTTTCATTGACTTTTTGCGCCGATTTGGACTTAGAAAAAGTTTCGATATTTTGCAAAAATAATTTTTTTAAAAACATGCAAATATACATCGGAGGCATTCTTTTAGAAAGGGAAACACATCCCAAGAACAATTTTGGCAAATTTCCCCGTTTTTCGATGGCGCGTTGCACCACACCTACAAGACGACAATTCCGGCCCTCGGGCGGCGAGGCCTCAACTGCCGGCATGGTCAGGAGACGAAAGCCCCGGGGACTTAGAAATTTTTCGCTCGGAGTTGGACTTAGAAAAATTTTGATCGAAGTGAAAAAAATGTTTTTTGAAAAAGGTGAAACATGCATCGGTGGCATTCGTTTGATAAGGCAAACAGATCCTAAGGTTCGCTTTTGCAAATTTGTCCCCCTTTAAGTAGCACTTTGCTCCGAAAGTGGTAGTTTGCCCATGTACTACGCGGCTGGACTTAGAAAATTTTCGCTCGGAGTTGGACTTTAACTTTTTTCGGACCGAAAAAAAGTTTTTCTGAAAAATGTGAAATATGCATCAATGGTGTTCGTTTGATAAAGAAAACACATCGTTAGCCTCGTTCCTGCTAATTTGGCCCTGTTTCATTGACTTTTTGCGCCGATTTGGACTTAGAAAAAGTTTCGATATTTTGCAAAAATAATTTTTTTAAAAACATGAAATATACATCGGAGGCATTCTTTTAGAAAGGGAAACACATCCCAAGAACAATTTTGGCAAATTTCCCCGTTTTTCGATGGCGCGTTGCACCACACCTACAAGACGACAATTCCGGCCCTCGGGCGGCGAGGCCTCAACTGCCGGCATGGTCAGGAGACGAAAGCCCCGGGGACTTAGAAATTTTTCGCTCGGAGTTGGACTTAGAAAAATTTTGATCGAAGTGAAAAAAATGTTTTTTGAAAAAGGTGAAACATGCATCGGTGGCATTCGTTTGATAAGGCAAACAGATCCTAAGGTTCGCTTTTGCAAATTTGTCCCCCTTTAAGTAGCACTTTGCTCCGAAAGTGGTAGTTTGCCCATGTACTACGCGGCTGGACTTAGAAAATTTTCGCTCGGAGTTGGACTTTAACTTTTTTCGGACCGAAAAAAAGTTTTTCTGAAAAATGTGAAATATGCATCAATGGTGTTCGTTTGATAAAGAAAACACATCGTTAGCCTCGTTCCTGCTAATTTGGCCCTGTTTCATTGACTTTTTGCGCCGATTTGGACTTAGAAAAAGTTTCGATATTTTGCAAAAATAATTTTTTTAAAAACATGAAATATACATCGGAGGCATTCTTTTAGAAAGGGAAACACATCCCAAGAACAATTTTGGCAAATTTCCCCGTTTTTCGATGGCGCGTTGCACCAC
This sequence comes from Mantis religiosa, assembly GCA_030765055.1. NCBI lineage: Eukaryota > Metazoa > Arthropoda > Insecta > Mantodea > Mantidae > Mantis > Mantis religiosa. The sequence continues at coordinate 16,074 of JAUKNK010000602.1, read as the reverse complement.
ACCTACAAGACGACAATTCCGGCCCTCGGGCGGCGAGGCCTCAACTGCCGGCATGGTCAGGAGACGAAAGCCCCGGGGACTTAGAAATTTTTCGCTCGGAGTTGGACTTAGAAAAATTTTGATCGAAGTGAAAAAAATGTTTTTTGAAAAAGGTGAAACATGCATCGGTGGCATTCGTTTGATAAGGCAAACAGATCCTAAGGTTCGCTTTTGCAAATTTGTCCCCCTTTAAGTAGCACTTTGCTCCGAAAGTGGTAGTTTGCCCATGTACTACGCGGCTGGACTTAGAAAATTTTCGCTCGGAGTTGGACTTTAACTTTTTTCGGACCGAAAAAAAGTTTTTCTGAAAAATGTGAAATATGCATCAATGGTGTTCGTTTGATAAAGAAAACACATCGTTAGCCTCGTTCCTGCTAATTTGGCCCTGTTTCATTGACTTTTTGCGCCGATTTGGACTTAGAAAAAGTTTCGATATTTTGCAAAAATAATTTTTTTAAAAACATGAAATATACATCGGAGGCATTCTTTTAGAAAGGGAAACACATCCCAAGAACAATTTTGGCAAATTTCCCCGTTTTTCGATGGCGCGTTGCCCCACACCTACAAGACGACAATTCCGGCCCTCGGGCGGCGAGGCCTCAACTGCCGGCATGGTCAGGAGACGAAAGCCCCGGGGACTTAGAAATTTTTCGCTCGGAGTTGGACTTAGAAAAATTTTGATCGAAGTGAAAAAAATGTTTTTTGAAAAAGGTGAAACATGCATCGGTGGCATTCGTTTGATAAGGCAAACAGATCCTAAGGTTCGCTTTTGCAAATTTGTCCCCCTTTAAGTAGCACTTTGCTCCGAAAGTGGTAGTTTGCCCATGTACTACGCGGCTGGACTTAGAAAATTTTCGCTCGGAGTTGGACTTTAACTTTTTTCGGACCGAAAAAAAGTTTTTCTGAAAAATGTGAAATATGCATCAATGGTGTTCGTTTGATAAAGAAAACACATCGTTAGCCTCGTTCCTGCTAATTTGGCCCTGTTTCATTGACTTTTTGCGCCGATTTGGACTTAGAAAAAGTTTCGATATT
>JAUKNK010000602.1:0-5000 GCA_030765055.1 Mantis religiosa | reverse complement strand
CGTGGAATATAACTCGACTTCAGAGGCACTCTCTCACTCGCTCTGTTTCGACCTAGAACATTTCCATTTCACTTGTATGACCTTTTGCACTTGTGGGCGCATTCATTATTTGCTCTTTTCCGAACTTTGGCACTTTAGTCATTTTTTTAGACGTGGAATATCACTCGAATTCAGAGGCACTCTCTCACTCGCTCTGTTTCGACCTAGAACATTTCCATTTCACTTTTATGACCTTTTGCACTTGTGGGCGCATTCATTATCTGCTCTTTTCCGAACTTTGGCACTTTAATCATTTTTTTAGACGTGGAACATCACTCGAATTCAGAGGCACTTTCTCACTCGCTCTTTCTGTAGCCACAACATCTTACAAGACGTGTATAACATTTTTCACCCGATTTTCGACGCCCAATCTCACCTCTATCATTTTTTGGCCTTTCCGGGCTCCTATAACTTTCCTAGCATCCTAGAGATGGCACACGCATACTTTATGCACCTAGCACACGAACACGTTTGAACTCGTCGTGCTTCTGGCGTCTTGTCGGGGTGGAAGAGGCTCGGAGTCATCTGTCGGGGTCCCAGGCTGGTGTTGTGTGTGTTTTCGGACTGTAGATTTAGTTCTGCGCAGTGGACGTAAGCCAGGCATGGCTCCTGTGATCCCCGAATTTCCATAATTCCCCAGGTGCAGGTTGTCGGCCCGGGCGACTTCTCCCCATCATGGCGCCTTCGGTAGACTTTGCGGTCCTCGTTCTGAACTGCTGAAAAAGAAAGGAAAACATTGTGAGAGTCCGTACGCTACTAATAAAAATAGTCTCGTGTCTAGGAAGGAAGTTCCAGTAATTAGTTATTACTTAACTAACGTGCCACGCCCATATTAGCTTTTGGCGGGAAGAATTTCTCAGCGCGTTACGTCGGCTGCCTTCCTCCTCTTGCCTCCTCCCTCTGCTAACTCCGGCTGCCGTCCTCGTGCCGAACTGCTGTAAAAAAGGGAAAACATTGTGAGAGTCCGTACGCTACTAATAAAAATAGTCTCTTATCTAGGAAGGAAGTTCCAGTAATTAGTAATTACATAACTTTGGTAAACAAGCCACGCCGAATTAGCTTTTTAGCGGGCAGAATTTCTCGGCATGTTACGTCGGCTGCTTCTGAGCTCTCAGCACTCTCCTCCTCTCGCCTCCTTTCTCTCCTAACTCAAACAAAGTGAAAGACAAAGTGAAAAGAACGAGAAACGCAGCCCTGGCGTCCGTACGCGTCGGCTGCCTGGGCCGTTATAATTCAAACTGATTGATCACGTGACCGCTGGATGGAAGCCATCACACCAGAGTGATGACTCAGGATTACGTCACCCTTGGCTACTTCCTTGCAAGTAGCGTTCACCTCTTGGTCGAGGTCATCCGAGCGAGTTTGCACAATGCATTCTTACGACCAGTGTGCCACAGATTAACGTCGATCGCAAGTTAAACACGACCGTTTGTTAATTAAAGAAAACTGGGCCCTGGAATCCCCAAACATGTTCGCTTGCTTGGCAATGCGTACGCAGAAACATTACTTTTCCTACGAGGCGCCGAACTTCGAGTTTTAGCTCACCTCCACCTAGCACTCCGCGACCGTCTCTCCGGACCCTCCCTTGGGGGAAACCTTAACACTTGGGCGCAAGAGAGGCCGGGGAGGGGTAATGCAATACTAGTTACCCTACCTGGGGCCGAACTTCGAGTTTTAGCTCACCTCCACGTAGCACTCCGCGTAGCGTAGCTCTCCGTACCCTCCCTTGCGGGGAAACCTTAACACTCGAAGCTTTTCGTTAATTATGGAGGTTTCTAAACATTATTCTAGCATCCAAACTAGACTCGGGCGAGGTCCGGCTTTTGGCACTCAACTGCCCCTGGTGTGTGTTTTCGAAACTACTGTCACTTGATCGATTGTCGTAATTGGCGCCGGTGACGACAGGTGGCGGCCCGATCGACTAATGGCGGGTGGTGGACCAATGACAATGACTGTAGCAAATCGTTCCCACCTCCTGCCGCCATTGAAAACGGTCTCTGCCGACCAATGGGGTGGAGCTCTTGCTCGAGACGGAAGACTGGCAATTATTTAAGGTGTGCCGAATGTATGTAGCAAATAGCAGAGTATGCCTATGTTTGCCTGTTCCATTTATTATACATGCACTCTAAGCAACTAAATTCTGCATTTTCAACATATTTTACGTCTTGACATTCGGGAGCTGCTCTCGAAAAGGCTAAATCGATAATAGCACGGCTAAAATAATCCTGTGGTAATTTGAATAATTAAGCATTGCCCAAACTTCACCTCTTTGAAATATCTGAAGGAGTGGGGAGGTCGGCCAAAGCAGTATCTGGAATCTCAATTAGTGCATGTGCTTCCCGCACTTCATTTACTGCAAACGTCCTTTATAAATGTTAACGATCTTAAAGACTGCAATTAAGGTTAGGGGTAAATGTGCCGAGCTATATTTGAGCACAAGTGAGTGAAAAAAAGTTTTTTTCATAAATGTGAAACATGCTTCATTGGTATTCGTTTAATAAAGGAAACGCAGTGTGCCAAAGGTTAACGTCAATCGCAAGTTAAACACGACCGTTTGTTAATTAAAGAAAACTGGGCCCAGGAATCCCCAAACATGTTCACCTGCTTGGCAATGTGTACGCAGCAACATTACTTTTCCTACGAGGCGCCGAACTTCGAGTTTTAGCTCACCTCCACCTAGCACTCCGCGACCGTCTCTCCGTACCCTCCCTTGGGGAAACCTTAACACTTGGGCGCAAAGGAGGTCGGGGAGGGGTGATGCAATAAAAGTTAACCTACCTGAGGCCGAGCTTCGAGTTTTAGCTCACCTCCACTTAGCACCTCCGCGACCGTCTCTCCGTACCCTCCCTTGGGGGAAACCTTAACACTTGGGCGCAAGGTGCTAGACCGGTTACGTCGTAGGCACCGGCCGGTGGGGTGTCTGGCGGCGGTGGGGTGCACTTCTCCTCCTGTAGGACGTCGCGACCCGTTGGATTGGGGTCTAAGGCCCGGGATGGAGCCCGTGGGGATCGCCGAGTAATCTCGGGTTCACGTTCCCCCGGACCCCGGTCGCCCGGCCCCAGTTCGACGGTAGCAATCGAGGAGATGGCCCGCTAATGCGAGCGTCCGGCCCAGGGGCAAGCTCCACGGGTTTGCGCGTGGTGCCGCGGCTAACGCCGCGTCCCCCGCCGCCCGCGGGCTGCTGGTCCCCGGAGTCCTCGGACAGCTTTGGCCGTTCTCCCGTCTGCGGCGCTTTTGCTTCGGATGCCTTCCCGACCCGTCTTGAAACACGGACCAAGGAGTCTAACATGTGCGCGAGTCACTGGGAAACACTAAACCCAGAGGCGCAATGAAAGTGAGGCGGCCTCGTGCCGCCGAGGGAGGATGGCTCTCTTCTGGGGAGCCCGCACTCCCGGGGCGCCCCGGCTTCGGCCGTGGGCGCACTCTGAGCGTACACGTTGGGACCCGAAAGATGGTGAACTATGCCTGGCCAGGACGAAGTCAGGGGAAACCCTGATGGAGGTCCGCAGCGATTCTGACGTGCAAATCGATCGTCAGAGCTGGGTATAGGGGGCGAAAGACTAATCGAACCATCTAGTAGCTGGTTCCTCCGAAGTTTCCCTCAGGATAGCTGGCGCCCGCTTTGAACGAGACGAGTCTCATCCGGTAAAGCGAATGATTAGAGGCCTTGGGGCCGAAACGACCTCAACCTATTCTCAAACTTTAAATGGGTGAGAACTCCGGCTTGCTCGAGTGAAGCCGAGAGGCGGATCAGGGTGCCAAGTGGGCCATTTTTGGTAAGCAGAACTGGCGCTGTGGGATGAACCAAACGCCGGGTTAAGGCGCCTAAACCGGAGCTCATTGGAAACCATGAAAGGCGTTGGTTGCTTAAGACAGCAGGACGGTGGCCATGGAAGTCGGAAGCCGCTAAGGAGTGTGTAACAACTCACCTGCCGAAGCAACTAGCCCTGAAAATGGATGGCGCTAAAGCTCCGTGCCTATACCCGGCCGCCGGTAGGCATAGGCGTAAGCAATCGCCCCTCCTTCGGGGGGGGCAGCGAGCGCGTGAAGCCCCCGGCGAGTAGGAGGGCGCGGCGGTGTGCGCGGAAGGGTCTGGGCGTGAGCCTGCCTGGAGCCGCCGTCGGTGCAGATCTTGGTGGTAGTAGCAAATACTCAAGCGAGGGCCTTGAGGGCTGATGTGGAGAAGGGTTTCGTGTGAACAGCCGTTGCACACGAGTCAGTCGATCCTAAGCCCTAGGAGAAATCCGATGTCGATGTGGGGGGTACGTCTGACGTGCTCCTCCTCGACGGGCGAAAGGGAATCCGGTTCCTATTCCGGAACCCGGCAGCGGAACCGATTGTGCGGGCCCTCGTCAAAGAGAAGCCCGTCGGGGTAACCCAAAGGGACCCGGAGACGCCGTCGGGAGGCCCGGGCAGAGTTTTCTGTTCTGTATAAGCGTTCGAGTTCCCTGGAATCCTCTAGCAGGGAGATAGGGTTTGGAACGCGAAGAGCACCGCAGTTGCGGCGGTGTCTGGGTCGTCCCCTCGGACCTTGAAAATCCGGGAGAGGGTCACGCGGAGGTGTCGCGCCGGTTCGTACCCATATCCGCAGCAGGTCTCCAAGGTGAAGAGCCTCTAGTCGATAGATTAATGTAGGTAAGGGAAGTCGGCAAATTAGATCCGTAACTTCGGGATAAGGATTGGCTCTGAGGACCGGGGCGTGTCGGGCGTGGTCGGGAAGCGGGTCTGTGCCAACGTGCCGGGCCTGGGCGAGGCGATGCGGGTGCAGGCGCTTGCGCTTGCATTTCGCGGATCCGAGCTCGGTCCCGTGCCTTGGCCTCCCGCGGATCTTCCACGCTGCGAGGGCCCGCCGTCTCTGGCGGCGGTGTCCCTCTTCGGCCGCCACTCAACGGTTAACTCAGAACTGGCACGGACTTGGGGAATCCGACTGTCTAATTAAAACAAAGCATTGCGAGGGCCCT
>JAUKNK010000601.1:87500-98550 GCA_030765055.1 Mantis religiosa | reverse complement strand
ATACATTACAATCCCTGCATTCACTGATTTTGCAAGTAACAGGAAGTAATCATGTTACTAAAGGTAAACATTCACTTCCAAATTATTCCTAATTTTAACTATGAAATCTTACAACTCAGAAGGCTGCATTTTTTTTCTTAACATATATTGTCCCATACAATGGAAGGCCAGTTTTTACTTTATTTCACCTGGTTGCTGGCAGTTTGATATTTGCTCAAGATTGCACATGCATCCTCAGTAGATTTTAACCATAGGATATGGATAGAAATGGGGGTATCTTAGGATGACGATTTTACTTACATGTGATAGGAAGTAGCTGTTAGAGTTCCCCAAAGTTATGTCATGTACCCGTAAACCATGTGGGAAACCCAGTGCTGTTTGAAGTGCAATTTTGGGAGTCATATCTCCAAGAGGCCTATCCAGAGCACTACCATGTTGAGGCTAATGGGTGTAGAATTTTGCAGCACAGTATCAAATTTAATTTTCCATTTATTGAAAGGCTTCATGAAGCAGACTATGGAAAGGAGAGGAACAAATGAACCAAGGTGCATTACTGTGTACCTGTCATAACACTCTAATGACTACAACTGTATCCCAGATCTTGCAAAAGTAAAGTATGGGGAAGATAGTCAAGGCTCCAAGAATATGTAACTTTAAGCATAGGGTACAGAGGGTCTATGGCTCTGAGTCCATGCAGATTTGGTGTTTGCAAAAGGTTAAACCCATAGCCAGCTTCACTCACAAGAAAGTAATTGAATTCCTCCGTTCAGTCCTTTGACTTCTTTACCTAACACTGGAACAATTGCAGAGGTGCAATGCTTAGCTAGCATAGGATCTTTAAAAAAACTGTGATATCAGAGGCATGCTGAAATCTCGCAGCATAGGCATAGGGTCTTTAAAACATTTTGCTAACAGAGGCACACTGAAATCCCTACCTTATTGTTAATACTGAAAATGTTGATTTTCTGCAGGAATCCTTACAATTTATTGTTATATGTTGTCATTAAGCTCATAGTGTATGAGGGTTAAAAGGCCAATAGGTTGAAGTTCAATGTGACCTACCAGTGACAGCTACCGGGAAGGGAAAGTACGGTAAGTTTGCTTACAATACAATTTGCTCATTGTACATAAGATGCACTGATACCTCTTGGTATTCAGATCATCCTTATTTTTGTGTATGTGAATAATCAAATACGCTTTTCCTCTAGCTCTGTCAGTTTATGAAAAAGATACCCTTTTGGAATATAAATGTTATTAAAAAAAGTTATGTCTTGCATTCACATGACTTTCTGTATCCACTCTAATTTATTTGGTACATTTTCTACAAACTCTTCATACAATGTCTTCCTTTTATGCTTCTTTTATGTTAATCGAACCTCTACAGAAATAGTTCCATTAAACATTTTGTTGTAGGTACAAGTGCCACAGAGGAAATTGAATTGTTAATAATCATACATTTAGAACTGTGATCCTATATGCTGGCCTTGAAATTCTATACTCTTTCTATGAAAATGCAGGGAACAGTTAAATAGTGACAGAACTTTAAAAAGCAATTAAAGTATCGAAAAACCCAAGCCAATAATAACAGTATCTTAGAAATAGCAGCTACAATAAAAATTTTATTTCAAATTTTCTGCCTATTTTAAATAGTACTACAATTCTTTTCTTATTTTCTCCACAACAGATTTTGTCTACCTTTTAATAATTACATTTATACAAAATTCTTTGCAAATGAAAAGGACTTCACAGGCTATTCCAGAAAATTCAAGATAGGTATTTTATAGGTCTTATAAAATTAATTATAATCTGAAATATATGGTACTTCAATCAAAGTAGTTAGAGAAATTTTAAGAAAATTAAAATAGTTCAACATTTTTCCATTTATGGAGCTCATTCAAAATCTTATACTGAAGAATGGAATTTTCTTGATAATCTTGGCGTCATATTTTTGCAAGATTATGAGCTTAAATATAAAATTCGGTATTTATCTGAGGTTTTGTTTTATGTTTATGCTACTTGTGCATACTGAAACTTTTCCTAAAAATACATTTTTTAGATTCAGGACCCCCAAAATATGTATTTCAGGTGAAACAGCAATATTCATTTTTGGGTAAAATGAATATATACTATATATATACTATATATATACTAGATATATACTACACAAAGTAAAAGAATGACAATTTCAGAACTCTCTATAGTTACAACCTGCAATTTTTAACAGCAGCAAGGTTTCTGCAATTAAAAATTTGAAGTAGATCCCCAACTTTCACAATATCCAACTATGATGATATCAAAATTTAATGTTTACCATAGTATATACCTAGGTATATAGAGCTCATTTGCTGTTGCAGGCAAAGCTACAAAAATGAGCAATTATGTACAATACATGCAAAAGAAGTAGCTAATTTCTGTTTGGAATATAATTTGTATTTTCATGCTTACTGCCTGTCACAACCTGCTAGAGCCCATTACTACAATAATAGAACAGCCTAAGATTAAAGGTTTGTACAAGAAATGATCGCATTATCAAATATTAAAAAAATCCTAAAATATCAGTGATACCAACCCCAATATTCCTAGTCACAGTTATGTAAGGAATAGTGTATCAGTAAATGTTGTATAGATACAACATATGCTCATCAATACAGTGACTCAAAGTTTAATTCTATGAAATACAGAGTGATTGCTTCATTGGTAGTCATAAAACGAAGGTATAAAAATAGAGGAATAGAGCATATTAGTAGTATTAGCATATTACAATAAATAATCAGTTATGGTGTTCCTTTTGTGAGTACTTATTGCTCTCTCATGATCTTTCAGATCCAGATTCTGTTTTAGTAACATCAGTTATAGATGAAGGTTTGCAAGTAACACCATCTAAAGCTTCAAGATCCTCTCAGAGTTCAGCGAAAAAGAAACCCTCCAAGGTTCTTTCTCCCACAGGATCAATGGAAATTTCACCTGTAGTGGCACCACCACCAAGTGAAGCATCTGGAGGTTTGTTCTTTATATGTTATTTCTGTAAAACATAGAATCTTCTGCAGAGATGCATGACACTGTTACAAGCTTTATAAAGCATAAAAATACTTCTGAACATGTTCTTTTTTTCTAAATTACAGCACCAGAGGTAGATCCATGTAAAGACGATAAACCTATCACAGAGACTGGCTCTAGTACATCAGAAAGTTCCTCTTATGATGATATAGACAAGATGATGAGAGGTGGTTCCGAAAGCTCTGAAATAACACCTTCTGAAGGATCAGAAGGACCTCTGGAGCCAGAAGGGGAAGAAGAACCCCCACTTTTCACTGAGATGAGGGCAAAAGATGGAGTTCTCTATTACAGACATGGGGCTATTTGTCTAGAGACACAAAACTATCCAGATGCTGTTAATCATGTAAGTGTTACTGTTGGTTACAAATGTTAAACTTTTGGCAATGCAGTCACTAGCTTTCATTCTTTCCAGTACTTTTCAGATATTATAGATAAGGATATAAAGGATAGACGTCACGAAGATGTTAATCCACTTGTTCTTGTAGTGGATAAAAAAAATTCCAGAAGTTTGACAATCATGACCCATGATTAATCTAAAAGATAAGATAACATTTCTGCTTGATTACTTTAAAGATTTTAAACGATTATACATGAAGTCCCCTCTTAAAAATTCATCAAAATAAGTTGACAATATGTCTTTAAAACATAATCAACTGATTGAAAAAACTATTTATAGTCAATTTTTAACACTCTGTTGTTTATAGTCTTACTTTTTGAGGGACTAGTTTCGGAAGTTGCAATTTCAATCTGAAAAAGAAGAAAAGAAGGTTCAGAGGTTAAAGCATGGAACACAAATTGAGGTAGAAAATGAAAGCAACAACGTCTGAAACTAGTTCCTCAAAAAATAAATATGTAAGAGATGAAGTGTTAAAAACCAACTACAAATAGCTGTTTCAATTAATTTGGACATCACTGCTACTAAATTTGATTAATCCGGTGGGTGATAGGAATAATGATCCTGATGAAGGCTTCTACTCAATATTACTTCCTTTCTTTGCTAAATAATTATGGTGGCTTTCAAATGGGATGATTTTTGTCCATGAACGCTACCAGCCAAGAAGGCAATTAGAGTCCTGCATGGAGTCATATTGCATTCCCCTTAAGTGGGGTATGATGAGTGCCAAGTGAATCCATCTCTAAGAAATACTATTTGCACTGAGACAAAAATTCAAAAGTTTGTAAAAAGTGATCCACAAGGAAGGTAGGGAGTAATTTTCTAATACAACCATAACAACACCACATTTTTTGCCCAAATAGTTTTCATAATACAAATAAATAAATTACCAATATATTGTAATGACCAATCACTGCGTAAGCATTGTAATGACCATTATGATTGGTTGGTATGCATGTGTGTACATATATAATCATCATCATTATCATCATTATTATCCTATTATCATTATTATCATTAACAAACGTAGGCTTTTACGGCCGGCGTCTTGATCAGTAGAAGATTCCGGGCTGTAAGGCCATGGTCCACTGGGTTTCTTCATCACTCTCCCAGACATTTCGCTTGCAACTGTAGTAAGTATCATCGGTGGTGTAGAAAAGTCCTTCTTGTACTCTTCATAGCTACTGTAGCCACAGCATTGGATTTTTCATGTTGACTCTATCTATCAAAAACCTTAGCCTATATACGGCTAGTGTGGAGAAATGATTAATTTCCATCAATTAACTAAAATAATAAGAGTTAAATGATGAAGCCTGGGACTTAAGTACTTACGATAGTAAGTCGCCACAAATGGTGTATCTCAAATGCGAGAGCTCCTAGTGGTCTACCGGGGAAATATACGAGTCAAATGGAGAATTTAATGTCATGACGGCACATTGACCATGGTAGCTCAATGGGTTAGAGCGACTGGATGCAAACCAGGAGATCCGTGCTTCAATTCCCAGCCACGGCATTGAATTTTTCATGTTGACTCTATCTAACAATGAATTTTGACATTCCATCAGAAGAAAATATTTTACTTAAACTCATTAGATTATCGCCAGATGTCTCTTCTCCAGAGAACCATGATCAGCTGGAACACCAAGGTTCTAGCCAGTTGACAGTTTCTTGATAATGCCTTTAAGTGGAGGCAAGACGCATGTAAAAAAATTTGTGGTACATGAAGTACAGAGCGTCTCAGTCAATTCATTGTATAATTTTAATTAATGAAAGTAAGCTTTGGAAAGTAAGCTTCATTTCCATAAACAGCTTTATTCATCATAAAGTCTGTATTTTAATAACATTTCCTTAATTTTCCCTAGCACAGTGCTACATTTTACCAAAAACTTTTATCACATGACACATTGGCCATGTTAGCTCAAAGGTTAAGAGCGTCTGGATGGAGACCAGGAGATCCGTGGTTCAAATCCTGGCCATGGCATTGAATTTTTCAGTCTGACTCCATCTATTCAAATCTTAGCCTATACACAGCTAGTGTGGAAGAACGATTACATTTCCAACAAATAACCTAGTAGTTAGTAGTGGTAACTATAAAGTCTGAGACTTAAGCATTTACAGAGTTAGTAAGTCACCACAAAAGGTGCATATCTCATTGTATATGAGAACCCCTAGTGGTTTACCAGGAAACAAACAAGTCAGTTGGAGAATGTAATGTCATGACGGCACATTGACCATAGTAGCTCAAAGGTTAAGAGTGACCGGATGGAGATCAGGAGATTCGTGGTTCAAATCCCGACAATGGCATTGAATTTTTCAGTCTGACTCTATCTATTCAAATCTTATCCTACACAGGCTAGTTTGGAAGAACGATTAAATTTCCAACTTCTATCACAGTTTCACTACAAGTACATGTTATGAGGTCTCTTAAATCCGAAAGCTATTATCAATTTTTATATACATGGACACATGCATGATAGATATATTTCTAATTCATTAAATGAACTGACAATCACATTACATCTTTCTTTGCAGAGACGGTTTCCAAACAGTTTACTACACCCTGGTGATTTGTACTCCCACACATGCATCTATCGCTTTGGCATACAAGAGAGGCAGTATACTTAAGATGTTATGACCAACATTTGTGCCTACAGATGTATAGTGCGCATGCATTGCTCTAACTATGCACAACTGATGTTTTGTAACAACAAAGAAAATATGAAAGTGGTCATTGATCATTGTCTTGTGAACTCAAAATTGTGCTAAAGGATGTGCTTTCAGTTTTAAATTATTTATTATAAATTCTAGCTAATATCACTAGAACTAGACCAGAATATAAATGTGTCTTTGTGTAAATGTTAAAATAAGTGTAAAAACTGAAGAAATAAAAAAATGTGAACTTAAAAATATATGTAGTTCTTTGAAGCCTTTCTCCTGCAACCTATAATATTCAGACATGAAGAACAAAACTATTTTTAAGTAAAAAAACAGACAATAATTAGCATACTTGGCTAGTGTAGTAATAATAATTTTAGTGGTGAAAGTATATTAAGTTAAATAATTTGTTTAACTCAATATTTCATTTTTTTACCTTTTTTATAAAAAATAATACCAATATTCATTATTTATCCTATCATGATAACCCTGTTAAATCAGGCATTTTACTTATTTTTTAAGTTACTTTTTTTTACGTTTAAAGAAATTTTTAATTTATGTAGTTCAAATAAAACATTACAATTTCATCATAAAAATAAAATTTTAATGTTTTTTTTTGTTTTGTTTTAATTTATGTCCTCCAACCTTAAGTCATAAGGGCGATGAATGAGCTCAGGAACCATAGAGCTTAGAGTTACCTGACATTCATCTTTCAGGATAAGTAAAAACCCTGGAAAAAACCTTATCCAGTTAACTCACCCTGACTTAGGTTCGAACTCGGGAGCTCTTGAACGTGAGGCAGACACGCTACAAAGGCGGGCACTAATGTTTATAAGTTACATATTCAAAGATAAAACTATCTCATATATTATTAAACTTATTATTATATAGCACAGCATTATTTCAACTACATGGATTCCATTATAAAAATCTGAACATTTGACAGTTCACATTAAAAGATAAAACTATATAGTGGCATATTTAAAAATTTATTGTGTTTAGCACAATGCTCAACTTATGATTTTGATTAAGTATTCTGTCAAGAAGGCTTGATAAACACAAAGCATTTCTTCACTAGCAGAAATATATTAAAAGTTATAGCTTTTACCTGAGATATGCAATTTTTTTTTTAATATTGATGACTTGCCTTAATAGAAAAGAATCTTTGTCAGAAAAGGAAGAAAAGTTCTTATTATACCCCCTGGAAATTAAAAACTTCTGTTATTTGACTATTACAGTTTTCCTGAAAGACACCACCTCAGTACCCAAATGATATGATGTCCCAGATTCTCTTGCTACTGATATAAAGTATTAATAAGAAACTAAATACAAGTATAGATATTGAAATGGACAAATTTGGTACCCAATAAGCTGCAAATTATAAAACATGAATTTATAATCATATCACAATTTAAAGATCTAAGCCAAAATATTTTAATAATAAGAGCCAGGCTATGAACTGATTATACACACATATATGTTTTTGTATAATGTGCATATTTTTGCATTTTTATAAATGCATATTTTGAATATTTTCATGCTTATTTGGCATATTTTAATGAGTTTTAACTTTATATTTAATTTTTTTACGTCATCTGGATTATACAATGGTGAGTAAGCTTGCGCACGCTAAATCAGCGATGACGCTGATCACACAACTTCACCTGAAGAGTAGTGAGTTGTATAATATGAACCTTGAGGTGAATCCCTTTGTTTGCTCCTTTCTACGAGGCTAGAAAATTGCTTCACCTGCATAGCCAGTAAGCACTAAGCAGTATTGCTTATTCTAATGATTAACTGAATGCAAACCAGTAGAACAATTACGTTCACATATAATTGTATCTGTTTGTGTAAAGAATGCATGTTACTCAGACGATGGGAACTGCATGTTGGTAAATTAAGATAAAAATTACTGAAAAATGCTGAAGGTGAAATCTAATTCGGGGTCTGGATTAAATAACTTACAGAAGGAATTTGCAGGTAACTTAATATCTATAGATAATAGGGTACTGTTTTTTGGAGCATGCAAGAAAAACGTAGGGAGTGAAAAAAAAATTCAAATAGTGCACCATATAAACACTATATTTAACTAAAAAACTCGCAAATAAATAGTCCCTTCAAAAGCAGTTACACAAATTCACACATCACCATGTGCCTGAAAAAGTACATTGTGTAAGAATATGCAGAATGCTACTACAACAAAGTAATCTCATATTTACAAAACCAACTAGCGGATCAATTCATATGGATCTCAATTGATGAAAGCACTGATACTTAAGGCCATTTTAGTGCTAATGTAAATTTCAGTGACTTAAATAAGGAGCAAAAGGTCATACCATATCTCCTAAATGTGTGTGAATTACCAGCCACTAGTAAGATAAATGTGGAATTGTTATAGCCTTCTGGTATTAAATACAATCAGCTACCTTTAGTCGTTACAAATGCAGATAGTTATATGTTAAAATCAGGACAAACACTGAAAGATGTATTGCCTAACCTAATTCACATCACATGTCTTGTGCATGTTCTGCATCACATTGCTGAGATAATGTGGAATTCTTTCCAATTAGTAAATAGATTTATAACCTCTACAAAAACATTTTTTTTTGAAATCCCCTTCTACAATCCAGTTGTTTAAATCAACGGTACCTAATATTCCACTTCCTCCTGCACCAGTGTTAACTCAGTGGAAAGATGGCTGGATGCAGCCTTATATTATGCCCAGCACATACACTCAGTCAAAGAGGTTGTTAATTGAATCTGAATGGATCTGCATCAATAGAAGCAGTTTCTTACTTTTTTTAGTTAATTGATGGAAATTAATCATTTCTCCACACTAGCCGTATATAGGCTAAGATATTTGATGGATAGAGTCAACATGAAAAATCCAATGCCATGGCCGGGATTTGAACCACGGATCTACTGGTTTCCGTCCAGTCGCTCTTAACCTTTGAGCTACCATGGCCAACGTGCCTTCCTGACATTGAATTCTCCAGTTGACTCATATATTTCCCCGGTAGACCACTAGGGGCTCTCGCATCCGAGATACACCGTTCGTGGCGACTTACTATTGTAAGTACTTAAGTCCCAGGCTTCATCATTTAACTCTTATTATTTAGTTAATTGATGGAAATTAATCATTTCTCCACACTAGCCGTATATAGGCTAAGATATTTGATGGATAGAGTCAACATGAAAAATCCAATGCCATGGCCGGGATTTGAACCACGGAAACCAGTAGATCCGTGGTTCAAATCCCGGCCATGGCATTGGATTTTTCATGTTGACTCTATCCATCAAGTTTCTTACTTGTCAACAGACATCAAATCACTGGAAAGCCCACCTCGGTAGCATAGATGGTAGAATGTCTGCCTCACGTTCAAGAGGTCCTGAGTTCGAATCTCGGTCAGGGTGAGCTACCTGGATAAGGTTTATTCCGGGGTTTTCCCTTATTCTTAAAAATGATAGTTGGGTAGCTCTAAGTTCCATGGACCCTGAACACATTTCATTCACCATCCGATATGACTTAACGTTGGAGGACGTAAAATTACAACAAAAAAAAAAAAAAAAAAAAAAAAAAAAAGAATCACGGCAAATTATAGAGACTCCCCTAAATGAATCACTAAACAGTTTTGAAGAAACTATGCAAACTAAGTTGTGTTCCTGATAGTGTAGGTCAAAGAGTGAAAGAAAAAGTGAACATAATACTAAAACTCCTAGTTATAAACATATGTGCAACATTCAAGATATTCTTGAGGAAATCCATCTACATATCAAGAGAATCATCTTTTTTTGGTGGATCATCTTGCAATGTAGAGAGAAGCTTTTCACGATACAAAAGTGTTTTACATGACAACAGAAGAAGGTTTTCAGTTGGAAACTTCTGTAAAGCAATGGTTGTGAACTGCAATAATTCATTAGTGAACATCAACACAGGAGCCACATCAACTTCAACCTCTAAAGTTTGTTCCAATGTGTAAGTACTATGATTGGAATATAGTTTGGCAATCAAGCTCATTATGTATAAGACGAATGCAACTGAAATAAGTTTATTAATTTGTTGCTAACTTGTTTTTTCTGTTTTCAGGGTTCATTAGCTGGTTCAGTTTTTAGAGCACAGAAGATCTTTCCCTTACTATAACATTTTTTTAAAAGTGAAGCTAACTTCATATTAAGAGATTTATTGAGACATACTTTACAAAACTTAACTTATAACCAATAATAAAAACAAGAATGTTTTCAATTGATTGGCAACTGACCACTATCTTCACAATTGACTGTTATGTCAATGACTTCTTGTAATTTGCTCTCTCTCTTGAAATATTTTCTACATAAGTGTATTAGACCAACGTGGCTTCAGTGAGTGGTCTAATGTACATTGTAATAGATAATATAAAGTGTGGTGATGAGGTATGTAATGTGAACCAGTTTTTGCAGCAGCATAATCCCGAACTGGAGAAATTGTCCTGTATTGATAAGTGGGTTAGATATTTTAGTGGTAGCAAGCATAGACTACTGAAGCTAGCTCAGTATTTCTTTTTCTATTCCTGCAGACAATACTAATATTGAAAGAGTATGTTCACTAATAAGAATGCAGTGGACTGTTGAAAGAAACAGATTAACTTCACTCTGAAGTATTTAGTAAAGTGTAATTTATTATTATTATTATTATTATTATTATTATTATTATTATTATTATTATTATTATTATTATTATTATTATTATTATTATTATTATTATTATTATTATTATTATTATTATTATTATTATTATTATTATTATTATTATTATTATTATTATTATTATTATTATTATTATTATTATTATTATTATTATTATTATTATTATTATTATTATTATTATTATTATTATTATTATTATTATTATTATTATTATTATTATTATTATTATTATTATTATTATTATTATTATTATTATTATTA